>CAJGYO010000007.1:106801110-107310784 GCA_904845875.1 Miscanthus lutarioriparius | reverse complement strand
ACATATAGATGAATCAGCTTAATTGGAAACAAAGATGTCCAGAAGAAATCCAAATTTTATAACATGGATGTGCATCTGTTCACCTTCCTTGTGAGCATAAGTTTTTGCAAAAGTTTTAGATCGAAAGAAATGTCAAGTTGTCTGTGGCATATTGACAGATGTGCAGGCCAGAAAGTGCATGGAGCTTTTTTACAGCTTCCATCATTACAAGACGATCTAGTGAAAGAGGAGAAAGAATTAGACATTACACGTTCACTTCACCTGCTTCCTGCAAGGAAAATGTAAGATAGGTAAATGGTCTAACAAACAGCTGTACTTGGGGTGAAGCAGTCATTTTGGAGGTGGAAACAAGTGACCAAATGCAGCATGCCTTTGAGGCTTATTATGAGGACACAAAAAGAAAACGAAGTGAGATGGCACAATGATAGCGCTGAATTAACAAATATGGGATTGCAGGCATATCATTTATGACAACCTATTTAGCAGCCAAGAAACAATAAAATTTAATTTTGTTTCTTTACATGGAAGATAAAAAGGGCAAATTATCAGGAGAATTATTGAAGTTGGTATACTACAGGCAGATACTTAAAGTGGTAAGGTTGCAAGAAAATTTGAGAGAGCTTCTTCCTCTCATCAGACTGAACAATTGACAACTACTGAATCTCACCAACCAAAGCAATCCTAGGAACCTTACTAGTTTTACTTTTCCTCTAATTCAGTAACTTCAGCGCTTGTTCAGCATCACTGAACTTACAATATTGGACAGCACTGCAAAATCACCTCCGCATTCTCTTTCTAAGTCCAGTATCTTCTTTATAGCCCTCTCCCCCATCTCAACTTCTCCATACTTACTGCAAACACCCAACAGCATCCTCCATACAACTGCATTAACCTGTATAGGGAACCCATCTATTGTTTGCTTGGCCTCACACAACCGTCCAGACCTACCAAGCATGTCTATGATGCAAACAAAATGCTCGACCCTGGATCTATATTGTACTAAAAGATCATGCTTTTTAAAAAACGCTAACCCTTGCTCCATCAGCCCCCCATGACTGCAAGCATCAATGACGCTCAAGAAGGTGACTCTGTTGGGCCTAATCCTGCAAACAGTTCAACTGCCTCAACTGACAACCCATGCATTGCAAAACCAGAAATTATCGGTGTCCATGGCACTAGGTTTTCTATGTAGCATTTCATCAGACACCTTTAGCGAGTTCTGCACTGGAGCCAATCTTAGCATACAAGTCTGAGCGAATTCTCAACAAAGACATCTGACACGGTACCCTTCTTCTCACAATAGCTAAGCGGCATCTCACCCACAATGATCCATCCAGATATTGCAGGAATAACTACTAAAACAGTATCTCACTCAGGCTAATGCCTCCTGCCATCATCTGGCAGAAAAGAGCAACAGCCAACAGCCTCCGTATAAAGGCAGGCACGCGTACAGCCGTACACACCTATCAATCGGCCTGGTCCATGAGACAACATTGCTGCAGGGCATCTGCTTAAACAGAAGCCTCGCATACTCAACCTCACCCACCCGACGAAGCCCGTGATCATCACATTCCGCGAAACCACATTCTTCACCGGCATTCCATCGAACACCTTCAGTGCTTCCACCAAGCGTTTAGAGACGTCATACACGTCGACGAGGGCGGCGTGCACGTAGGCCTGGAACTCGAACACCTTGCGGACCACGAATGGAGTTGCGCATCGGCTCGAGGCCACCCCAGACGTTGCGCAACCCTTGAACACGAACGCGAAGGCAAATGTGTCATCACTCATAAGGCAGGGGCGGAGGAGGCAGGTGGTGGAGCGCGTGCCTGAAGAAGCGCAGAGCTTCCTGGGGGTAAAGGGCCGTGGAGTAGGCCTTGATTCTTTCTCGTAAAACACGGGTCTTGTTGGGCTGCAAGTGGGAGCCTGAGTACAAATGGGCCTTTGGTCTTAGATGACCATGGGCCGGATTGGGCCGTCATGACGCTCGTAGCTTCCGTCGACTAAACGAAATGGTTTCCCATTCTTCATTTTGATTTTTCTATTTTCTATATATTTGCTCCCTTGTTTGTTTGAATTGAAAGTGAAGACTTACCTGCGAATGGCACCCGTGATCTGATGTTTCTCTTTCTCTTCTAAGTGTTTATTAAGCGGTTAAGTTCTATGCTCCACAAACTTTGCTAAACCGGGTTCATTTTTCTTCCTTTCATCACCAATTAGATTCTAATTACCTGTTGATAGCTCATTTGTCCATGTAATATTTTAAATTATTTTTTAATCCCAAATATGTCGACCACAACGGCAACAAAAAAGTAAGTAACGAACAAGAAAAAAAATCAAGAACTATCTAAAATGACCTGAAAATCCTAAAAAAATTGGTTCACCCGCACAATCCTCGTTGACCTGTCGTATAATATGAAAGCAAGATCTTAAGACTAAAGTTACCATAGACACCTTGCTATTTAAGAGCATGTGATTTACCATTGAAAAAAATAACCAAGAATGCAAGTATAGTTAAGGGTGTATTTGGTTGGGTTTATGAAAACTGCTTTTGCCAACAAAAAAAAACTAAAAGCTGGGCGCAACCTGTAGGCTGTAGCTGCTTCTGTAGAGAAGAAAACTGTTTTTCCCTCTAGTATGATTTTCCTTCTACGGCTGCAATTTTCAACTTTTTCAACTGTACCACTCCGATCTTTCTTTTCTTTTCCTCTTCTCGTGCGACTCCTCAACAAAATTGCATATTTAGGACTTCAAAGTTGGATTATATTGCCACCGGAGTGGATGAAAATGGGGCCATCTGTGCTCATAAAGACTCTGACAGAAGCACAAGCACCGCCCTGCACGCGCTAGGGGGTTGGGCGCTGGCGCTGCCGCACCATTTCCGGCGGCGAGTTTCTCCCAGCAGCCAATTCCTCTCCGGTGGTCCTCTCCGCCCTCTCCTCCTCCCTGAACAATCAACGGCCGCGTCCGCGTCCAGCCCGGCTGTGCACCGCCGCTCGTCGGGGTCCTCTCCAGCGTCCCTCTCTGCCCTCTCGTCCTCCTCCCCGGACACCTTGTTTTGCCGGCCGGAGGTATTAAACCCCTCCCCCCGCTGTTCAGTGCTCGCATTGTATGGATTCCTGTGAAATTTGTGTTTTAGGTTCAGTGTTTGTGTGTATGGATTGATGTGATGTTTCTGTTCAGTGCTCGCATGTACAAATTGATGCCAAAATCCCCATGCTCGCTGTTCTTCTTGTTCGCTAGTGTAGTGTTGTGCACCAGAATTCGTGACTTCTTCACTGTACGCCGTAGCCAACCTGACAGCATTTGTGAATGGTCACAGAGGCAACCTGACAGCACTTGTATTCCTATTAATTTTTTGGTGCTGTGATCAGTGGCCAACCTGACAGCATTTGTGAATGATCACAGATCCAATCTGACAGCACTTGTATTCCTATTAATTTTTTGATGCTGTGATCAGTGGGATATATTTTTTTTAACACATTGTTGTTGTGATAACTAACTTCAATGAAATATTTTTTTTTGCTTGATTCAAGCATGGCAGAGAGAGCGGATTGGAGTGGTGCCAATTTGAGGCATTTCATTGATATTTGCAAAGGAGAGATCGAGGCTGGGTTCAATAGAGCCAGTTGGGAAAAACTTGTAGACAAATTTGAGGAAAAAAACAGGTAAAAGACTAACAAAGAAACAATTGAAGAACAAGTGGAATAATATGAGAAAGGAATATACATGGTTTATGGAGTTGAAAAATGCTGCCACTGGACTTGGATGGGATGATGCAAAGCAAACAGTTGACTGCACTAAAGAATGGTGGGATGAACACCTTGCTGTAAGTTTTGCACTACATTTTTCTTTATTCAATGATCATGATTCTATATGGTTGCACTTGCTAACTTTTTTAATTTGATTTGAGAGATGCAACAATCCTGAGAAGGGGATCAAATGCAATCATATGAGGTTCCAAAAACATGGACCAAAGCACCTTGATGATTTGCACATTATGTTCGGTAAGATTCATGTTAGTGGGACCACTGCAATTTGTCCTGGGGACATATTATCGGATGAATCAAGTAATGATGATGATGTGACCAAAGTGACAAAACTTCAGATGCCGAGGATTAAGCCTGTCGTTGGGGAGGGTATGGATACACCCGTACGTATCCATACTCATACCCATATCTTGCTTATCCACATGTTCCCTCCCGACTTTTATTCATACCCGATTTCCCCATATTCATTAGATAATTGAGCAGTGACTAACTATGTATGTCTCCGGCCTCATCGTCATCAGCTAGCTAAGTAGAAATGCCCTACGCTCGCTGCCGGGGTAGTCGATCAACAGCAACGCCAAGTCCTCCTCGTTGCCTCTGCCGTCCGTCTCGTTCCGGTGCCCGCCGCCGCCCATCTGCGTGTTGACCCAGGAGCAACGCCGGCCACGCCATTCATGCAGGAGACGGCAGCTATGTCATGGGTACTTCCTGTGTACGTACGCGAACTTGTGGTGCCGAGGTAGCCGACGTTGAGGTCGATCCGCGGCTTCTTGCTCACGGCCGGCGCCGGCGCCGGTAGGGCCAGGACATGGGACTCGCACCGCAGGTCGGTCCAGGAGATGAGCACGTACAGGAAGCACCTGGAGCACGCCACGGCCACCATCCCGCCGCCGCCGCCGGAGGGTGAGTCGCAGCCGTCGCCTTGCTCCACGCCGACGCCGTGGCGCTTCACGGAGGACGTGGTCACAAACGACGACGACGGGGACGCGCCCGCACCGCTGTGCTGCTGCTGCTGGTGCGGATGGGGCTGCTGCTGCTTGCCGCGCTCAAACCGTTCCAGGGCCGTCTTCACCTTCACGATCGTGCACACGCTGTGGTATGTCGTCATGGCGCTGACCGCGGAGCCGGGGCTTGGCGCCGGCGCGGAGCCGGGGCCGTCGTCACGGCGCAGGGTTTCGTGGCTGCGGCGACCGGGAACAGGTTGAGGTCCCTCGCGTTGCCGTCCATGGAGAAGGATGCACAAGATAGATAGAATACCCTCCCGTACCCGTTTCTCAACGGATGTTACCCATACCCGAACGGGTATGAGATTTTCTATCCATACCCTCCCGTTTCACGTGGATATGGATTTGAATACTGGGTATGAATACCCGGCGACAGGCTTACCGAGGATATCAAGTTAGCTGCATTCAAGAAAGCAAAACCAAGAAAGAAGAAATGCTAGTACTCCTCAAGTGCTACTAAAGAGAAGGATGAGAAGAGCCCATTCTTTCGATTGTACAGAAATACATGTTTGAAGATCCAATCTGCAGCAGAGAAGATCACCAAAAGTGTTGAAGCATCATCAGCTCCTCCAACCAATCTGGTCCCTAGCATTGCAGAGGTCATGAAGATGGTGAAAGGTTGTGGTGTGCAAGAAAAAACTGCTTTGATGCACACATCCATGTCCTTGATTGTGAAGCCTGAATTTAGGGAGTTGTTTAGCTCGCTTGAAACTAATGAAGGGAGGTTCGATTTGCTTAAGAGGGAGCACGAGGAGGATCCAACCAATCTGGTCCCTAGCATTGCAGAGGCCATGAAGATGGTGAAAGGTTGTGGTGTACAAGAAAAAACTGCTTTGATGCACACATCCGCGTCCTTAATTGTGAAGCCTAAATTTAGGGAGGTGTTTAGTTTGCTTGAAACTAATGAAGAGAGGTTCAATTTGCTTGAGAGAGAGCACGAGAAGGAGATGATGAACCGCATCTAGAATATTTTCTTGTGTGGAGAAGGTTAAAGAGGACCGTTTATTGCCCTTATTTCAAAGGTGCGATTGGAGCTATAGACGGTTCGCATGTTCTAGTTTCAGTGCCTGCAGAGGACGTGGTTAACCACACATGTCGACATGGATATACATCTCAGAATGTGCTTGCTATATGTGACTTTGACATGAGGTTTATTTTTGCGGTTGGTAGTTGTTGGTTGGCTGGGCTCGGCACATGACACAAGGATCCTATCATGGATTAGCAAATTTTCTTTCGTTTTTCGTGCCTCATAAAGGTAAACATTTTTCTTACTAAGTTACCAAATGATTTCATTATTAGTTGCTTATATTGAATTGTATTTTTAGGAAAATGTTATCTCGTCGACTATGGTTATCCAAACCGAATAGGGTATCTTACCTCTTTTAAAGGAAGCACGTATTATATATCCAAACCGAATAGGGTATCTCGTCGACATGAGGTTTATCCAAACCGAATATTAGTTGCTATATCCAAGTTTCATGATAAGGAGTTTGATAATGTGATGCGGATGAGGAGTATCTATCAGAAGGGACATGTGAATTGTGCGGCGGCACAAACACAAGAGAGAGTCTTTTTTTTTTCTTTTTTGATAGGCAAACACAAGGGAGTCATGATGGGAAAGATGGGGAAACGAGGATACCATGAATATCATTCGCATTAGGATAGCTAATGCTTTGGTTTAGTACGAGAGGTAGATAGATATATGGTGACACAAGACGTCATTATATGAACCATATGTCGTTTGTACTAATCTAGCAATCTATTTATATGGACCATATGTCTACAACGGATGTAGTATATTAAAAAAATGTAGTTTCCCATTCTAAGATCTTTATTCATATGTGGATAATTGAATTGATTAGTGTCTTACGATCAATTAGCATATAATCAGTCTTTTAGACCTTTAGGGGCATTACAACTTTCTCGTAGCTCGCCGTAGCTTTTCCACATCTCATAGGCTAACCAAACACACCCTAAATACTAAGTCTGGATGAATATGTTTTGCTCCCACCATAAGACACCGAATTAGATAAGCTATTTTTTTTTTCTTTCATCATAAATTAAATTGTAACTACATTCTGATGACTATTTTTCATATAATTCCTCAGTTTATTTTTCTGTTAGAAAAAAATATGTCAACCATGACATCAACGCAAACACAGAAAGTGAAGAAAAAGAGGGAAATATCAAGAACTATCCAAAGTGATCTTAAAACGCCCTAGAAAGAAGTTAAAGAAAAAACGCCCTCGAAAGTCAGCAACTTTGTTTTGTCATCTTGCGAGCGGCCCACGAGTCGTCCACATCTCCACGCTCCCACCCACAAACCAGGCCCAAACCAAACCCCTCATGCCCCACATGTCATCCTCCCGCCCCAACCCTAGCACCGGCATTCCGATCGCTCCCTTCCCGACCCCACATGTCATCCACCCACCAACGACCTCACATATAAATACCCTTCCGTTCGCAAGCCCACCACGCGCCCCCAACCTTCCAGGGGAAAAAAAAAGAGCAGACCCCCAAATCGGAATCCGCATCCATCCATGGCCGCCGCCGCCCTGCTCCGCCGCTCGCCGGCGGCGCGCGCCTCCTCTCGCCGGCCCTCTCGTCCCGCCTCGTCGCGTCCAAGTCCCACTCCTCGTCCCCGCGCGCCGCCGGCGCGCTGCGAAGGTCGCGTCCAACACGAAGACCTTCTCGATCTACCGGTGGGACCCGGACTCGCCGTCGACGAAGCCGCACCTCAAGGACTACCAGGTGGACCTGTCCGACTGCGGGCCGATGGTGCTGGACGCGCTGCTCAAGATCAAGAACGAGCAGGACCCGTCGCTCACCTTCCGCCGCAGCTGCCGCGAGGGCATCTGCGGGAGCTGCGCCATGAACATGGACGGCGACAACGGCCTCGCCTGCCTCACCAAGATCTCCTCGGCGTCCTCGGCGTCCACGGTCTCGCCGCTGCCCCACATGTTCGTCATCAAGGACCTGGTGGTGGACATGACCAACTTCTACAACCAGTACAAGAGCGTCGAGCCGTGGCTCAAGCGCAAGGACCCACCGCCGCAGCAGGGCAAGGAGATCCCGCAGACCAAGGCCGATCGTGCCAAGCTCGACGGCATGTATGGAGTGCATCCTGTGTGCCTGCTGCTCCACCTCCTGCCCGTCCTACTGGTGGAACCCCGAGGAGTACCTCGGCCCAGCCGCGCTGCTCCACGCCAACAGGTATACCAGCATCATTGCTACCCCTTTGATACTGAGATGGATGATTGCTGAGTGATGTATGCTGGATCTGTTTGATGATTGCTGAATGATATGTGATTGATCGGTCGTGAGTCATGCTCTTCTGATCATGAAGTAATTCCATTTGAACTGTTTGATGATTGCTTAGTGATGTGTGATTGATCGGTTGCAAGTCATGCTCTGCTGATCATGAAGTAATTCCAGTTGAAGTGATGTGTAGATTGTTTGATATAGTTGATAGCTTAGCTACGTGAGCCTGGAAATGATTGTGATCCAGGTAGATTGCCAATTGAAGTGATGTGTGTAGATTGATATAGTTGCTAGCTTAGCTCACGCAAACCTGGAGATGATTGTGATCCAGGTAGATTGGTTATTGGTCTGATGTCTTGATGAATTGTTTGTTCCTTAGATGTGATGATCCTTTGTTGTTTATATTGGTGGCAGTAACACCCATGTGAAGTGGTTCCATGATCATGATTGGGTAGCTGCTGTGACTATGATCTGATGATATTAGTATCACTAGTTAAGGAAATGTGTTGAATGCATTTCTGCAGAAGATCGCTTAGACAGCTTTAAAGGCATTGTGGTTCTAGTATTCTTCTAGCATTTAACTTATGAGTTGCAAACATGTCACATCGCCCAACTTAAATTAACATATGGTGGATGTTTTGGTGAATCTATTCCTCTGATAAGTTGTTTGGCAGTGGCGTGCTGAACTGCTAACCTCTCTTCCAGTATAGAGAGTGCTAGTTCTCGCTTCATCACCGTTAAACTACACTGATGATCAAGCGAATTTAAGATGCTAAAGCCAGTTCTTGTGGATTTTTCTGCACTTGTTTCCCTTGAATGATAGCTGTCTAATATGATAAATTTTCTTTGTTCTAAGTTTTAGGATGTTGCTAAGTCCATGACACGTTCACCCTTTTTAGGCTTCCGCTGTGGGGGACGCTTATCAAACCAAAACCCAACATGTTCATGCACCTTCAAGCTCGAGGATATCACGGGGTGTCAGAGAAGAGAAACCTGCATGGGACCACAAACGTAGATTGCTTGCAGAAAAATATGAGCTGAGGGAAAGCTGTATAAGGCTGTCTGTAGGGACCCTGATCTTCCATTGGATATGCGGAGAAGTTCCGCTTATAAGTTGTCCAAGTTGCCAAGAAATAGCTCCATGACACGCCTTAGAAACCGCTGCATTTTCACAGGCCGGTCTCGCGCTGTCTACAAGAAATTTCGCATGTCCCGTGATTGTGTTCCGCACATTGGCAAACAAGGGTGAACTGACGGGCGTAAAGAAAGCATCGTGGTAGATGCTAACGAGCCAGTAGAAAAAAGCGATAGCTCTGCAGTAGTACAGGAAAATAAGGTTGTTTACATGCAACCTTTCAGTGTGTGATCCCTGAAACAAGCTTTAAAGTTTCTGACCAGCAGCCAATTTTATTTAAATATTTTAGCTGAATCAGTGTACTGTACTGTTTTTTTATATATATTATGCACTTATGAAGTTAAAGGATCAGAACTTGTTTCTGAATGCAGATTTTTTTTTCTGTTATCTTCACACTGGGTTGTGAATATGTTGCGCTTGTTTCTGTTATCAGTTACTCTGTACTTCATGTTGATAAGTAGTTGCCACCTCACTCCAAAGTTTACATCATGTGCTCAGAATGATTGTGAATATTGTATGTTAGAGTAATCCGACTTCATAAGTTGTTTGTTTCAGTGTTTTTGGCTACTTTTATTCTACCTTCTGGACTTCTCACTTCTCTGAAGTCTGTTCAGCATTGCGTATTTGCGATCCATGCTGATATGTTGAGTCATTTGTTATTCCAGTGTTTTATTTGATTGTATGATCCATACATCAGCTGTTTGATTCATCTTACCTCTGTTTAATTTATTTGATGTCCACATAGAGGGTTTGTGTTAGATCATAGGAACTAAGATATGGCAGTTAACTTTCATTAAATAATATGATAACCAACTTTGTTTGCAGTTAGTGTAATTAATGAACATTAATGTTTTTTGGTGTGCAATATTTATATCCCAATGGAGTGATTGTGAAGTACTTGCCCGGTTTGGTTCAGTTTATGAGCTTTGAACTTGTGATGCCCAGGTAGGGCATGCTTGCATTCCACGATGGGTCTTGTGCTATAAAATGTCCATTCGTTGTTCCAGATGGATACAGGACAGCCGTGACCAGTTCACCAAGGAGCGCCTGGACGCCATCAATGACGAGTTCAAGCTCTACCGCTGCCACACCATCAAGAACTGCACGCATGCCTGCCCCAAGGGCCTGAACCCGGCAAAGCAGATCGACACGATCAAGAAGCTCCAGTTGGACGCCTGAAGGGAATCATGTCTTCCCTTCAAAACGAACATGGAACAAACCTGTGAAGATTTGCGATAAACTTGCCTTTTTTTTTATTCCGTCTTTGCGTCGTGGTTTCTGCCTGACAAATAATTCCCCGATTGGGGCCTCCTCTCTGATGCTCGCATTTGTGTCAGGTGCAGGTAGTGTAGGGAGTGAATAACTGCTACCTTATTTCATTTTTATGCTGTATCTAATGTGGTACTCTGCAATGCGATGTATGGATTACTGTCATTCGTGGATGATTTTCGTTGCATTTAACATTTGCTTCACATGCTTGTATACCGAGCAAAGTCATTACTTGTTGGCGCGGTGCTCGTTGGTGCTTTTCCCCTTGAAGATTTTTTTAACACTTTTTTAAAACTATTTTTAATTATAAACACTGTTTTTTTTTTAAAATCTAACACTTTTGGCCACGCCTATTGCCACGACGCGGAAAACAACTCTGCCGCGCCATGCATGGCGGCACGGCAGTGGGCACTTCCCCGGGCCATGGCCGCTAACGTGGCAGGAGCTGTTGTGCCGCCACAGCACACGGCGCGGCAAGGCTGACACGCCCCAGCCATGGCGCGGCGGTCAAAGCGGCAGCAAATGTAACAAAGCACTTCTGTTATGTTCTCACATGAGTTATTTCGTCGTGTCGGTTTAACGAATAGGTCAGTATGAAGGTTAAGTGCACGAGACAATCAATACACAAGTTCAGCAATACTATCTTCATCGCAAGTTCGACAATACCTCTGTTCGATATAAGCTCAGCAAGTCATAATTACGACACAAGTTCATCAATACATAAGTTCGACATTACTCGACATACTACATGTTCCATCAGTATATGGGTGTCCGAGTATAAGTGCACCATGTTATCCTAAAGAACTCCTACGACCCAGTAGTATATGGGTACCGCGGACGTCGCTGCCTCTTCGGACGTGAAGGCAGTACGTTAGGGGTGAACCCAACGTCGGTACGGTCTCGCTGGCGGTAAACTCGGAGGTACTGCTGAGTGTAACTAGGACCTTGCAATTACAATATAGGCATCATTACTTACAATGTTTAAGTAATTGTGACGTATATGACGAAGGTTTGTTTCAAGTACCTGTTCGTCGAACTGTGTAGGAAATGGTGCATCACAAAGCTGAGACATCCCAATCTCATCGTAGTCCTCCTCCTTGTCCTCGTCCTCGTCCTCGTCCTCGTCCTCGTCCTCCTCAACGTCGTGCTCCGCAGGACCCTTGCCTGCATTGCCGGGAGTACGAACATGAGAAGTCCCAGCAGCCGTCGTATCGGAGGAACCTGCTCGTGTCGGCATAGTACTCGAGCGTAAGGAACTAGACAGGTCCAGGTCATAGGGCATCTCCCACGGAGTATCAATGCAGCTGAGCTTCTGTGTCAGCTTCTTGCAGCTCCTCCTCACTTTCTGAAAAAAAGAAAACACGGATGAATGAGTCATGGGAACCATTTAACCACGGTCATGGCTTTGAAAATAGAATGTGCATCGACGAAGACGTGTAGAATGCCGTGTGGCTCCTCTATGGTCTCGTGAAGTCGCACGGCTGCTTCGTTGGACAGACTTGTCAACTGTGTTGCCTGCATACACAATCGAGGTAAGTTCGTATCACTACAATTCATAGGAACGCCGACGTGCAGTTGTATTGAAATTCAAATTTCTTACCACGTATCTCTGTAGCGGGGCTCTCTGAAGCTATGTCTCCATCCTTGTCGCCTCATCGTACGCATCCTTGTGAGGAGAGGGAGGCCGGGCCGCAGTCCTGTGTTGGGCTTCGCCGCACCGTGGGCCGTGGCGCGGCACTTGCCGCGCCAAGATGCGTGGCACGGCAGCTCCTGCCATGTCAGCGGCCATGGCCCGGGGAAGTGCCACGTCATCGCCGCCGCCGCGCCGCCATGCATGGCACGACAGAGTTGTTTTCCCTTGCCGTGGCAATAGGTGCGGCAAAAAGTGTTAGATTTGAAAAAAGCAGTGTTAGAATTAAAAATAGTTTAAAAAAAGTGTTAAAAATAAAAAAATCGCCTTGAAGAAGTATTTGGGCCTGTTGGGCCTTCCAAATGTGAAGTATTCGGTTTTAACTGGTATGTGAAGCAATCTCCGAATATGAGTATAGGAAACGTGTTCAGTTAAATGTTTGAACAAAGTTGCAACGTATTGTTTGCATTTTGAATTTTACACAGTACAACATAGACGCTCACAATACGCACGCATACTCACTACGTAAAAAACGATTTTTAGCAACGGGACGAATTTTTTGTAGGGGCGGCTGGTGATGGAGCCGCCCCTACAGTGGCGTGTTCGGGAGCCTAGACACCAGCCGGCCCTACAAATGAAACAGTAGGAGCGGCTGGTGATACGAGCCGCCCCTACAAATGAGTTTGATTTGTAGGGGCGGCTCACTTACCAGCCGCCCCCGGCATTTCTATTTGTAGGGGCGGCTGGTGATTGAGCCGCCCCTACAAATGCCCCCGTATAAAATACCTCCGATTTGTAGGGGCGGCTCAATCACCAGTCGTCCCTACAAATGACCCACATATAGCACAACTGCAGCATCTTCTTCCTCCTCGGGTCACTCACTCCAACCCGTGAAAGAAAGGTGGGGAGGCCTTGGGCACCTCCCAAAAATTGCTTTACTAAGGGGCGTAAGTTTTGGTCTCAAATCCTTTGGTGGAGAGGTTGTAGAAGGTAAGAAAATGCTATTTCATACTTTTTTTTGAAGTTTTAATGGTTGGTTAGTGAGTAATTAAAGTTTTGTTTTTCTCTCTCTTCTATGGTGCTTGAGCTACTTATGAAGCAAATTAGACCCAAGTTTTAAATGTACTAGGATAAATTAGAGAGGAGAACAAGATTATACCCTTATTTGGTCCATGTTTCTTGATTTTAGTGAACAATTAGTTAGTTTTATGCATGTTTCATGTGCATGTAGATCTAGATCTAGGGTTTGATTTTTTTATTAATTTTATTTTTGTAAATTTATGTTTGATAAAATTGGACTAGGGTTTGTATGAAAGATATTGGATAAAGTATAATTGTTGCTAATTGTTGTCTATGAAATTGTTTATTGTAATCAATAAATGTGTATTTTAATTATTTATGGATAAATAGGCCATTAATTAATTTTCCTCTACCATGGTGTGTTGTATGCTTCATGTAATTATATTAGATTTATATTCATATATATCTAAAGTATATACAATTATTCTCAAGTAATTATTAATTTGATTCATTTTTATATATATCTGAATAAGTAGTCCTTTAATGTTTGTTTTGTTGTTGTTGTAAAAGATGGAGTACATGAACTCTTGGATGTATGATTCGTTAAGGTTCAAGGTAGGTTTCCGTGAAGAGGTGGATAAATTTATTGAAGCATGCAACGACATTGAAAGAGAATAAGGATACAATTATTTGTCCCTGTAAAGATTATAAGAACCATATGACATGGACAGATGTGACTATCATCAGATCACATTTGATTATGCGAGGATTTGTTGAGGACTACACAGTGTGGATTCATCATGGTGAAACGATTATTGTTAACGACGAGGATGAGGAGGAATACGACGACGAAACCATAGAATCCTTGTGCCAATATTCAGCAGAGCTTGATGAACGAATGGATTTCGAGTTTGGCAATGAACAAGGTGGTGATGCTGGTGGTTGGGATGGTAACGACGAAGGTGGTGCCAATAATGATGGTGGAGCACGTGTCGGGGATGAAGATGATTTGGAGGACATGATTCAAGCCCTTGGACCAGAGATTTTACTAAATAGCCCGAAAGGTCTAGAAAATTTGGAAAGGGTGACAAAGGCATCGAAGGAGACTGTGTATGGTGTTGAAAAGGGCTGTCCGACACATTGGACATTGCTACGTTTTGTGCTTGAGCTGCCCATCCTAAAGGCTAAGTACGGCTGGTCAGACTGTAGTTTCAATGATCTATTGCATCTCCTGTCATGGGTGCTGCCACAACCAAACTCAGTTCCCACCAACACATACCAAGCGAAGAAGGTCATAAGTCCATTGACAATGGGGATTGAAAAAATCCATACATGCCCCAACCACTGTATACTTTTTCATGGCGAAACGTTTAAGTCACTGGATAAATGTCCTCGGTGTGGGGCCAGCAGGTACAAGAACAATGACCTTTACGGTGGGGACGAAGCCTCCATGGGGAAAAAGAGGAATAAGAAGGGTACAAAAAAGGTGGTACAAGAATCTCATTTCAGAGGACACTCCATTAGGCAACGATGCAAAGCAGAGAAGAATTCTGCCTTGGTAATGTGGTACCGCCAAATTGACCAACCGCTTGAGACGTATCTTCCTAAACCCTAAAGAAGTCGCACTCATGACATGGTGGGATGATGAGCGCAAGGTGGATGATGATAAGATTGCACACCCGGTGATTGTAGTCGATGGCAAAGGTTTGATGAGAAGCACAAAGAATTCAAATGATGACCCAAGGAATGTATGGTTTGGCTTGAGCACCAATGAAATGAATCCTTCAATGAGAGGATGAGTGACCACAAAGACATGGCCGATGATCTTGACCATGTACAACATCCCAATATGGTTGTGTCAGAAGAGAAAGTACCTTCTCCTCACTATTCTTATTTCTGGCTCTAAACAACCAGGCATTGATATAGACGTGTTCCTCGAGCCTTTGATGCAAGAAATGGAGAGGCTATGGAGGCATGGGGAGCAAATGTACGATGCGTTCCGAAAGGAGGACTTCATATGTAGAGCAATAATATTTGTTACTACCAATGATTACCCCACGCTGTTTGCTTTGTCTAAACAGATCAAAGGAAAGACAGGATGCTTGGTTTGCTTGAATGGTACTACATGGGTGTACCTAGATGCATCCAAGAAGATAGTTTACCTAAGGAACCGACGCTTCTTAAAGACAAGTCACAAGTACCGCAGCAAATTGTTCTTTAGATTTTATGACAACGCCCCGGAGATTGAACCCCCTCCGAAGAAACGTCATAACAGAGAACACGTCTATAGAATGGTGAAAAACATACGCGTCATCTATGGAAAGAAGAATCTAGATGGGACGAACAGAGATAGAAGCACACCTCCTGTCGAAGGCGTACCTTTCAAGAAACAATCGATCTTCTTTCAGTATCTGCCTTATTGGCCAGACTTGGAGGTCACCCATGCCATTGATGCTATGCACATGCAGAAGAATGTCTTTGAGAGTCTCATTGCCACCTTGATGGACACAGGCAAGTCAAAGGATGGTCTAAAAGCACGGAAATACATGGTGCAGCTAAACGTGATGCCACAACTTCACCCTGTACCTGAGGCTAATGGAAAATATACTCTGCCCATGGCGTGCTTCAACCTAACACCAGACGAGAAGAGAGCTATATGCACTTTCCTGAGGGGGATCAATGTCCTGACTAGGTTTTCAGCAAATATGAAGAAGCTAGTGTCGATGAAGGACTTGTCAATAACACACTGCAAGGCTCACGATTGCCATGTGATGCTGACAGTGTTTCTACCTATTGCAATCAGGGCTATAAAGCCAGAGTTCTTGAAAATGGCCATCACCCGCATGTGCTACTTCTTTTCGAAGATCTCACAGAAGACGATTGGCAAGCAAGAGCTGAGTGACCTACATGAATTTGTGGTGGAGACACAAAATCAACTGGAGATGTGTTTGCCTCCTGCTTTTTTTGATATAATGCCACATCTCATGATTCACATGGTTCATCAGATACAGGCGCTGGGCCCTTGCTACTTGCATGAAATGTGGTCCTACGAACGGTTCATGTCGGTTCTAAGTCGATACACGCATAATCGAGCATACCCAGAGGGCTCCATGATAGAGGGTTACAGTACTAAAGAAGTCGTCGAGTATTGTCAAGAATACCTAAAAGTACAGAAAGGGATTGGTAAACCCGATTCTCGTCACAAGGGTAGGCTGGCTGGGAAGGGCACCAGTGGTAGAAAAGTGTTCATCGACCATGATTACAAAGAGGTGAGTCGGGCGCATTACAGTGTCTTGCAGAGTACACAACTGATGCAACCGTACATTGATGAACACTTGGCTATCATTATGGCGGAGAGAAATAACCGTTCGGATGATTGGGTCGTGAAACAACACAAGCAACGACTAACTACATGGTTGAAGGACCAAAACATACCGCCTAGAGAAACCATAGACTCTTTTACCATCGAGACAAGTGACATCTTGAAATGCTTATGACATCAATGGGTATACGTACTATACCCACGCAAAGGATAGTAAATATGTGAACCAAAACAACGGCATTCGAATAGAGGCTCTCGATGGATCGGGGCAAAATATCCAATACTTTGGCATCATTGAAGAGATATAGAAACTTGACTATGGAAGGGATATAACGGTGGCCCCGTTTCGATGCCGCTGGATTAAACAACACCAACTGAACGAGATCGGATTGAGAGTTCTGGACCTCGAGAATCTAGGCTACCAAGATGACCCTTGGGTGCTCGCTTCACGTGTCGCACAAGTTTTCTATATGTCTGACCCACAAAGTAACCTCTCCCTGAAGAAGAAGACAAAGCACGTGGTTGCCTCCGGAAAACAACACATTATTGGAGTTGATGACGTGGATGATGTTGAAGCTTACAATAACTACGATGAGATGCCGCTATTCACAGACTTTTCTAAGTAGATTAGTGTTGTGGAAAAAAACCTCCCCAAAGACATATTGCTATGGGAACGAAAAGGTGTCAAGGGTAAAGTCGTTACAGCGGGCTAGCTAGTTGTTGAACGTGGAGTGTTTATGTAAGTGTGTGTTTGTAAGACTTCATTTATGGATGCGTGCGAGACTATATATTTATGTACGTGTGTAAGACTACATATTTTTGTATGTGTGTGAGACTACATTTATGCATGTGTGTGAGACTACCCTTTGCAACATCTAGATGACTCTATTTGAACATCCACTCTATTGCTACTAAAACTTTATGAAATCACTTAACACTTTATGAAATGAAGAAATGATCAAAATAAAAGTAGGAGATCTTGACGAGTTATACAACTTTTATATTCATCACCTTTACAGCTGAAATCATTTAGTGTTTGAAAATTAGGTTTGAAGCTGTCATTTTCTGAAATTTAAAATTTGAATTGTTCAAAATTAGTGACAAAGATAGATGACTAGACTAAAATGATAGAGCATGATTTTAGAAAATTTTAGAGAAAAAAACCATCACATTTGGAGTTAGTATGAGGGAGAAAAACTAGGTACAAGTTTCTGCCACAGATTAAAAAGAGAAATCACACTTGTTCATCATTGATCATCATGAACAGTTGTGCTTTTACTTTTTAATCTCTGGGTAAAATTTATAACTAGTCTTTCTCCCTCATACTAACTCTAAATGTGATGATTTTTTTTTCTAAAATCTTTCCCTATCAAGTTAGTGTGTTGATTTGGTCATTCTTTTCATTTGACAAAGTTTGAGCACTTCAAATTTTCAAATTTAAAAAAATGACAAGTTCGAACGAGATTTTCAACCATTAAATGATTTCAGCTGAAAAAGTGATGAATACCAAAGTTGTATAACTCATCAAGATCTACAACTTTTATTTTGGTCATTTCTTCATCTGATAAAGTGATAACAAACATTATTCACAAATCAACATGTTTCTCGTATAGTTCAGGAAATTATGAGTCATATGTGAATTTACGAACAATGTTTACTAATACTTTGTCCCATGAAGAAGTGACCAAAATAAAAGTTGTAAATAGTGATGAGTTCAACAACTTTTATGTTCATGACTTTTATTGTTGAAATCATTTAAGGTTTCAAAATCTTATTTGAAGTTGTCAATTATTGAAATACAAAATTTCAACTGTTCAAATTTAGTCAAATGAAAATATGATCAAAATAAAAGTTGTACATATTGATGAGTTCTACAACTTTGGTATTCATGAGTTTTTCATCTGAAATCATTTACTCTTTCAAAATATTGTTTTAAGTTGAAATTGTTTGAATTTCAAAATTTGAATCGTTCAAACAAAGTCACATGACAAGATGACCAAAATAAAAGTTGTACATGTGGATGAGTTATACAACTTTTATGTTTACAATATTTTCATTTTATTTCATTTAATGTCATAAAATTATAGTCGAAGTTTTAAAATTCAAATTTTTAATTTTTGTTTTTTTTGTTTTCTATATTGTTTTGACTACAATTGTTTATATATATATTTCTTCATATATAGAATAATACAAAATATTATATTTGTGCATATACACAATTGTTTTTATATTACTTTTATTTTTTTCGCAATTGTTTTATATATACACAATTGTTTTTATAATGCAGAATAAATAATTTTAAAAAGTAAAAATATATTTGTAGGGGCGGTTGGATCAGGAACTGCCCCTACAAATGCATTTGTAGGAGTGGCTGGATTAGGAACCGCCCCTACAAATCATCCCGACTATAAAACCAAGGCGCCTGGTGTTGTGTTGTTAGCAGCTCTCTTCTTTTCCTCCGAGCGCCGTCAGTCTGCTTCACGACGACGTCGGCCCGTGCCCCTTCCCGCCGATGCCGTCCCGCGCCCCTTCCCCCCGCCCCCTCCCGCGACCCACCTGGGGGTTTCTAGAGGAGGCGGCGACGCCCGGCGAGCGAGGAGCCTTCGACCTCAGCTGTCCCGCAGACAGACCCTCGGCCCGACGCCTGCCTTGGCACATGACGACGACGCTTGAGCTCCGGCGCCCGTGCGGCCCCGGCATCCCGCCCAAGACGCCGACGACGACGCAGACTCCGGCACCCGCTCCCGTTCACCTACTTTGCCCAGATCTGGATTCAATGGTGAACACGGCCTTTGCCGACCGGCCACGCTCTACTACTCCCAGCTACCTGTGTCTTTGTCGGACCCTTTGCCAAAGAACGAGCATCCACCACCACACACACGGGTATGCCCCCCCCTCTCTTCCCTTCCTTCCGGACAAAATTGAGCACCGAACCCTAATTCAAACTAGTCATGATTCTGGTCTCGATCTAATCACGGTGTAAGTGTGCATGTATTATGCCTACTAATTTTGTTTTTTGGCTAAAAAATTATCCGGTGTACATGTGTAGCCGCCTCGATGCCCGCCCCTTCTATTGGCTTCCTGCTACTCGGCACCGGGTACCCCAAACCCTAACCTAAGCTATCTGTATTCGGATGTGAACCAATCACAATGCTACCTACTTCATGTATTTGAAAAAAAAACTGGTGTACATGTGTACACCCATGTCTAGTATACCGGGCCGCTCCTGAATCTGACAGAAGAGGAGGTGAGACGATAGAGATTTAGAATCTTTTCGGATTGGTAGGGATCTAGAGATAGTGTTTTTCATAATTATCCCGCACCATGCTGAAGCGGCACAAGGTTGAGCACTGTTCACCTGTCCTAAAAGTGTAGAAGCTTGTAGCGCTTGACTTTGTGAATTTCTTCATGTTTATTTTATTTTTGGGTTCTTACTTCTAGGTTGCTTCTTTTGTAGGGCCAAGTTTAGACTGATCCTGGTTAGGGTGGTAGAAAGTATCTATATCAAAGTCACAGCATGGGATTTTTTTTATCAGGATTACAAAATCACGGATACTGATGGACTTGGCATGATGGTGCTTGTTTAGGATTCCAGCATTTGAAATCCAACTCCACCATGGTCGGCAGTTTCCATCTGATTTCCATTTGTCCATGGTGGCAGTAGTGAGCTAAGTAAAGAAGATTTATTTAGTCACAAATATGTGCTACATCTCAATCTCTGTTCCTGGATGCCCCATTATCAAACCCTGCTTTGTAGTCCCCAATCACTTTATCTTAACATGTGCTTCCGAAAAGCATCATGTGCCCTTTTAGGCTTCCACCATAGCAAAAAATGATATCCTGATGGGGCCCTTTTCATGCTCATCTGTCTAACTAGTGCAAAAAATGTTTCACTTATTGGAAGGAATATTCTTTCTAGTCATGGATTCATTTACAGTCAATCCACAAATGATATCCATCTGTTTGATTTGGTCACCACCTTGATATCCTGATGGGGTCCATCACTGTTATTTTATACAGAACTCCAAAGTGTTTATGGGTCGGATGCCCAATGTTTGCGAGAGCTAACATGATGCTCTCTGTCCATGATAAGTTTCAAGATATGTAATCCAACTCCAAAGTGTTTCTTCATTATTCTCGTAGTTGTAGAAAGTGATGAACCTCCGGATATTCTCTCAACAAATAGTATAAGCGGACTTATGACTATAATTTGTCCAGCAGGTCTTTAAGAGAGATTTCTTTGTATTGACATTATTACCTACAACTCACTTCACCTTGGTCATTTGTTGATTGGATTACTTACCCATTAGTCTGGTAGACCTGCTACCCTCCAATCCTCCATGCAAACTTGTTCTCTCAGATAACTCCATAATATTTACTTAGATCGGCCACTTTGCTTAAATATTAATTGCAGTAAAACAAAGAAATTAATGGTGCTCGAAGATGCCTGTACTCTTTGAAGAGTGCCACGGCATGGAAATAATATCTTTTCATTGTGGTATTGTTTCTATCATAAGCAAAGCGATTTGCTTTACTATGCCACTTTGGCATTATAAATTAGCCTATGTGACCAAATTCATTTCAATTTAGAGTCATACAGATTGAAATTAGCCTATGTAAATATTTTGTTAATATAAACTTAGGTTAAAACATATAAGTTCTATTTTACGTGTTAACTGCTCTCTAACCCTGTTATTTTCGTTACTTACTCCACTTCATTTTTCTCAAATACCTATGTTTTCCCAGGATGACACTGTTTTTATCTTGTAATTCTTAATGAACTAGTGCTTATAGATGATTGTTTTGGATACAACTGTTTGTATATACTACTACTACTACTATACTAAACTACTACTACTACTCTACTCTACTGAACTACTACTACTCTACTTGCTACTGCTAGCTACTCCTACTCCTACTAGCTGGCTGCTACTCTACTCTCTTCCCTAGCTGCTGGCTGCTACTCTTAACTATTGGCTGCTACACTTCTCTACTCCTCCTCTACTCTACTCCTCTACTATTGCTCTATCTACTATTACTCCTCCTCTACTCAGCAGTTGTTGCTTTTTTTACACCTTTTCCTCTCTATGTTTGCTAAGCAGCTGTTGCTTTTTTTGCCAAATCTCCCCTCTCCTCTCCTCTCCTTTGTTTTGCCGATGATGAAATTGTCCAAGTCCATACATTATATGGAATATGAGCTGATGATCAAGAACTTGTGAGGAACTTGGCATTATTAGCAGCCGCCCCTACACTACCTTCTCCTCTCTTCTCTGTTATGATGCCTTGATGCTCCAAGTTCAAGATCAGATGATGATTGATATGTTTTTGAGGCCTCTACTACTGCTACTTCTCGTTTTTTGACATATTGTTGTTTTATAGGACTACTTTGTTTTATAGACCTTTTTTATTTCTTATACCTTCTCGCGTACCTAAAGCACACTTTCTTGCATCTATTAGAACAAAGCGTGAAATAATGTCGCGGACACCAGACAGTGCAGCCTGATGCCCCGAGCATGATGAGCAGCCAACCCTTGAGGAACAAGCACTAGAGGACCAGCTTACTCAGGAACAGTTCAATAACGAGGTAGAAAAGGATCTAGAAGTGATGCTTACTTAGGAGCAGTGTGATGAGGAGGAAGGCCCCGAAGGAGAGGCTGCTGAAGGCGACGAAGAAGAGGATGATGATGATGATGACTCAGAAGAGAGATATGAAAGTCTCGAGGATCCTTTCCCACGTGAAGCCAGAAGGAGGCCAACGGAGGAAGATTTTGACAAGGATTTTGACCCGAACGAGGAGGTAGGGAAAAAGCCTTAGCTTGTAAATTTTGCTAAAACTTTGGCTGTGTTACCTCTGCTAACACTTTGACCTGTCGTATATATAGGTCCCTCCTGAAACTCGAAAAAGACGATGCCGACGTCCATGACATCTCGCTGGACAAGACGGAGTAGAGGAAAGGAGAGTAGAGGCAACAGCCACAGAGACGGATCACGATGCCTCTGCTCCACAAACTCAAGACACAACCACGGCTACCAAGCCTAAGAGGAAACGAGGGGATAGAAAAGGAAATCTATATCCATATAAGGCATGCTATGTGATAACGGAGGTCGGGCCAGCAGGGGAGATCCTTGAGCCGAAGGAATTAAGAGAATGATTTCGTAATGCGATCGGGCCCTAGTAAGAGATAAATTGAACCCAGCAATCCCTAACTGAAAAGAGGTACTAGAGAACACAAAGAATGCACTATGGGATAGGCAGCTGAAGGTCAATTTTAGATTTTCGGAGGGTAAGCATGAATTGGTAAAAAATGCTATCAGGATGATGGGAGAGTCATTCCGACGTTGGAGGTCGGAGCTCAACACGAAGTATATCCAAAAGGGGTTAACTCCCTTCAACGAGTTTGGCAAAATAACTCCTAGTCAATGGGAGGAGCTCGTGGCTCAGAAGACTTCACCGGAGGCATTGGAGCTCAGTGCCCGTAACACCGAGCTAGCGAAGAGGAACAAACACCACCATCATCTAGGCCCCGGTGGCTACTATGCCAAGGAAGGGCAGTTTAGGAAGATGGACGAAGAGGCCGCAGCTGCTGGGAATATCGATGTGACAAATTTGAAGGTACGCTCAAAGAACTGGATATATGCGAGGAGTACAGAATCATCCGGCAGTAATCTTAAGTTTGATAAGCCGAAGACCCAAGAGGTGGTATCAAGGATACTAAAATATGCTGAAGACAAGGAGAAGGGCTCATTTAATCCTTCTAGAGAGAGGGACGAGCTTAGCCTTGGCTTGGGAAATAAGGAGCACATAGGCCGCACCAGGGGGCTAGGGAAAAGGATGACCTGGATGCAAGGATTCAAAGAGGACAGGCACATGTACAAGAAACATGGCCGAGACCGGGAGACTAGTCTTGAGCTTCAAGTGAAGGCTCTAGTTGCAAAGGCGCTGGAGGAGCAAGGACTGTCTACGGAGCCACGGATATTAGTGACGCCGCCGGGAGAACTGGCATTAGTTGGCAGCCCTCCGAAAGTTCCTAGCAGCCAAGGTTCCATTGCAGCCACAACCCGAGTCGATCGCATACGGGAACCAACTAGTTGTACCTTGGTGTTTCTCAGTGGCCGGCAGAACACTGTGATGGAGGTGGCAACGGGTGTGGCACATCCTCCCGGTGGCTTACACCACAATAATAAGATACCGCCGGACTACACTAGGGTCGAGGTGCATACCGTGAAGCCCGAGTTCATGCAGTGGAGGATAGACTACTCAACTCCCGAGGGGCTGGTGTTACTTGGAGACATTATGGGGCAGTTCATCCTCTGACACAAACGGGAAATTATATTGACTGCTTCTTCGCCGCCTCCCCCTCTCCCAAATTTGCAGCAAATTGTTGAGGTTGGGGAGATATTTTCACCATCTTGTGACTACCACATTCCTGAGATGCCACATTCTTCCCCGCCTCCTAGCGAGCATGTGCCTGATGAGATGCCACAACTTTCTCCAACTCGTACCGAGCAAGTGCATGATGAGATGCCATAGTCTTCTCAACAAGCACAGCCGATACATGAACAACGAGTGCCTTCTGAAGAAGGTGATGCACAAGAAGATGAGGACGTGCCTGAATGGGAACTTCGAAAGAAGCATCCAATCACTATAAGGCCAGTTGATGTTCTGATGATAGACGTCTTGTCGGTGTCCAAGTGGTATTCCCATGACTAGTTCAAGCCTGAGAACCAAGTTAAAAAAGTCCCATCACGGGGTTCTGAGGAGGCCGTCACTAGCAAACTCCACCAAATTGCAAAGCAGTATCCAAATGTTGATGCCATCAAATGGTCAAAGGATTGTCCGAAAACATATGAAAGAGGCAAGCCCTTCCTACCAAACCGGGACATCCAGCGCCTACCACTTGGAATGAGAAGGTTCCATGATTGGTACTTGCGTGTTCTCCCAACGAGCATAGATATCATACAAGCATGCTTCCCCACAGGCACATTTGGAAGCCCAGCCAGGAAAATTGTCTTTGACTTCAATGACATGCACACATGCTTTCACCTGGGAGAAATGGAGATGAATCTAATTCGCACGTGATGCCTGTAAGTCCTTGTCCTCCCGATATGATATGAATGTAATCTTTGAATTTTGTTGTAACTAACCCACGCCGTGATTTGTAGAATGCAAGTGCACATTGTCAAACAAATGCCAAGTGTGAAAGCCGGGTATGTAGACCCTCAAGCTATAGCCCAAACAAATTTTAATTACCCTAAACAATGGACACTGGATGCCGAAGAGCTAGCTGCTGCAAAGACTCTTTGGGAGAAAGACCGCATCCGTACGGCAAAACTAAGGGAAGAGTCCCTTAAGGTTGCGGCATACATTTGCCCTGGCTTTCAAAAATCTCCAACAACACTCTACTATATGGCTACCATACAACTTCAAGTAAGTTTAACTCTATACTTAAAGCTTTGTTCGATATATTTTATTCGATATGCAAAAGAGCTTATCTAGTTCTATGATTAAATCCATGCAGCAACCACTGGATTTGTATAGCCATCGATGCTGGGAGGAGCATGTCATGGGTCTTTGATTCATTAGATAGGGACACGGTGATATACAAAGACTTCATATCGATTCTCAAGACATATACATATCGACAATCCTCATTAGCTTATATGTTTGTATACATACTTGTAACGTTCACTTTTGGATACTAACAAGTTGTATTTGCTAAAATAATTCGAACAGGGCATTTAGGTTCTATGTCACTAATCATCATGGAAGGCATGATCCAGCAAGGAAGGAAAAGCTGGCTATAAAAACACTATGTGCGGTAAGTGTAACTTACTTCTTCAGTACTCCGTTACATGGCTGTCAAAAGAATTACTTAACATTTTTATATGCAAAACACACAGTGCCCCAAGCAGAAGCCTAGGAGTGTACATTATGGATACTATATATGTTCTATGATGAGTAACACCGGTGCCTACAGGAGACACCCCTTAAGGGTAAGTTTGAACCTCTTCACCCGTAGTATAAAAACTTCGTACATGGTATGAAATACTAAACTGAAACTTATTCTCTTATAGTGGAGAGAAGAGAAAGGAATGAAAAGAGACCCATACAAGGATGACCAACTCTTAGAGCTCGTCGGCGACCTTTGCAACTTCATATTGGACCAGATTGTACACGTCAAAGGCACCTACCATGACCGAGAGTCTGACTTAGGTAGAAATCCTCAGTACCAACACCTTCGTGAGACTAAAAGGCTAGCTCTAGGACGTTGATAACAATGTGTATGGAATTTGTATATTTAATGATGGATTGTATATATTCTTGTGAATTAGACTTGTAATTGTAGTTTATAGAATACTCTTGTGCTTGTAGTCGCGGTCGCGGGGCGTTCGGCAACGCGAACGCGGTTCAGAATATTGGTCGCGGGGCGTTCGGCAACGCGAACACGGTTCGGAATGTTGGTCGCGGGGCGTTTGGCAATGCGAACGTGGTTCGGAACGTTGGTCGTGGGGCGTTCGGCAACGCGATTTTGAATTGTAAATTTGAATTTTTTTTTGCGGGAAAACGTACTATAGGGGCGGTTCTAGATTGAACCGCCCCTACAAATACCTGTTTGTAGGGGCGGCCTGGGAACCGCCCCTACAAATGCATGATTTGTAGAGACCCTTGCGTTGGGGCAGCTGGGCAAACCGCCCCTACAGAGCCTCTGGAGCCGCCCCTAAAAATCATATTCTACGTAGTGGATGATGAAGATTTGAAGAAATACACTGACATTATTCAAGTTGCAGCAAAAAACCGATAGGAGAACTTCTTACAGACCCAGCAACACATTTCTAACGAGAAAGTTGAAACATCGAGGCTTGAGGGAGGTGGCTTTACTAGAATCATATAAAAAACTAATGTGTATGGACACTAGGGAGAAGATAGAGGAGATTAGAGCTGAGCAGGTGATTGGCCTGAAGATTCTAAGGGAGAAATTGGCTGGCAACAATAACTAAGGTACTCAGTTGGTTGGGTTTCTTGGAGTGGAACCTGTCCAATCGGGTTCAAGTCCTCGACTTGGCACGGGTGCTTGCATTTTTCTGGATTTGTGTACGCGTGTTCATAGAGGTGAGTCACTACTACAGGAACCATTTTTAGGGGTGGCTCGTAACCCTTTGTAGGGGCGGTTTGGCCAGCCGCCCCTACCGAACCGTCTCTATAAATCATGCATTTGTAGGGGCGGTTCTCAAACCGCCCCTACAAATCAATTTGTAGGGGTCGCTCATATTACCAGCCGCCCCTACAAATAGATTTGTAGGGGCGGCTGTAGTACCAGCCGCCCCTACAAATCGATTTGTAGGGGCAGCTGTAGTACTAGCCGCCTCTATAATACATGTTTGTAGGGGCGGTTCAATCTAGAACCGCCAGACAAAGACATTTTTCTCAAAAAAAAATTCAAATTGACCTGAACAATCGCTTTGTTTCACAGATTCCATCCAATGTCACATAAGTTTAACGAGCGCCCGCCGATAACGCTCCAAACCACGTCACAAGGCCGAATGTCCCAAGACCAACGTTCTGAACCCCTTAGACTACAAGCACAAGAGTATTATATAAACTACAATTACAAGTCCAATTCATAAGAATATATACAATCCATCATTAAATATACAAATTCCATACACATTGTTATCAACGTCCTAGAGCTAGCCTTTTAGTCTCACGAAGGTGTTGGTACTGAGGATTTCTACCTAAGTCAGACTCTCGGTCATGGTAGGTGCCTTTGACGTGTACAATCTGGTCCAATATGAAGTTGCAAAGGTCGCCGACGAGCTCTAAGAGTTGGTCATCCTTGTATGGGTCCTCTTTTCATTCCTTTCTCTTCTTTTCACAACAAGAGAACAAGTTTCGGTTTAGTATTTCATACCATGTACGAAGTTTTTATACTATGGGTGAAGAGGTTCAAACTTACCCTTAAGGGGTGTCTCCTGTAGGCACCGGTGTTACTCATCATAGAACATATATAGTATCCACAATGTACACTCCTAGGCTTCTGCTTAGGGCACTGTGTGTTTTGCATATAAAAATGTTAAGTAATGCTTTTGACAGCCATGTAATAGAGTACTGAAGAAGTAAGTTACACTTACCGCACATAGTGTTTTTATAGCCAGCTTTTCCTTCCTTGCTGGATCATGCCTTCCATGATGATTAGTGACATAGAACCAAAATGCCCTGTTCGAATTATTTTAGCAAATACAACTTGTTAGTATCCAAAAGTGAACATTACAAATCCATTGAATCGATATGAAGTCTTTGTATGTCACCGGGTCCCTATCTATTGAATCAAAGACCCATGTCATGCTCCTCCCGACATCGACGGCTATACAAATCCAGTGGTTGCTGCATGGATTTAATCATAGAACTAGATAAGCTCTTTTGCATCGAATAAAATATATCGAACAAAGCTTTAAGTATAGAGTTGAACTTACTCGAAGTTGTATGGTAGCCATATAGTAGAGTGTTGTTGGAGAGTTTTGAAAGCCATGGCAATGTATACCGCAACCTTAAGGGTCTATTCCCTTAGTTTCACCATACGGATGTGCTCTTTCTCCCGAAGAGTCTTTGCAGCAGCTAGCTCTTTGGCATCCAGTTTTCACTGTTTAGGGTAATTAAAATTTGTTTGGGCTATAGCTTGAGGGTCTAGATACCCGGCTTTCACACTTGGCATTTGTTTGACAATGTGCACTTGCATTCTACAAATCACGTCATGGGTTAGTTACAACAAAATTCAAAGATTACATTCATATCATATTGGGAGGACGAGGACTTACAGGCACCATTTGCGAATTAGATTCATCTCCATTTCTCCCAGGTGAAAGCATGTGTGCATGTCATTGAATTCAAAGACAATTTTCCCGGCTGGGCTTCCAAATGTGTCGGTGGGGAAGCATGCTTCTATGAGGTCTATGCTCGTTGGGAGAACACGCAAGTACCAATCATGGAACCTTCTCATTCCAAGTGGTAGGCGCTGGATGTCCCAGTTTGATAGGAAGGGCTTGCCTCTTTCATATGTTTTCGGGCAATCCTTTGACCATTTGATGGCATCAACATTTGGATACTGCTTTGCAATTTGGTGGAGTTTGCTAGTGACGGCCTCCTCAGAATCCCGTGATGGGACTTTTTTTAACTTGGTTCTTAGGCTTGAACTGGTCATGGGAATACCACTTGGACACCGATGAGACGTCTTTCATCGGAACATAAACTAGCCTTATGGTGATTGGATGCTTCTTTCAAAGTTCCTATTCAGGCACGTCCTCATCTTCTTGTGCATCACCTTTTTTAGGAGGCACTCGTTTTTCATGTATCGGCTGTGCTTGTTGAGAAGACTGTGGCATCTCATCATGCACTTGCTCGGTACGAGCTGGAGAAGGTTGTGGCATCTCATCAGGCACATGCTCGCTAGGAGGCGGGGAAGAATGTGGTATCTCAGGAATGTGGTAGTCATAAGATGGTGAAAATATCTCCCCAACCTCAACAATTTGCTACAAATTTGGGAGAGGGGGAGGCGGCGAAGAAGCAGTCAATATAATTTCCCGTTTATGTCAGAGGATGAACTGCCCCATAATGTCTCCAAGTAACACCAACCCCTCGGGAGTTGCGTAGTCTATCCTCCACTGTATGAACTCGGGCTTCACGGTATGCACCTCGACCCTAGTGTAGTCCGGTGGTATCTTATTATTGTGGTGTAAGCCACTGGGAGGATGTGCCACACCCGTTGCCACCTCCATCACAATGTTCTGCCGGCCGCTGAGAAACACCAAGGTGCAACTAGTTGGTTCCCGTATGCGATCGATGGGGGTTGTGGCTGCAGTGGAACCTTGGCTGCTAGGAACTTTTGGAGGGCTGCCAACTAATGCCAGTTCTCCCGGCGGCGTCACTAATATCCGTGGCTCCATAGACAGTCCTTGCTCCTCCAACGCCTTCGCAACTAGAGCCTTTACTTGAAGCTCAAGATTAGTCTCCCGGTTTCTGTCATGTTTCTTGTACATGTGCCTGTCCTCTTCGAATCCTTGCTTCCAGGTCGTCCTTTTCCCTAGCCCCCTGATGCGGCCTATGTGCTCCTTGTTTTCCAAGCCAAGGCTAAGCTTGTCCCTCTCTCTGGAAGGATTGAATGAGCCATTCTCCTTGTTTTCAGCATATTTCAGTATCCTTGATACTGCCTCTTGGGTCTCCGGCTTATCAAACATGCGATTACTGGCAAAATGTACTGTTTGAAATGACTTCTCTAATTTCAGGCTAGCGGCAGCTTGCTACACTTACTTTCCTGATTCTCTATATTAATCAGCAACACAAATTGCAATTTTAACTACGAAAAGAACTTGATCCAAAGTGCACTTCTAGTTGAAAACCACAGCAGATGCATAGGCATTGTCTTATGCACATTCAGTTAGCAAACACAATAAATAGTAGAAAAACAGTTGGAAATTTGCCAACAACAATGGTGCAATAGTGCTATACGACTTACAAGTACATGCTACATGCTTTGAATAGATCAAGAACTCATGGAGCTAAGGTACAAAAACAAAACTAAACATCCCATAGCTTCAAGCATAATCTAGTTTTAGGATAGACAGACCAACAGTGCATGGACAAAGAGAGACAAGCAAGTTGCCGTTGCACGCAAATTTCAAACAGCAGCAGCTGCAACCACTAGGGAAGAAAGGCATCCGAGCACAGCCACAAACACTAACACTAGGTACTTGTATGCATTCAAATAACCAGATAAAAATAGAATCAAAACTACTTAATTATCTATGAACAAAGATAGATAATGCACACTAGCTTATATATATGGACATCTCCTAAATAATAGTGGCACATTATATAACACCAGACAAATTTGTAGAAAAATTCAGCAAGCTTGCCTTTTTCCATGATAACTACATTATTACCACACAAAGAGATTTGATTCACTCTGTGGCTGGCAGCATAATACGAAGCCAATCCGGCCATTCAAAGGCCACAGAGGACAAGAAAAGAGCTATTCAATCATGTTTGCATGTAACAGCGAAAATACCTAGTTGCAGCAAGCCATAGCCCAGCAAGTATCTAACAGATAAAAAATGCAGTATCAGAAAATGAGCCCTTCCCAATACCCTGAATATCACAGATTTCTCAAGAAAAAATCCCTTTCCAAAACAAAAGGGCCATGCATAATTAACACTACAACTGTTCTTCTTCTAAAAATAGTTCAGCTCATGCGACTGTTATTCAAGGCAATTGCTCTTCTAAAAATAAGGCAGCAGATCTTACAGGCCAAAGGCAAACCAAAAATACATAATAGACTCGATACTACCTACACTATATATCCACATAAACTTAGAACAAACAACACGAATTTTTTTTCTCTTCCCTAACACTTTCTCTTTATATCTCTCAGGTAAATATCATTCCTTCGATTATATTAGTGTAACACCACCATATCTGGAGGTCAACTACAGCACACTACTCGCCCAACTTGCAAGGTCACCATTGGTTGGAAAAGATTGCTTCACCGTGAGTTCCTCATGCTACATAAACCAAACTACTTTTCCCCTATGCACATTTCTGACTTCATCTATGTTATTAACTAGTTGAGTACCCATTGAGCCATTGAAGGAAAAACAAAAAAAAACAGTGCAAAGAGCTGGAAGAAAGCATCAGCACACTCACCAGAGAGCTCGGGAAGGAGTACGGACGCCGGTGGAGGTGCGCGGACGCCGGAGAGCATGGGAAGGAGTGCGGACGCCGGTGGAGGTGCACGGAGGCCGACCGCCGTTGGAGGTGTGGACGCTAGGGAAGGAATGCGGACGCCGGAGAGCTCGGGCACCGTGGCCGCTCGCCGCGGGAGGGAGCACGGATGTCGATGCACCTAGGCACGGGAGGGCGGGGAGCAGGCCCGTGGCACCTCAAGGTCGGAAACCCTAGGGCGGGGAGCAGGCGCGCGGGTGCGGGGTGGGGGTGCGAATGCGGGGAGGGGGCGCGCGGGTGCGGAGATGGGGCGTCCGGGTGCGCCGCGACACCTCAAGGTCGGAAACCCTAGCGCCGCCGGCCGGTCGAAAACCCTAGGGCGGGGAGCAGGCGCGCGGGTGCGGGGAGGGGGCGCGCGCGTCGTGACAGGTCCGGGAGGCGGCGTCGGCGGGGCAGCCTAACGGCGTCGGAGGAAGAAGAGAGCGCCCAACAGGCTAACACGTGTGCGCCCTTGAATTTATACTCGGGACGATTTCTAGGGGCGGTTCCTGATCCAGCCGACCCTACAAATGCATTTGTAGGGGCGGTTTCTAATCCAACCGCCCCTATAAATATTTTCTATTTTTTTAAATTATTAATTCTGTATTTTTTATATCATAAAAACACAAAGTAATATAAAAACAATTGTGTATATGCACAAATATAATATTTTGTATTATTCTATATATGAAGAAATATATATATATATAAACAATTCTAGTCAAAACAATATAGAAAACAAAAAAACAAAAATTAAAAATTTAAATTTTAAAACTTCGACTACAATTTTATGACATTAAATGAAATAAAATGAAAATATGGTAAACATAAAAGTTGTATAACTCATCAACATGTACAACTTTTATTTTGGTCATCTTGTCATGTGACTTTGTTTGAACGATTCAAATTTTGAAATTCAAACAATTTAAACTTAAAACAATATTTTGAAAGAGTAAATGATTTCAGATGAAAAACTCATGAATACCAAAGTTGTAGAACTCATCAATATGTACAACTTTTATTTTGATCATATTTTCATTTGACCAAATTTGAACAGTTGAAATTTTGTATTTCAATAATTGGCAACTTCAAACAAGATTTTGAAACCTTAAATGATTTCAACAATAAAAGTCATGAACATAAAAGTTGTTGAACTCATCACTATCTATAACTTTTATTTTGGTCACTTCTTCATGTGACAAAGTATTAGTAAACATTGTTCGTAAATTCACATATGACTCATAATTTCCTGAACTATACGAGAAACATGTTGATTTGTGAATAATGTTTGTTATCACTTTATCAGATGAAGAAATGACTAAAATAAAAGTTGTAGATCTTGATGAGTTATACAACTTTGGTATTCATCACTTTTTCAGCTGAAATCATTTAATGGTTGAAAATCTCGTTCGAACTTGTCATTTTTTTTAAATTTGAAAATTTGAAGTGCTCAAACTTTGTCAAATGAAAAGAATGACCAAATCAACACACTAACTTGATCGGGCAAGATTTTAGAAAATTTTAGGGAAAAAAATCATCATATTTGGAGTTAGTATGAGGGAGAAAGACTAGTTATAAATTTTACCCAGAGATTAAAAAGTAAAAGCACAACTGTTCATGATGATCAATGATGAACAAGTGTGATTTCTCTTTTTAATCTGTGGCAGAAACTTGTACCTAGTTTTTCTTCCTCATACTAACTCCAAATGTGATGGGTTTTTTTCCTAAATTTTTCTAAAATCATGCTCTATCATTTTAGTCTAGTCATCTATCTTTGTCACTAATTTTGAACAATTCAAATTTTAAATTTCAGAAAATGACAGCTTCAAACCTGATTTTCAAACACTAAATGATTTCAGCTGTAAAGGTGATGAATATAAAAGTTGTATAACTCGTCAAGATCTTCTACTTTTATTTTGATCATTTCTTCATTTTATAAAGTGTTAAGTGATTTCATAAAGTTTTAGTAGTAATAGAGTGGATGTTCAAATAGAGTCATCTGGATGTTGCAAAGGGTAGTCTCACACACATGCATAAATGTAGTCTCACACACATACAGAAATATGTAGTCTTACACACGTACATAAATATATAGTCTCGCACGCATCCATAAATGAAGTCTTACAAACACACACTTACATAAACACTCCACGTTCAACAACTAGCTAGCCCGCTGTAACGACTTTACCCTTGACACCTTTTCGTTCCCATGGCAATATGTCTTTGGGGAGGTTCTTTTCCACAACACTAATCTTCTTAGAAAAGTCTATGAATAGCGGCATCTCATCGTAGTTATTGTAAGCTTCAACATCGTCCTCGTCATCAACTCTAATAATGTGTTGTTTCCCGGAGGCAACCACGTGCTTTGTCTTCTTCTTCGGGGGGAGGTTACTTTGTGGGTCAGACATATAGAAAACTTGTGTGACACGTGAAGCGAGCACCCAAGGGTCATCTTGGTAGCCTAGATTCTCGAGGTCCAAAACTCTCAATTCGATCTCGTTCAGTTGGTGTTGTTTGATCCAGTGACATCGAAACAGGGCCACCGTTATATCCCTTCCATAGTCAAGTTCCCATATCTCTTCAATGATGCCAAAGTATTGGATATTTTGCCCCAATCCATCGAGAGCCTCTATTCGAACGCCGTTGTTTTGGTTCACATATTTACTATCCTTTGCGTGGGTATAGTACGTATACCCATTGATGTCATAAGCATTCCAAGATGTCACTTGTCTCGATGGCCCCTCCGCTAACCTACTGATGGTAATAGAGTCTATGGTTTCTCCAGGCGGTATGTTTTGGTCATTCAACCATGTAGTTAGTCGTTGCTTGTGTTGTTTCATGACCCAATCATCCGAACGGTTATTTCTCTCCGTCATAATGATAGCCAAGTGTTCATCAATGTACGGTTGCATCAGTTGTGTACTCTGCAAGACACTGTAATGCGCTCGACTCACCTCTTTGTAATCATGGTCGATGAACACTTTTCTACCACTGGTGCCCTTCCCAGCCAGCCTACCCTTGTGACGAGAATCGGGTTTACCAATCCCTTTCTGTACTCTTAGGTATTCTTGACAATACTCGACGACTTCTTCAGTACTGTAACCCTCTATCATGGAGCCCTCTGGGTATGCTCGATTATGCGCGTATCAACTTAGAACCAACATGAACCGCTCGTAGGACCACATTTCATGCAAGTAGCAAGGGCCCAGCGCCTGTATCTGATGAACCATGTGAATCATGAGATGTGGCATTATATCAAAAAAAGTAGGAGGCAAACACATCTCCAGTTGATTTTGTGTCTCCACCACAAATTCATGTAGGTCACTAAGCTCTTGCTTGCCAATCGTCTTCTGTAAGATCTTCGAAAAGAAGTAGCACATGCGGGTGATGGCCATTTTCAAGAACTCTGGCTTTATAGCCCTGATTGAAATAGGTAGAAACACTGTCAGCATCACATGGCAATCGTGAGCCTTGCAGTGTGTTATTGACAAGTCCTTCATCGACACTAGCTTCTTCACATTTGCTGAAAACCCAGTCGGGACATTGATCCCCCTCGGGAAAGTGCATATAGCTCTCTTCTTGTCTGGTGTTAGGTTGAAGCACGCCATGGGCAGAGTGTATTTTCCATTAGCCTCAGGTACCGGGTGAAGTTGTGGCATCACGTTTAGCTGCACCATGTCTTTCCGTGCTTTTAGACCATCCTTTGACTAGCCTGTGTCCATTAAGGTGGCAATGAGACTCTCAAAGACATTCTTCTACATGTGCATAGCATCAATGGCATGGGGGACCTCCAAGGCTGGCCAATAAGGCAGATACTGAAAGAAGATCGATTGTTTCTTGAAAGGTACGCCTTCGACAGGAGGTGTGCTTCTATCTCTGTTCGTCCCATCTAGATTCTTCTTTCCATAGATGACACGTATGTTTTTCACCATTCTGTATACGTGTTCTCCGTTATGACATCTCTTCGGAGGGGGTTCAATCTCCGGGGCGTTGTCATAAAATCTAAAGAACAATTTGCTGCGGTACTTGTGACTTGTCTTTAAGAAGCGTCGGTTCCTTAGGTAAACTATCTTCTTGGATGCATCCAGGTACACCCATGTAGTACCATCCAAGCAAACCAAGCATCCCGCCTTCCCTTTGATCTGTTCAGACAAAGCAAACAGCGCGGGGTAATCATTGGTAGTAACAAATATTATTGCTCTACATATGAAGTCCTCCTTTTGGAACGCATCGAACATCTGCTCCCCATGCCTCCATAGCCTCTCCATTTCTTGCATCAAAGGCTCGAGGAACATGTCTATATCAATGCCTGGTTGTTTAGGGCCAGAAATAAGAATAGTGAGGAGAAGGTACTTTCTCTTCTAACACAACCATGTTGGGATGTTGTACATGGTCAAGATCACTGGCCATGTGCTGTGGTCACTCATCCTCTCATTGAAGGGATTCATTCCATTGGTGCTCAAGCCAAACCGTACATTCCTTGGGTCATCGTTGAATTCTTTGTGCTTCTCATCAAACCTTTGCCACTGACTACAATCAGCCGGGTGTGCAATCTTATTATCATCCACCTTGAGCTCATCATCCCACCATGTCATGAGTGCGGCTTCTTTAGGGTTTAGGAACATACGTCTCAAGCGGTCGGTCACTGGTAGGTACCACATTACCAGGGTAGGAATTCTTCTCTGCTTTGCATCGTTGCCTAATGGAGTGTCCTCTGGGGGCTAAGATTCTTGTACCACCTTTTTTGTACCCTTCTTATTCCTCTTTTTCCCCGTGGATGGTTCGTCCCCACCGTAAAGGTCATTGTTCTTGTACCGGCTGGCCCCACACCGGGGACATTTATCCAGTGACTTGAACGTTTCACCATGAAAAAGTATACAGTGGTTGGGGCATGTATGGATTTTTTTCAACTCCCATTGTCAATGGACTTATGACCTTCTTCGCTTGGCATGTGTTGGCGAAAACTGAGTTTGGTTGTGGCAGCACCTATGACAGGAGATACAATAGATCATTGAAACTACAGTCTAACCAGCCGTACTTAGCCTTCAGGATGAGCAGCTCAAGCACAAAACGTAGTAATGTCCAATGTGTCGGACAGACCTTTTCAACACCATACACAGTCTCCTTCGATGCTTTTGTCACCCTTTCCAAATTTTCTAGACCTTTTGGGCTATTTAGTAAAATCTTTGGTCCAAGGGCTCGAATCATGTCCTCCAAATCATCTTCATCCCCGACACGTGCTCCACCATCATTATTGGCACCACCTTCGTCGTTACCATCCCAACCACCACCATCACCACCTTGTTCATTGCCAAACTTGAAATCCATTCGTGCATCAAGCTCTGTTGAATATTGGGACCGAGATTCTATGGTTTCGTCGTGGTATTCCTCCTCATCCTCGTCGTTAACAATAACCGTTTCACGATGATGAATCCACACTGTGTAGTCCTCAACAAATCCTCATATAATCAAATGTGATATGATGATAGTCACATCTGTCCATGCCATATGGTTCTTACAATCTTTATAGGGACAAATAATTGTATCCTTATTCTCTTTCAATATCGTTGCGTGCTTCTTTGCGGCTTCAATAAATTTATCCACCTCTTCACGAAAACCTACCTTGAACCTTAACGAACCATACATCCAAGAGTTCTTGTACTCCATCTTTTACAACAACAACAAAACAAACATTAAAGGACTACTGATTCAGATATATATAAAAATGAATCAAATTAAAAATTACTTGAGAATAATTGTATATACTTCAGATATATATGAATATAAATCTAATATAATTACATGAAGCATACAAACACACCATGGTAGAGGAAAATTAATTAATGGCCCATTTATCCATAATTAATTAAAATACATATTTATTGATTACAACAAACAATTTTAAAGACAACAATTAGCAATAATTATACTTTACCCAATATCTTTTATACAAACCTTAGTCCAAATTTACAAAAATGAAATTAATAAAAAAACAAACCCTAGATCTAGATCTACATGCACATGAAATATGCATAAAACTAACTAATTGTTCACTAAAATCAAGAAACATGGACCAAATAAAGGTATGATCTTGTTCCCCTCCCTAATTTAACCTAGTATATTTGAAACTTGGATCTAATTTGCTTCATAAGTAGCTCAAGCACCATAGAAGAGAGAGAAAAACAAAACTTTAATTACTCACTAACCAACCATTAAAACTACAAAATAAAAGTGTGGAATAGCATTTTCTTACCTTCTACAACCTCTCCACCAAAGGATTTGAGACCAAAACCTTCCCCCTTAGTAGAGCAATTTTTGGGAGGTGCCCAAGGTCTCCCCACCTTTCTTTCACGGGTTGGAGTGAGTGACACGAGGAGGAAGAAGGTGCTGCAGCTGTTTTATATGTGGGTCATTTGTATGGGCGGCTGGTGATTGAGCCGCTCCTACAAATCGGAGCTATTTATACGGGGGCCATTCGTAGGGGTGGCTGGTGATTGAGCCACCCCTACAAATCGAAGCTATTTATACGGGGGCCATTTGTAGGGCAGCTCAATCACCAACCGCCCTACAAATAGAAACGCCGGGGACGGCTGGTGAGTGAGCCGCCCCTACAAATCAGACCCATTTGTAGAGGCGGCTCGTATCACCAGCCGCCCCTGCTGTCCCATTTATAGGGGCGTCTGGTGTCTGGGCACCCAAACATGGCACTGTAGGAGCGGCTCCATCACCAGCCGCCCCTACAAAAAATTCGATTTGTTGCTAAAAATCGTTTTTTATGTAGTGATCCTTGACTCTACCTTCACCATTAGTTGTTTCTTAGCTTGTTTTGTCCCTATAGGACATTCCTTTTCTCCTACATTTCTCTGGAGTAGGATCAGCAAGTCCATCTTGATGTGGTGGCAGAGCCATCTATCGCTTTGTTCGACGACTCACCACTGACAACCATAAATGGATTTGGAATTAGGAAAATGAAGGATATGGAGAGGGGCTCACCTTGATTTCGAGGGCTCAACAAATATTAGAGGAGGAGGGCGGCTGGATTGAAGAGGATTTTCGCGCACCACGGGAGACAGGTTCACGCATAGTGGATCTCAATGCGGTAGAAAATGCAAAAAGAAGAGCTGGTAGAAGGCAATGAGGCCAACGATTTGTTGCCTTGTGCTGTATGCGAGGCGAGTGATGAAAGAGTCGTTGGCTCGGTTCCTTTTTTGCACGTTCTGAACTCCACATAGGATGCATGCACTACTGGATTCAGGCGCTTTGCCGAGTGCCTACTACACTTGGCAAAGGCTACTTTGCCCTCGGCAAAGCCTTTGCCGAGGGCAGCACTCGGCAAAGAGCCTCCGGTAAAAAATACGTCGGCAAAGAATTCTTTGTCGAGCGCCTTTTATCGGGCACTCGGCAAAGTCTTTGCCGAGTGCAATCTTAGCACTCGGCAAAGAAAAGTGACCGTCACGCCGTCGGTTGCGTTAGCACATGCTTTGCCGAGTGCCATGTCAGAGGCGCTCGGCAAAGATTTTTTTAATTTTTTTTTTAAAATTTCTTTGCCGAGTGCCCTACCAGGGAGGCACTCGGCAAAGATTTTTTTATTTTTTTTAATAATTTCTTTGCCAAGTGCCTGCCAGTCGGCCTTTCGGCAAATATTTTTAATTTTTTCGTAATTTCCTTGCCGAGTGCCTGTCGGTATGAAGACTCAACAAATATTTTTTAAAAAATCTTTGCCGAAAGTGCCTTGGCCTCACAACTTTCGGCAAAAGTCGGGAATTCTCGCATTCAATTCCAGACTTTGCCGAAAGTGCTAGGATCGGGCACTCGGCAAAGAGGCTAATTTTTTGATTCTATATTCACAAACACAACATATAAGAGATATATATAACATCCGTGACATCACAAACACAATACAAACACATATATATCACATCCATCTCATCACAAAGGTAATACCATATATATCATCATCGATCACACAATATCTCACATACACGACATCACAAGCATAATAGGTCCAATATCCATCGAAACAAGTTGATAGTTGATCACAGTGCATCACATGTCCATCAAGCGGTGAAAAAGAGATACAAACTACCGGTGGGGAGGAAACTGAGTGCTTGGTGAAGGAAAAGTGTCGTCGCTTCTTTGGCGCTCGAGACGGGTTATTGAACCCGCCGACGGAGGCTGCATAAAGGACAAGAGATTGCATCTGTTAGAGTGGTCATCTAATGAAAGCACTAGTCGAAGCAATTTGGTTTCATACTCACAGACTAGCTATAATGGCGGCTGACGGTGGTGGAAAACTGCTGGCACTTGCCTACACCGTGCATTTGCCCAAAGTTCTGCGCAGAACGTCGTAATCTCTGCCGGTTGCTTGCTTTCGCCTTTCTCGCTTTCGCCCGCTTGGCATTCGTCTTTCCCTTTCACCTGCTCGGTCTCTCACCGTCAGTCCCACAGCTCTGAGCCATCCTCTCGTTTCTCTACCGCAACATTTCAATCGAATGTTTGAGTAATGCAAAGGTAACTAAGTTATTTAAAGATCAATGTACGAAGAGTTAAATGGGACTAACCTGGAGTGCGTCGACCCGCTGCTATGAAGGGGACGGCCATTGGTGTATGGCCGGGCCTCCGCTCGGGGTCTATGCTCGGATCTAGGAGAGGGAGGGAATCTCGCTGGGCTCGAGGGTGCCATCGCCAAACCAGTACCACCCATGCTTCTTGCCTTGTCCGAGCCTCATGACCATCGTCCCATCGATGTCGTCGATGCTTGGATCCCAGTCTGGCCCATGGACCGACCTTGCCTCCGACGCTGCATTTAACCGATGCGGTGTGTGGATGCTCAAGGTTGTCAGAGGACTCCCATGGTCATCCGGGGTGAAGGTGACAGCAGACGTCGCCTTACCCTTGCGGGCCAGGCCATATGCCATGAAATTGGAGATGGACTACCCACCATGTGACGCTGACTTCGAGAAAGACAACAAGATGATTAGAAGAAACATGCAGAATGGAGCGTCAGAATACTAAAAATTCACGTACCCATGCTTGCTTGTACGCGCCGAGGCTGTGGCTGCCTTGATGGTGTGTGGGGCCTGTCGCTACCATACGCCGCTCCTGCCCTGCCTCGTGGTCCTAGATATAACCCTCCGTGAACCACCTGTCCATGATCATCTCCCAGCAGTCCCAATACGACTCGCACCACCATGGAATTATCTACATGTCTTAAAGAATTTGAGATGTAAGAAGACCAAATTAAAGCTACTTAATCTCAAAATGAATCAGTATTATTCTGATTCTTTACTCAAGGTACTGTTCCTGGGTCAGCGTCCTCTATCTTGCCTGTGTCTTGGTGATCTTCTCACCAAGGTGCGTGGCGTAGTACTTGACGATGCAAGTGAGGCGCTCCTCGTAGTGCATGTCGGTGATTCGTTTCCTAGCACTTTTCACCATCACCTTCTCCACCCTGTCCTCCTGTCCCTCTTCACATCTGAAAAAAGTCTACAGACAGACACAATGTATCAATTCAGTATGTCAAAAAAAGTCAAATGAATGCGATGTATTGATCAAAGTTGTGCGAGTGAGACTTACCCAGAACTCTCTCCTCACCCGCTCCTGCTTATCTCCACATGCGTCGGGGGCATCTTTGTAGTGGTCCCATGATTTGGCCGACTCAGTGTTCCCCTTGTGCGTGACAATGCCGGGGTAAAAGTGCCTGCACACAAGACCCAGGATGTGGTTGGGGTTGCGTGAGTCACCAGGCGACACAACCAGCCAGTTCCTGCACAAGTCATTAATAAACATTATTAGTTTCTCTAATAATTTTCAACAGGTTATATGAAGTAGCTGTGATAAAATCTAAAGTTACTTACCTGTCCCCCTGGGGGCGAATCACTAGGCGTAGGGGAAGAAGCGGAGGCCCAGGGAGTTTCGAGGGACCTCGCAAGTAGATCCTGGCCACAGCAGAGGAGTCCGAACCAGCTGTGCCTCCAGCCTCACCGCCCTGTTGTGCCTCGTCTCCCTTGTCATCCGTCTGACGAACTAGCTCCTCCTTGTCCGAGGAGTCCGGGGTACGGCGCTCCTCCTCCGGCACGTCACGCGGCCTAACTAGAGGAGGCCGGCCCCTCCTGCTGCCGCTGCCGCTACCGCTGCTCCTGGCCCTTTGCCTCCTCCCGTCCGACGACCCCTCTTCTGCATCCGGATCTGCATCACGTGCCCTCATGAACCTCGAGTTCATGTTCCTTGGCACACAACTGCCCGCCATCTTTATTTAATCACCTACCATTAAAAAGAAACAAACAAGACATATTAGTACATGTGTTAAAAATAGATGCTAAATAAATAAACAAAACGCGGTGCAGGAAGACCCGCAGCGCCGACGAAGACGATCGGGGTCGCCGAGTCCCTCCCACAGGTCCTCCTGCAAAAAAGGGCAAAAATGGTTAGTGTCGACTCAAAATTTGGCAAACACACTCTCCCTGCACGGGGAGGTTCCCAAAACCTACAAAAACATGGCACAAAGGCCAACAACCACATATATACCAAACATGGGCACGAAGGCCAACAACCACCAATATATCAAGAGGAGCCATGTACTTTAGTTCTCTTTCCATGCAGATGAAAGTATTGAAGTAGTACAACAACAATTACTACTAACCCTACAACTACTACTAACACTACTACTAACAACTACTTAACTACTAACGGTACTAATACTAAGAACTACTTAACTATTAACAACAACTACTACTAACCACTACTACTTACTAACTACTACTATTTACTAACTACTACTACTAACCCTACAACTAACACTACTAACTACTACTACTAACCACTACTACTTACTAACTACTACTATTTACTAACTACTACTACTACTAACCCTACAACTAACACTACTAACTACTACAACTAACACTACAACTAACACTACTAACTACTAACACTACAACTAACTACTACTAACACTACTAACTACTACTACTACTAACACTACAAGGGTAGGGCTTACCTTGGCGGCAAGAACAGCAAGAGCGAGGGTCGGCGACGACACAGGGATGACCGCAGCAGCGCGAGGATCAACGGGCGGTCAGAACGGCGCGAGGATTGACGGGCGGTCGGGTCGGCACCTTCCTCTTCTTCCTCCTCCCCCTTCTCTTTCTTCCTCTTCTTCCTCCTCCCCTTCTCTTTCTTCCTCTTGCTCCTCTCCTTCTCCCTCTCTTGGTGGTTGCAGGCACAGTGGGGCGGTGGAGCTCAGGGGCAGCGGGGGGAGCTCGGGCCAGGGGAGCTCGGGCGGCTCGGGGCGGCCGGATCGCTGTCCCTGAGGAGCAGGGGCGCCCAGCGAGAGCTTGGGGTGGCGGGGGACCCGGTGTGGGCGATGGGTCACTGGTGGCCAGGCAGGCCTGGCCAGGCCGGGCGAGGCGGGCCGGACGGGGGCGTGGGACTGGGCGGTGGGTGGCTGGCAGACCTCACGGGGGGGACAACCATGGGGCGGGCGGGGGAGGCGGGGGGCAGCATGACGACAGGAAACGTGGGGGCGGGTGGGAGAGGAGTGAGGAGAGGGTGGGGTTGGACCGGCCCATTCTGGGCCTTTAGGTTAAAAGATTTGGTGACTACCGGGCCCAGCGGCACTCGGCAAAGGGTTTTTTATTTTATTTTTTTAAATTCTTTGCCGAGTGCCCTGTGACCTGGCACTCGGCAAAGGCTTCTTTGTCGAGTGCCAAGGTTGGCACTCGGCAAATTAATTTTTTTTTCGCCCTATTTTTTCCTAGGGCCTTGCTACAGTAATTAAAACTCCATTTCAAAATTTGGGACAATTTTGAGTTTTTTTTACTATATTTCCTTAATTATTTTTGTTTCGTTGAATTTTTTTGACTATTTCAAATTTGAACTGCATGTACATGAAATAATGGAATTTGGTCATTCAAAAAATGGTATTCATGATGTTTGGCGTATGTTGAGGCCGTATCCAGGAAGTCGCATGAAATTACGAGCATCTTGTTGTCGTAACATGACGATGTACTTGCGGGAAAAGTGTATTTAAATTATATAAAATCGAAACGAAGTTCGAAAATCACAAAACTTGTCAAGGTGTCTTGTTATCGCATGTGGAGGCCGTGGTAAAAAATTGAGAAAGTTTGGAGCAAGTTGTGCCATCGGATGCCTAAAAGCGAGACATCTCCACATGTGAACTTGCTCCAAACTTTCTCAAATTTTTACCACGGCCTCCACATGCGATAAAAAGACACCTCGACAAGTTTCGTGATTTTTGGACTTCGTTTGGATTTTATATAATTTAAATACACTTTTCCTGCAAGTACATCGTCATGTTACGACAACAAGATGCTCGTAATTTCATGCGAGTTCCTGGATACGGCCTCAACATACGCCAAACATCATGAATACCATTTTTTGAATGACCAAATTCCATTATTTCATGTACATACAGTTCAAATTTGAAATAGTCGAAAAAATTCAACGAAACAAAAATAATTAAGGAAATATAGTAAAAACTCAAAATTGTCCCAAATTTTGAAATGGAGTTTTAATTACTATAGCAAGGCTCCAGAAAAAAAAAATGGCGCAAAAAAAACAAAAAAAAATTAATTTGCCGAGTGCCAGGTCACAGGGCACTCGTCAAAGAATTTTTTAAAAAAAAATAAAAAACCCTTTGCCGAGTGCCTAACGGTGGGGCACTCGGCAAAGGCTGACGGCAGGTGGCCGCCGTCACGCCGACCACCTTTGCCGACGGCCAAATTTTGCCGAGCGCTCGGCACTCGGCAAAGATTTTTTTGCCGACGGCCAATCTTTGCCGAGCGCCCGGCACTCGGCAAAGGAAAATTTTTGCCGACGGCTAAAGTTTGCCGAGTGTCCGGCTCTCGGCAAAGGCAGATTTGCCGACGGCCTATCTTTGCCGAGTGCCGCTGGGTCCGGCTCTCGGCAAAGATTGCCTTTGCGAGTGCCCGACAGAAAGCACTCGGCAAAGCTTTTTGCGCTCGGCAAATCAGCCGTGTCCGGTAGTGATGCTGCCTTGTAATACAAATAGCTAGCTGAGTTGGCCTTGCAGTGAACTCCTTTAAGGGCATATACCCTATATGTATCCATACATAGGGGCATATACCCTATAGTAACTTTATAACTACCAGTGTAGATTTTCTAGCACCGGTGATAGCTACCCACCCACGGGTTTTAGCTACCCATGGTACTGATGCGCGCCACGTGGAGCAAAAAAACGGTGTCAAATCTTCAGAAATAGGACTTGGCAACCGTGACACGGTGCGACCTGTTTGGTTTGTGGTTCACCGCATGTGAGCTGTGCAGCTCTAACACAAAGCTGCAGCCATCGCCTCCCCCTCTCACATTTCTCTCACCTCTTGCCTCTCGTCTCAGCATTCAACAAAGTACAACATGCATGGGAACTTGAAATTTTATTAATTATTCTTGCGATTTCTCTACTTTCTGATGACCTATAATAAGTTTATAAATTCATTAAATATTTGACCTTCTTCTTTGCATTGAAGGACTTGCCCCGTGTTCGACGGGTCGTAAATGAAATCTTAAAAAAACATGGAGGATTGTGTCAGTTAATAAAAAAAGAAGCTATTTTTCCTTGCTGCATCATGCATTTAGTGTTACTTGTGTTTTGCTCACGCGTATGGTAATGTGTTTTTGCGGCCCTTAGGGCATATGTCCCCATGTGCATCCAATAAGGGTAAATTTTTCGCGTCAGAACATGTTTGGATAGGTGCAGTCATGATAAGCTTTTCAGGGCTTGTCACATATAAACACAAACGTGTAGTAAGGGTAATTTTTCTATGTCCGAATGTGTACGGATAGGCATAGGGACTCGTCATACAGACATGAGCGGACAGATGGCGCTTGTCATGCATGCGGTCACAAAGGGGTCACGGAATTCGCGACCTATCATGTGTCCATTATCTAATCTTCACACCTTCTATAGTTCTATTTATTAACGGAAATATTTTGATCTCAGTGATTTAGAAATAAAAAGATGTGATTAACTGAAAAAGAACTACTAATGGTAGCTGGATCCTACCTAGAAATACACTTATCTTGGGACAAAATTTTAAATGCTAGAAGTGCACTTATTGCATGTTTGGGTATAAAAACTAATTATTAGCTAGCTAAAATTGATCCTAGTGCATCCAAACAGGAGGACTAGGTGGGATATTTTTTTTAGCCAAGTTTCAACTAGTTATTAGCCAACTAACAAGTCAATTTGAGCTAATTTAAATTATTTTTTTAGTTCAACTGTTAACTATCTCTAATTGATCCAATCATACACTTAATTTAGGGCGAAGAGAACGTGGTCATGTTCGCTTGGCTTATAAGCCGTACTTTTTCAGCACAATAAATCAGCCAACAGTACTTTCAGTCATGACTTATCAGCCAAGCGAACAGGGCACATGTGTTTCCTTTGAGAAGACAGGTATGTGTGGGATACTGGGATGGTTACAGGTTACATCCAATGACGGCGTGGCAAAGCCATGCTTGTATCTGTAGTGATGATGTTCTGATACTAGAGGATGCAAGCGGAAGCGGTCCAAAAATACTTTCGGCAGAATTAGACATTTGGCCCTATTTTGTGCACGTTGTTGTCGACCAAAAATGTATTTCGCTAACGGAAGCATATTCTAGCACGCATGCTAATTCTAATTTCTAGAGAACATTAGTAGGGGTGTCTAGGTTCATTTCGATTGGCTGCACCTGCGATCTGAAGGTCTCCCTTGGTGTCGATGCGGGACCCACCCTGTTGCTCCCAGACCAATGGCCATGCAGACGCAAGGATAAGGTGTCCGTTCTGGAGCACACACTGCGCGCCTCCGACCTTGCAGAGATAAGCCCGATCCCCGGTTCTGGAAACACGGAGACGAAAAAGCTAGCTCGCCATTGCACTGCGCACCCACACCTCACACCGCCGTCAGCCATCTCTGCCCTCCCAAGCAAGCACGCCAGCCTGCCATAGTGCCATGGCGACCATAGCTACGATGGCCTTGCTGAAGCCCGCCAAGATCGTGGCGCGGTCAGCGCCATCCACCAGCGTCGCCGGCAGCAGCGTCTCGCTGCGCCTCCCGGCGGCGCAGGCCAAGAAGCAGGCCGCGGTGGCCGTGTCATCGTCGTCGACGGCCACGCCGGCGGCGGCCGCGGCGCTGGCGGGCGCCTTCTTCTCGGCGCTGGCGTCGTCGGACGCGGCGCTGGCGGCGCAGCGCGTGGCGGACGTGGCGGCGTCGGCGGCGGACGCCGGGAGCGACAACCGCGGCCAGCTGCTGCTCTTCGTGGTGGCGCCCGCCATCGGGTGGGTGCTCTACAACATCCTGCAGCCGGCGCTGAACCAGCTGAACCGCATGCGCAGCCAGGCCGTGGTCGCCGGCCTCGGCCTCGGCGCCGCCGCGGCGGCTGGTATGGCGACCGCGCCCGAGGCCTCCGCCGCCACGGTGCAGGACCTGGCTGCGCTCGCCGCTGCGGCGCCCGCCGACGACAGCCGTGGCCTCCTGCTGCTCATCGTCGTGGCGCCCGCCATCGGCTGGGTGCTCTACAACATCCTCCAGCCGGCTCTCAACCAGCTCAACCGCATGCGGTCCGACTGATGAGCTAGCTTGCAACAACCTCGTGCACCCCGCACCGGTGACGACGACGGCGGAGTGTTTGTATCTGCGGCGTGCGTGCGTGCGTGCGTGCGTGTGTTAAGGACTGTAGTATAACGTGAAACGTGGTTGATCTACGTACGTGCCTGCCTGCCTTTCCATCTTCATTATTGAACAAATGCAGTACAGCTCTCTCAATCTGTTACATTGTACATACAAGTATCCTATGTGGTGGTTGATCAATGAAAACGTTCCTCGCCGCTGGACATCTCGCCGGCGAGCGCTCCCTGTTCGCCGCCGCCGGCGTGAACCGTGACAAACAAGATGCACGTAGTCACCAGCGTTCCTCGCAGCAGAGGCACGTACGGGTTGCGTAGTGTAGCCTCGGCTTCTCCTCCCCGTCGCGTCGCGCGCTTCATGTTCCCCACGCGTGATCTGCTGTGGCGCCGCCGCCGTCGACGGCCTTGACCATGCACGATGACCGTGGCCGACGCCACCTCGCTGCCCGGCACTGCCGCTGACGCACTGCGCCTGCACACCGAGACCGAGTCAGTCAATTCGTGAATGCGATGCCATGCAAAGGTTTCAAGGTACGGAGTGAGTCTCTCAAGATCAAACGAGAGATGCTCATACAGTCATACTCGACCTCTCCGATCGTCCGGTGCCGGTGACGATCACGTCCATGGACGCCGAGGCTCCGACACCTCCGATCCGATCCCTGCCACCAAGTAAATTTTAGCTTTGTGACCGTAGGCATGCATGTGAACGTGACAGAGTGATGCATCGTTCGTATGCGCTTTTTTTTTTTTTTTTTTTGAAGGAGCAAGAAAGCCTTTATGTTGAAGATTGATTTGGCTAAAGCTTTTGATATGGTAGAGTGGTCCGTTCTGATTGATGCGTTGCAACATAAAGGGTTTCATAGTCAATTTTTAGAGTTGGTCCATGCTTGCATCTCCACCATGTCGTATTCTGTCAATGTTAATGGAGATTCCTATGGGTTCTTTCAAGCTAGTAGAGGCATCAGGCAAGGATGTCCGCTTTCTCCATATCTTTTTGTCATTGTTGTTAATGAGCTTTCTCTTAGACTACATGATGCTATGGACAATGCAGCACTCACTGGTATTTATTTGGGCCCAGGTTGTCCCCAATTCATTCGATCCTTTTTGCTGATGATCTTGTCATTTGTGCAGAGGCTGACCTCCAACAGGTGCAAACAATAAATAATATTATCCAATCTTTTTTCGCTGCCTCTATAGCCTTTGCTGAAGAACATTTTGCAGGTTTAATCAGCTTAAAGAATTTAAACATGGCTTCCAATAATTTGAAGGTTAAATGCAGACTGGTTTCCACCCTTCAGGCTTCGGAATGCACATTTTGCATCTTGCCAGATGGGTCCTCTGTTTCCAGATTGGCTTCAGCAACAGTTTGAAATAATAGAACTTGATCTTTCAAGCAGTGCTATAATTGACAAGATTCCTGATTGGTTCTGGCAAACATTTTCCCTGGCAACAAATATTGACATCTCCAACAGCAATAAGTTAAGTGGTACCTTGCCAGCACATTTCAGTGACATGGCCTTTCTAGTGCTTAATCTCAGTTCGAACCAGCTTACTGGAACAATACCACAGTTTCCAAGAAATATCACAGAATTAGACATCTCCAACAATTCAATTTCAGGACCATTACCATCAATTGAAGCTCCACAACTCATGGTATTGCTTATGTTCTCAAACCAAATTGGTGGCAGCATTCCAGAATCTTTTTGCACATTGAAAAGTTTGCATGCTCTTGATTTGTCAAGTAATGCTTTAGAGGGGAAATTTCCTCATTGTTTTGAATTGGAATCCATAGGTTTCCTGCAACTAAACAATAACAGTTTGTCAGGATACTTTCCTGCATTTTTGAGGATCTGCACTAGTCTTGGGTTCTTAGATCTTGGAAGGAACAAATTCTTTGGAAGCTTGCCAGATTGGATTGTGGAGCTGAAAAGTTTACAGTTTCTACGACTAATCCATAATATATTTTCTGGGAACATTCCAATAGCAATACTTGGATCTATCGAGCAACAACATATCTGGTGTTGTACCTTGGCATCTGTCAAACCTAACTGGTATGACCCTGAAGGGTAACCTACCTCTAAGATTGTATCCATATCGATCTGGAAATGAACTTGGCTATACCAGTGAACTAAATCAATTCAAAGACATCATGTTAATAATAATAAAAGGGCAGCAACTTAAATATGACAATGGATTAGAATATTTTGTGAGCATTGATTTATCAGGCAACTCCCTAACTGGTGAAACCCTCCCAGCAATCACTTCCCTCGATGCCTTAATAAATTTGAACTTGTCATCAAACTGCCTGAGTGGAAAAATACCTAACAAGGAGCAATGCAGTCACTGGAATCACTCGACGTCTCTAAGAACAAGATGTTTGGCAAAATTCCAGTGAGCTCATCTGATTTGACAATCCTAAGCTACTTGAACTTGTCGTACAACAATTTGTCTGGGCGTATACCCACAGGCCGGCAACTTGACACCCTCAGGCCTCAGCGCAGACAACCCTTCGCTTATGTACATTGGCAACAGTGGGCTTTGTGGGCCTCCTCTTCAAAAGAACGTTCTGGAAATGACAAGTCTATCCGGCCTCCTCTTCAAAAGAACTGTTCTGGAAATGACAAGTCTATCCGGCCTCCTCTTCAAAATAACAGTTCTGGAAATGACAAGTCTATCCATGGCAATCACAGAAACAGAAGCAGCAAGCAAGAACTCAATCCAATGTCCTTTTATCATGGTATTATATGGGGATTTGTTGTTGGGCTGTGGATGGTGCCTTGTGCCCTGCTGTTAAATAATACATGTAGGATTTCTTATTTCCGGCTGCTTGACAAGATCTATGAAAAAGTCTATGTGTTTGTGGTTTTAAGCTGGGCAAAGTTGACTAGGAATTCAGCTGCAAAGTAAGCAAAGCACGTTGAAATTAATGGCCATGCCACAAGCAATTCACCGGATGCTGTTAGTGAACCACAGTGAGGAAGATCAGGATGAAGTTGTTTAATTCTCCTGTTACATGTGAGCTCTGGTATTCATAAGAACTAGGGGTGATGAAGTTGTCCGTTTAAACTTTTCCTGCACTTCTGCGGGGTTACCAATGTGTTGTTTTTCCTAGTTGCAAGATAGGTTTCACATCCAGAATAATGTGTATTCTGCCAACTACTAATGAAGAAGATGCTGGAGAGACCTTCAGGTTATAATATGGTATTTTGTGCATTATTCTGAAATTGTTAAACGAAGCAATGAGAGCAGGGTCCCCAAATCCTACTGGAGAACAATATGCACTCTAGTAATATCTAGAAGAAGAAAAAAAACTCAGCTACTGTTTTGAAAATGAAACAGGCACCATTCATTCAGAGGTAAAATTCATGTATAACCTTGCAATGCTTTTGTCCAGGAATTACCTGATTCACAGTGCCGACGAACAGCCTCTGAGCCGCACGGCATTGACGCCAAATTGGCATGAATCCTGAATTCCTCGTCTGAACTAGTGGGCATGAACCACCGTGCCCGTCACCTTCAGTCACAGAGTTCCAGCGGGCTTCGCCGGCGAATCCTTGGACCCCGCGTGAGGTCGCTTCATTGCCCCCGTTCCCGAATCGGCGTGGCCCGCGGTGAGCACCAGCGGCTGGGCGCATTCAGACACGGGGGGCGCGCATTCCGTCGAACCGTTGGCGGGCGCGGCAAACCACGTCAGTGCTCACGCCGCTCTTGGGAGTCGCAGGAAGTGGCGAGGGCTGCGGAAGCGGCACTTAGTCGTGACTTGCGCGGCGGTGGCAGGCAGTCTCTTCCTACCAAACACAAACTAAAGTTTAGTCCCTGGTTTAGATAACTAAACTTTAAGAGATCCAAACCAAACAGGCTCTTAGTTAAGTCATATTTTCTTTTTATGTACCATAATCCTTAATTGGCTCACACAGATCTGGTGGGGCTGCAAGGAGAGATTCCCCAGACATATATACATAGACAGATTACACATCAGTATACATTAGGTGCCTATATATAGGCAACCGATTACACAGTAAAATTTACTTTGCATGGTGTATGCTATACTAGCTGAATTACAGTGTTCTAGTAGACAAATGATTTAATAATCTATATTTACAGCAAAAGGAAAAAAAAACACAGAGTGGTACCCTAGTCTCAGTACTTACACAAAAGGTCGAGGGAATAGACCATCCATTACTGATATGCCAGGATGTTGAAAGTTGATCTAAGTAGCTAATATTTACAGCAAAAGCATAGTCAGGATTTCAAATATTTCGTCAAAATATTTAGGAGTTCATTGTTTTCCTCTGCTGATGCTTTTATGACGATTATCCATGACCTCGCATGATGTGATGCAGACGGAAGGACTGGTTCGCAGACTAAACGTAAAGGCTCAACCTCTCAGCAAGATGAGAATCCACTTGATAGTCAAATAAATGGATATTCAGGACCAAACCTTCCAGAGGTATGGCGTAGAATTTTGTTGATATATTATTCACTGTTGCAGGTAGAATAGTAATGTGGCAACTTGAACAGTATAAATTGGTGCCTGTAGACCTATACTAGCTGAATAAAAGTTTATGATCAACCAATCTTTTTGCGTGAAAGTCTTCTGTAGCACTACTGGTTTAGTAGCTCTGTTTCTGCATTATGTCAACTGTTTTATTAGATTTTAACTCACGTTCAGAGTGTTCTGTCACGAATCTTAGAACCATCCCCCGCGATCTTGTTTCAGGCTCAGAGAGTTGACTTACTAGGAGTCATCTCCCGCCTGTGCTTATTGTACTGTGATTGCTGTAGCCTAGTAGTTTCGTTATCCTGCTGTTTTATGCCTACAAGAACCTTGGACATGCAACTTGTCTCTAGTCTTCTCCGTATCTGGGACATGATAGCTTGTGTCTCAAAATCATTTTTTTTTACTAGGATACCCCTAATCCATACACAATTGCCAAAGAAGGTTACATCCCCAATGCCATATAGATGGATAGATTTAGTCAACTCTTAAGAACACTTTGGCATATCCATCTCAATCTTTCTCCAGACCAATGTTCCAAAAACACGAATACTTAGCAGTGTTCAAAGGATTGACTTTACTTGCTGCCACATAATCAGCAGTTAGGCTGCATATGCATAATGGCCTTGTAATACTGAATAATGACTACTAGGTGGAGGTGGAGCGAATGGTTGGGTACCATTTAGTGACTTTTAGAACCTTGTCCAGATTAAAAGCAGTCATAATATGTCTCTTTAAAGTGATAATGTTTCAAATTATCATTAGGCCTCCAGTGCATAAATTGTTAGCATTTCTTCAAATTTAAAGGGCGGGCCTGGAGCAAGCGGTAGAGTCTTACCGCTGTGACCGGAAGGTCCCGGGTTCGAGTCGCGGTCTCTTCGCATTGCACAGGCGAGGGTAAGGCTTGCCACTAACACCCTTCTCCAGACCCCACACAGACCGGGAGCTCTCTGCACTGGGTACGCCCTTTTTCTTCAAGACGGTAGATTTTCTTAAAGACAATCACTTGTGAACAATATTCATATTGTCTCTAGCTTATAGAACACCCAATGTGACTTGACAGCCATCATCTAAAATTTGTGAACAGTTTGTCCTTTGATCTGGGATATTTGATTTATTATCTCCTCATCTGAGTAGCTAAGGTTTCTATTATGTATTTAGCAATACAGATGCTAAAGATATTATATTCTGATTTTCCTATATTTAGATGTACTCTTTGCTACCAATCTGAAACTTACACTTATGTGGTATCATAAACATTAGTAATTTTTGTATGAACTTAGTCAAATTTGAAATAGTTTAATAAGGGAGCAGAGGCTAGGTTAGGCCCTTGCGTTATAAGAACGCTTAGGGACCAGATTCTCTCTTTGATACACCTGGCTGGTGCCTACCCTCGAAATCCTAGCGAGAGTGGCACCGTGGGGATTCAAACTTCGGTTGCCTACTTAAAGGCTGGTGTAGCTAACCATCCAAGCCCTCCATCCCTCCCCAAATTTGAAATGGTTTGACTTAGGAGTTAGGACAGACCTCAAACGTCAGTTATTTTCGGATGAAGAGAGTATGTATATTTCTTTGCTGCATTAACTCGGTTCTAGGATATTATTGTTCAATAAATGTATATCCCGTGCATGTGGGTTGGCAAAAATGTTGAAATTTCTCCCATGCATGCTCATGTAGGACATCTGGTGTTACATACATTCCCTAATGCCAATGCGAGATGCTGCCAAAGTTGCCTGTGTGTCTCGGGCCTTTGTTGGTTCATGGAGATGCCATCCCGACCTCCATTTCAGCAAAGAAACATTGGGCTTAGATGAAATTGCTTGCCAAAAGGATGGAATAGCAGATTTCAACAGCAGAGTTGACAGCATTCTGAAAAAAACACTCAGGCATTGGCTTGAAGGTATTCAGATTGGATGTTCATTCAGTTTACGATAAGGATCTCTGTCATCTTGATCGCCTGGACAGTTTGCTTCAGGTTGTTGTTAAACCAGGAATTGAAGAGCTGGACCTTATTCTCACAATGTATGGAAACTACAACTTCCCATGCTCACTTTTATCTGGTGGAACTAGAGGCACACTTCGCTATCTCTCTCTTGCAAGATGTCAATTTCATCCCACAGTCAGATTTGGCTGCTTGACAAGCTTGACAACACTAAACCTGACTTATGTTCATATTAAGGCCGATGTGCTATGGTGCCTTCTTTCCAGTTCTCCTTCTTTAGAGCGGTTCGAACTCAGGTATTGTGACAGCATACAGCCTGTTCGCTGATTGGTTTCAGCCAGCCCAAACCAGCCAGCCAACAGTGTTTTTCTCTCACAAAAAACCAGCACCAGTCAGCCCAAACCAGCACCAGCACCAACCAGCGAACAGGCCCATAGTCTGTCTGAAGATACCGTGCCTGCAGCAACTCAATTACCTGGAGGTGGTATGTTGCTCCAATGAGAAATTGGCTATTATAGAACTCCAAACGTTGGGTTTCTTTATAATAGGACTCCTAACGTTTGTTTCTCCAAAATAGGACTCCAAACAATTACAATAAGCTCCAATGACATTTTGTTTCTTTTTTAATCTCTTTTATCATCTAAAAATACATGTATTTTTCGTATTGACACTATTACCCTTCAGCAAGAGAAATTGGCTAGCAATGTATCGATTCATCTATTCTGGATTCCGTCGTTTCATCTACTCCGTATACGCACAGTCGCGAGAACACCGACGCTCCTCCTTCCTGCGCGAGAACACCGGCGCCCACCGCTTCACCGTGAAGACCGCCGGCCCTCTCCCTCCCCCACACCGGCGATCTGCCCTCCATGGAGGAAGAGCCTCCAGCCGAAGATGTCCACGCTGGGGCGGTTGCCATGGACGTCGAGGCAACGTCGGGGCCTGCTGCCCTAGCCCTAGGCGCTTCGGGGCCTGCTGCCCTGGCCGCTGCGGCGCCTGGTGCACAGCCGGACGCAGCTCCTGGAGGGCAGGCCACGGCGGCTGGTGCAGCCGATGACCTTCCACAGCCTCCAATGGAGAACCCTGGTGACGATGCTCTAGCTGTAGCAAGATCTCTGCTGCCCACTGTTCCTCATCCGATAACAGAGTACAATCTTCCGATGCTTGATGTGCAGAGGTATTGCCCCTAACGATTTCTGTTTTTTGCCATTAAGGATCCTTTCAGTTTGATCGTGCATTCAGTTTGCCTTGTTCATCCATTCAGTTTGCTCGAGGCATGGAAAGTTCAGTAAACTGTCATATGTAGTAAATGATATAGTACTAGACCATGCAGCCTAGCTGTAACAATTGTTCAGTATTGTTCAGTAACCATGCAGCCTAGCTGAGACAACTATCATATATCGCTCATAACTATTGTTCAGTATTGTAACTAATCAATTAAGAAGGCATAAAACATATATAGAACGTAAGGCAGATCATATATCAACCATGCAGCCACTAGTACAGTTGTGTAAAACATCAATCATCATGACTTGCAAACGATACTGTTCCAACAAATGCAAAGGGACAGAAGATCATCAGAGGACCTATGACTTGCAAACGATGCGGAGAAAAAGGTCACAGGCAAGCTAGTTCCAAGTGCCCATACAATGGGACCGCAAAAAAGGGGTAATTGATGATTTTCTTTATCAACTAACTTGAATGAAAATATCAATATTAATTTATTTCATCACTTGTAGGAAGCGTAAGCAACCTAGGAAGAATGTCACAAAAGAAGGACCGGCGGAACCTAGCACCCCACGGAGGCCAACCAGGGATGAAATCCTACGAGATAGTCTAGGAAGGGTCACTAGAAGGTAAGGAATATTAACACATTTACTGTACAAAATGATTGTTTTATATATACATCTAATTGCCGATCATATTTATGTGCAGCAAGCTAGCGATGTTACTTGGAGATGTCACATCTTCACAAACTGACAACGCTAGCCCCGTGAGGATGCCTACCCCGGTGCCACCAAAAAAGATGACTCCAAAAAGGAGAAAGCTAAACATTTGATGATGGAGCATTTTAGTTGTGATGAGATGTAACCTCATGATTTATTTCATATGACATTGATTTCGTTTGGAACTACGTTATGGTCTTCTGAGATGAACTTGTTTATGCTACAAACATGGTTTTATGAGATGAACTCGTTGCTAAATTCTTGCCGTTATATATTACTTGTAATTGTGTATGAATCAATTCTTGTTATATATTACTTGGAACGTTGTTATATATTACTTGGAACTGTACATATATTACTTGTAAATGTACATGGCGGCCATTGCCACGGCCAGCAAGCCAAGACAGCTGTGGAGGCCACGGCCAGCCAGCCATTGCCACGGCCAGCCAGCCAAGGCACCTGCGGCCAGCCAGCAAAGGCCATAGCCAGCCAGCCAAGGCAGCGGCCCAGCCAAGGCCAAGGGCCGTGGGAAGCAAGCAGCCAGCAGTGACCTTTTTTTTTCAAAACGACACAACAATCACTGTCAAAACACTGAAGGGTAAAACGGTCACGTTAGGAACAAATACATGTATTTAGATGTTAAAAGAGATTAAAATGGCCCGAAATGTCATTAGAGCTTATTGTAATTGTTTGGAGTCCTATTTTGGAGAAACAAACGTTAGGAATCCTATTATAGACAAACCCAATGTTTGGAGTCCTATAATAGCCAATTTCTCTGCTCCAATCGTCTTCGAGCAATAGAGAGCAAAGCTCCAAATCTCTCCAGTGTTAAGTTTGTAGGTGACCTCCGAATTCCACTCTCACTTGAAAACACAAAACACAAGCCGTATTAAGATATTAGACACGCACTACTATTGCAGTCTCGCCTTTTATGCCCGTGCTGATCTTCCATCCGTCATGCCCAATCTCGAAGCTCTTACCATACGCTCTGACGATGAGGTAAGTCTTGACTACAGACTACATTTACGCACATGATGGTATATAGACAGCAGCCATATATTACATAGGATGCAATAAAATTTTGACATGTTTTTCTGAAGGTGGATAAAGTACCAATGGTGCCTAGCAAGTTCCTCCATCTCAAGTACTTGAGCATTGCCGTTGGTGGACTGACCTTTGATTATGTCTCTAGTTTCTTTTCTTGATGCTGCTCCTTCATTGGAGATTTTCATCTTGGAGGCAAGTCACCGTTCTTCCTATCCCGCAAAAATATTTCATATCTGTCATTAATAAGGTATAATCGTTAACAATTCAAGTTTGGAATCGTTGATTCAATTAAGGCTGTTTTTTCCATGTTTATTAGGTAATCCGGGAAGTCACCAAGGCACACGTCACAGTTTTTGACGATCCCTCAGATCTGCGGGTGATTCCAGGGCACCATCATTCCAGACTCAAGCATGTGAAGATCATCAAATTCGTCGCTGCCAAGACTGTAGCCGAGCTAACATGACAAATCCTCAGATCTGCCACTTCACTGGAGTGCCTGACGTTGGACACCACCAATGGCCACCCTGGATGTTCTGTAAGCAAAACTGGCAAATGCATCATGATGTCCAAAGATGCACTCGTTAAAGCCCATGAAGGAGTCCTGGCTGCCCCAGACTGGCATCAGGCCCAAGGTGTTAGTTGATCTCCACTAATAGGCCCGGCCTATTGGGCCCTTGTCTCTGCTCCCTGATCGGGGAAGCCCAACCCTAATACGGTTGGTGGGCCCCTGTCGCACAGCACACATAAAAGGAAGGTGAGGATCAAGGCTCGGACTACGAGGTTCACTGGAGCCGCCATCCCACCTACAGAAAACCCTAATCCGATCCTAAAGAAGTGCTGCCAGCGACAGGATGTCCTACCGCATCGCCGTCGCCCCTGCAGGTCTACACAGGGCCACTGGACTTCACCTCCTCGCCACTACGACGTCTACTACACCGCGGCATCGGCGTCCACGCTTGCCGATGCGCCTCAACAGAGAAAGGCGAGGAACCTTCCCGGATCTACGGTTACAGAGAGGTACACCATCGATTCTAACAATGGTACCGGAGTCAGGTTGCCTTTGTGTAACCTTAACCCTAACCGGGTAAAAGCAAAGCGAAAAGGGACCGGGGGTGGCGGACGTCACTGGAACCCCGGTCACCACCGCCACCGCGTGGGGAAGAGATGCCACACCGCCGTTCTCACCGGCACACGGCAAGAACAGAAAAGATCCGTGTTTGGATCAGAGAAGAGAAAGGAGAAAAGGATCTCAAGAACCCTAACCATAACCCGCGCAGAAAGCTCGAAGAAGAAGAAGAAGAGTGGGTTCGGATTTGGCCGAACCCTAAGACCTAACCCCAATTTCATCCCCATCCCAATCGGAATCAAATCCAAAAAGAAAAGAAATCAAAGAAAAGAAAAATCCAAAGAAGAGAAAAAGAACAGGGGTCGGCACACGAACCCTAACCCTAGATCCCGATTCGGATGAACTCCAAAGAGGAAAACCGAATCGGTCGAATCAAAAGAAAGAAAAGGAATCAAAGAAACCCTAACCCTAATCCCCACCTCCAGTTCAGAAAACAGAGATCAATCCAAATCGGAGAAAGAGAAAGGGAAAGGGGACGGGACAAACCTCGCCGTGCGTCGGGATGGCCCTTCGCCGGCGCGGGAGAAGAAGGGCCGAGCCGGGGGAGGGCTGTTCGCCGGGCTCGGCCAAGGGGGCTCCGCGGCCAGGCCGCTCGACGGCGGCGTGCTCACCCGTCGGGGAGCACGCGCGTAGGCGAGGGGGCCGGCGACGGCGCCATGGCTGCCTCGCTCCACCGTCCGCTCGCTCGCCGTCTCGCTCTTGGTGGCTCCTGTCCTTGCGCTGAGACGTGAAGAGGGGGGCCGCTGCGGCTGAGAGAGCGAAGAGAGAGAGTGGGAAGGGGAAAATGAACTAGGGTTTCTGAGGAACCCGGCGTCGGCGTGTTTTTATACCGCCCAAAATCGACGCTCGGCCGTCGGATCGGCGCGGACGGCCGAGATTGATCGGGCCGTCGCCGCCCAGTGAGACGCGAAGGCTGCATGCCATGACTTTGCCGCCCAGCCCAGTTGCGGCTTTGTGTGGTGTATGACAGACAGATGGGCGAGCGGTTTTGACCGGTTAATGCCGACAGGAAGAACAAGAGTCCAGTTTCGTTTTTTTCTTTTTCCTAGAAAATTGAAAATGCAAATTGGCTCAAAAGAAAAATAGAAAAGTAATTTTTCCCTGTGGGTAAAATTCAAGAAATTGAGTATACGTTTTCCGCTGCTAAAGAAAAAGTATATTCTCCAGTGATTTTGAACCGACGTGATATTTAACTGGAGAAAAAGAAAGGTTTTCCAGTAAAGGTTTATTTCCTAGAAATTGATCAATGGATTAAAGGAAATAGAAAAAGTAATTTTCCATGTGGGTAAAATTCAAGAAAAAGAGAGTTTTTCCACAGCCAAAGAAAAGTTGTTTATACTCCAGTTATTTTGAACCAATGTGGTATTTAATTGGAGAAAAAGAGATTTGACATGATTATGATGTTGTTATTTTCTGACCAACGTTGTTAATAACAATATCATAATTTTAATGATTTATGCATTAATTCTACTTCTACCCAACGGTGATGTAGAATTAGTGTATAAGAAGAGTTGTAAATTTTAATGATTTATGCATTAATTTTACTTCTGCCTAACGGTGATGTAGAATTAGTGTATAAGAAGAGTTGTAAATTTTAATGATTTATGCATTAATTCTACTTCTGCCCAACGATGATGTAGAATTAGTGTGTAAGAACAGTTGTCAAAGTTAATGATTTATGCATTAATTCTATTTCTGCTCAACGGTGATGTAGAATTAATGTGTAAGAACAATTGTGAAAGTTAATAATGTATGCATTAATTCTATTTCTGCCCAACGGTGATGTAGAATTAGTGTATAAGAATAGTTGTATATTTTAATTTTGACCAACGTTGGAATCAAGGCATGCAAATGGTGTTATTTTTATGATAAGAAAAGTTTTGACCTAGTTTTCATCTTGTCTAAGGTGAACTGGGTAGTCACCTCACCGTGTTCCACTGAGTTTGTGACACCAGTGAGGGAGACAAAAGAGAATGATGCCACTTGGGCAACTAAAGAGAGATTTTAAATCCCAAAAGATAGTCCTATGACTTTTATGCATAGGAAGCGGGTCACTGCCAATAAAAAATGTTTTGGCTGTGATAAAGAACATGATTGAACCTACAATTGTGGGCTCAATCCTAGAGTGTGACACAGTCACCGAGTACCTCGATAGAATAAAGAGTCAGTTCACTGGCTCTTCAAAGACATATGCTACACAGCTGATAAAGCAGCTGGTAACAGAGTGTTACTCTAGAAATGGTGGCATAAGAGAGCTCACGATGCGTTGTCGAAATTATGGCACTGTTGTTTAGGCCATATTTCGAGGGGGAGAATAGAAAGACAAGTTAAGAATGATATTCTTCCTCCATTAGAGCTCTCAGATTAAGAACAATGCAGGGAATGCATAAAAGAAAAGTATGTAAAGAAGATTAAGAAAGATGACAAACGAAGCGCAAGAATTTTACAGATTATTCACACAGACATCTGTGGTCAACTTTCCTGTAAAGAGTGTGGATGGTTATGATCCGTTCATAACATTCACAGATGATTACTCTCATTATGGCTATATTTATCCAATCAAAGAAAGAAAAGATGTATTGGATAAATTTAAGATATTAAAGATTAAGATAGTCAGGTCTGACCGTGGAGGAGTACTATGGTCGGCATACCCTAAAAGAATGGCATAGTAGCCCAGTATTCTACACCGGGCGAACCTCAGCAGAATAGAGTAGCTAAAAGAATCAATCGCACCCTGATGGATATGGTGGGCAGTATGATAAGTTACTCCACCTTACAGTTAAGCTTGTGGATGGAGGTGTTAAAAACTGCAATTCATATTCTCAATAGAGTATCAAGAAAGTCGGTGCCCAAAACACCGTATGAGTTGTGGACAGGAAGAGTACCCTCACTAAACCACTTGCGTGTGTTTGGGGGAGCCCTGCTGAGGCTAAACTATTTAACCCAAACATTGGGAAGTTAGATCCCAAAACAGTAAAGTGCCATTTCTTTGGCTACCCAGAAAAGTCAAAAGGTTTTCGTTTCTACTGTCCAGAGGGACTGACAAAGTTTATGGAAACGAGACATGTTGTCTTCCTAGAGGATGAATTGATGAGGGGGCGTTTGCTAGCTCGAGAAATTAACCTTGAAGTGAAGCGGGTGTATGCGCTCACTCCAATGATTCATGAGCCAATTTTCTCACTACCTGTTGTCGCTGCACCGATAGTGCAAGAGACTATGGTGTCAGCACCTGTTGTTATCCCACCTGTGGCAACAATGAATGACAATGTGGAACCTGTTCTTTAGGATTTTATAGAACCTATTGCCACGTATGAGGGGGAGCAACAACAGCCTCAAACAGGAGATGTGCCAAAAGTGGAGGCCCCTAGAAGGTCTCAAATAGTTAGAAAATCAGCTATTCCTGCTGATTATGAAGTGTACAACACTGAGAAATTTTAAATGGAGGATGATCCTACCTCATTTGAAGAAGCCATGAGAAGTGATCATTCATCAAAGTGGCTTGAGACCATGGAAGATGAAATAAAATCAATGAATGCCAATAAAGTTTGGGACTTGAAAATAATTCCTAAAGGAGCCAAAACAGTAGGCTGTAAATGGGTCTACATAACAAAACTTGGCTCTCAAGAGAATATAGAGAAATATAAAGCGCGACTTGTGGCAAAAGGCTATATGCAAAGAGAAGGGATTGATTACAATGAGATCTTTTCTCTAGTCTCATGTAAAGTTTCCTTCAGAATCATAATGGCATTAGTGACACATTACGATTGAGAATTACATCAGATGGATGTAAATACGACATTTCTCAACGGAGACTTGGAGGAAAATGTTTACATGGCACAACCGAAAGGTTTTGTCATAAAAGGAAAAGAACGAATGTGATACCGCCTAAAGAAATCCATTTATGGATTAAAACAAGCTTCAAGACAGTGGTACTTGAAGTTTGATCAGACAATAAAGAATTTTGGGTTTTAAAGAGAATATAGAGGACAATTGTGTCTATACAAAGTAAAAAGAATATAGAGGACAATTGTGTCAATACAAAGTTTAAGAATGGGAAGTTTATCTTCCTTGTCCTGTATGTAGATGATATCTTACTTGCTAATAGTGATGTCAGTCTACTACTGGAGACAAAGAAATTTGATATGAAAGATCTTGGCGAAGCCTCATTCGTTCTAGGGATCGAGATTCACCGAGATAGAAGAAAAATGGTATAAGGATTGTCACAAAAGACATACATAGAAAAGATCTTAAAGAAATTCAGTATGCACAAATATAGTCCCTCACCTGCTCCTATAGTCAAGGGCGACAAATATGAGGATTTTCAATGTCTCAGGAACCAATATGAGCTCAATTGATAAATTGAAAGTGGTTCCATATGCTTCAGCTGTCGGAAGCTTACAACATGCTCAAGTATGTACGCGTCCTGATTTGGCATTTGTTACCGGGTTTTACTTGGCAGATTCTAGAGCAATTCTAGAATAGAACACTAAAATTAGTAAAGAAAGTCTTACATTATTTGCAAGGAACGAAAGGCCTCATGATGACATATAGAAGATCTGATTCATTCCACATAGTGGGATATTCAGATTCTGATTATGCGAGAGTGAATACATATCCAGACGTGGATTTTCTATCATCTCGCAAAGGGGACCTATTTCATGGAAAAGCTCAAAGCAAACTATCACTACATCGTCCACAATGTATGACGGTTTGTAGCGTGTTATGAGGCAACAGACAGGTGAACTGACTAAAGAAGTTCATACCCGGTTTGAAGGCGGTTGACGACATCTATAGACCACTTAAGTTATACTGCGATTATAATCTGGCGGTACAGTATGCTCACAACATAAGTCAAGTGGTGCTGCCAAACACATTGACATAGAGTATTATGTTGTGAAAGATAAAGTCCGGGATCAAGACATAAGTCTTGAGCATATAAGTACAGAAAGAATGCTCGCGGATCCGCTTACAAAAGACTTACCACCCAACATGTTCAGAGAACATGGTATTCAGAGAACATGTAGCTAGCATGGGTTTAAGGGAAAGCCTAAAATTTCTGGACAAAAGAAGGCCCAAAGATAAGTATCTATTTCAGAACAGAGTAGTGTGTTGTAGCTGTTAAGTCTATCGGCAATGGACCGTGACGATGAGACATGCTCTATGCGCTAATCTGTAATGGAATGAACAAAAGTAAATGATATGAAATTGAAAGATGGAATAAGATCAAGGGGGAGAATATTAGTTGATCTCCACCAATAGGCCCAACGGTCTATTGGGCCCCTGTCTTTGCTCCCTGATCGGGAGAGCCCAACCCTAATACAGTTGGTGGGCCCCTGTCGCATAGCACACATAAAAGGAAGGTGGGGATCAAGGCTCGGGCTACGAGGTTCACTGGAGCCGCCATCCCACCTACAGAAAACCCTAATCTGATCCTAAAGAAGTGCTGCCAGCGACGGGATGTCCTACCGCACCGCCGTCGCCCCTGCAGGTCTACACCGGGCCACTGGACTTCACCTCCTCGCCACTACGACGTCTACTACACCGCGGCATCGGCGTCCACGCTTGCCGATACGCCTCAACAGAGAAAGGCGAGGAACCTTCCCAGATCTACGGTTACATAGAGGTACACCATCGATTCTAACACAAGGTTCCCTCAACAGTTGAGTTCATTCTTTTGGAACCTTGCAGCCGGTGCCATGTTGTTGGGCTTTAGACAATCATACCATATAATTATGAGTTTAATGCTGGAGGTTTTTTTTTAATCTCACTGAAGTATGTGGCGCCCTGCACCTTTTGTTCCCTTGCTTCGGTATGGTCTAGTTCTCTCACTCTGTACTGTATTTGAGGTTACCTGTCCCAAATGCCGTTCCTTCCTGCTACATCGTGTAAAGTGCACCCAGTACCCTTGCAAGTTGGAAATTGCAACTCCCAGTTTGCGTGATCAGTGCTCTGGACGGTGGTGTGGTTTTTCTCTCACACCAAACCAATCAGCAGTACTTTTAGCCATGGCTTATAAGTCAACCCAGCCGAAACAAACAGGCTAATGGTTTTTTAAGGCGTTGCGACGTCCTGTGGCACTGGGTACGCTTGGATATGGCGTAACTAAAACCGTCTAGGCGATATGGCGTAACTAAAACCGTGTGGCGCCTGGGGTACGCCTTAACACCTAGACGACGCCTCGAAAACCATGCTTTGAAACATGAGGATTTTTTTCTGTCTTGCGATTTTACTATAAAATTAAATTGATTTCTGTAAAATTCTTGCATTATAAGGTTCTTTAAAACTTTTTTTTTTTAATTCACATCCACGTATCGGGATTTTATTTTTCAAACACTATAATTAATACTTTGGCTCCGTTCGGCTTACCTAGAAACCGGCTTATTTTTTCAGCCGAAACAGTGTTTTTCTCTCACGACAATTCAGCCAGAACAGTGTTTTCAGCCAGTTTCAGCCAATTTTCAGCAAGCCGAAAATAATCAGTGCGCAACCACAATGAGCCTTTGACAACCATCTTTTATTTTAATGGCATAAGTTAGTTAATAACTTAAACGTTGGCCAATGGTGCGTTTAGAGCAACTTCAAAGTCGCTATTTTTTCATATAACACGTGGGACATGTCTGTCATTGACATAACTTTTTATTTTTTTATTGTTTTGTGCATACAAATCTCACATTGTCTCTCCCTTGTCGCTCCCGAGAAATTGTTTAATTGACATACAACACGTGACTAGCCTTTCAAAACTTTGACATTCGGACCCACATGTCAAATGACTTAGGTTGACCCCACATGTCATTGTGATATGTGTCAAATCTTGAGAGGCCCACGAATTGTGATGTCAATTACCAAAATCTCTCGCTCCCACACTGTTCACTCGCTCTCGCCTTTCTCCTCTCTTCTCGGTGTCAGAGGTGTCGAAACACGAGCAGAGAACATCATAATGGGCGAGGCAGCTATGGATACGATCAGGGTAGACGAAGGACACGGGTTGGGCGCATGCACGAGGTGATGCATGTGGCCAAGGGTGAATTTCGAGCAAGAAGGCATCGGGAGCACGGGTGGAGGGACATCGAGGAAGGAGCCCTGTCATCAGAGACAACGATGGCAACAAGGAGAGCGAGCTCAGGCAAACCAGAGTTGAGGGCGTGCATATAGGTTGAGCTTGGGCAAACCGGAGTTGCCAAGTCGGGAAGGCGCACAGGGGACATCGAGCTTGGGCGGACCACCATCGACGTGCAAGCCAACCAGGTAGGTTGAGCTCCGATGTCCAGATTTAAGGACAACACATAGACATAAGCTTTCGCCTAGCCTCCTCAATCCGCTGAGAAAAGTGGGGGAAGAGGTGCGAGGGAGGTGAGTGGGTAGGGGGTTGAACCGACCGCTAGGGATGAGAGAGGTGGCCACCGAATTTGAGCACGACGGCGATGGAGGTGTCACATGTATAGGAAGGGAGCGGGAGTCAATGCGAGTGCAGCCTTATGATGACCCCTAAGAAATAAGAGGATTTTTTTAAGAAAACGAATTGGCAAGAGAGCTGCCCATTAAAAAGGAAAAAACAAATCTATATAGATAATATACAAGTACAATCGAAAAATGACAACAAAAGAAGGATGTGTGGAAGGAGGGGGGTTGGGGAAGGGAGGAAGTGTTTGGTTTCGAGCCATCAGACGCCAAGCCACATCCAAGCCTGCCACACTCTGCCACATTGTTGTTTGGTTCTTGATTAAAGTTAAGCAGCCATATAGCCTGTTCGGCAGGACTAAAAAATAAGCTAAAATACTGTTCCGACTGATTGCTGCGAGGGAAAAACACTGTTCAGACTGAAAACACTGTTCACGTGAACAGTGTTTTCTGAGAGCACTGGGCAGCCCAAAATTAACGCGCGGATAACTTTTATAGGTCATATTTTCGTCACGGTTGTGGCGACCAATTCTGCCGCCACCCAGTGTGGCACCGCCACACATTGCATGGCACAGTTTGGTTAGGAACCAAATACGTCCAAAAACTAGTGGGTCTCCTAAATTTTGGGTGGATCCTTCGGAGTAGTTTTTTCTTTCACCCATGCATGCGTTTTTCCGTGAAAACAAACTCTGCCTAAACCAGAACCAGAGCAGTGCTCTACTCCGTCCGTTGCTCGCGGGGCTCCTCGGGCGTACCCTTACGCTCAATCGCCCATACCGATCAACACCGTGTTTCGTTTGGGCATGTTTGGTTTATAAGTTGTACCTTTTCATTTAATGAATAGTATTTACTCTCATACCAAATTAGCCAACAGTACTTTCAGTCATGGCTTATTAGCTAAACAAGCTCCAACGAATAGGACGTAGGAGTGACGAGTAGGGGTAGCTGTAGCAGTGTGCTAGGGGCATGTTTGGTTAGAAGCATGGGGAACTTGTCTGGTAAAAAGTGATGCCTAGAAGTTGCCTAAAAAGTTGATGATTTTTGCCTGGCGAGGTAATTCTGAAGAAAAGCTGTTTGGTTGGAGGCATGTGCCTGAGAATATTAATAAGAGGAGATATTCATAATATCAGTGTGTTAACTGATGTTTGTGATATATAATTAGCATATAGCTTTTGCAGTTTTACTAAAAATTATATTTGTATAAATACTTTAATTAGTTAAATAAATATAGAATTATTTATAAATCTAAAAACATTATTTTAATTAGATTTATTTTAGATTATTAAGCTAATAAAATAGAAATAAATATGTATTCATATTAAATTAATCCATAATGGTACACTTTAAAATAGCTAATGTACTTTTACCTTAATTATAAGTAGCTAATACACGGTAGTTAAATAGTTAAAGCAATCAAGTTAGTCATTGGAGCTGTACTGATCCGAGCAAAGGAGCAGCAGGAGCCAGCAGACCGTTTTTCTTTGTCCGGAAATGCCTAGGGCAGGCAACCCAACAAGGTGTAGTTAACTTTTACATAAGTTAGGGCTTGTTTAGTTTGCAAATTTTTTGGCGAAATGGTATTGTAGCATTTTCGTTGTTATTTGGCAATTAGTGTCCAATTATAGTCTAATTAGACTTAAAAGATTCGTCTCGTGAATTTCGTCTAAACTGTGTAATTAGTTTTATTTTTTATTTATATTTAATGTTTCATGCATGCGTCCAAAGATTCGATGTGACGGAGAATCTTGAAAAATTTTGCAAAATAAAGTGGAACTAAGGTCCAGTTTAGTTCCAGAAAATTTTGCAAAATTTTTCAAGATTCCCCGTCATATCGAATTTTTGGACGCATGCATGAAGCATTAAATATAAATAAAAAATAAAACTAATTACACAGTTTAGACGAAATTCACGAGACGAATCTTTTAAGCCTAATTAAATTATGATTGGACACTAATTGCTAAATAACAACGAAAGTGCTACAGTGTTATTTTGCAAAAAAAACGTCATCTAAACAGGCCCTAAACGGGGTCTTAGGCATTTTTCTCACAGGTTCAGGGCGTGTTTACTTCCGAAAATTTTTGGCTTCTGGCTACTGTAGCACTTTCGTTTGTATTTGGCAAAAATTGTTCAATTATGGACTATTTAGGCTTAAAAGATTCGTCTCACGATTTCTCGGTCAACTGTGTAATTAGTTTTTTTTTCGTCTACATTTAGTACTCCATGTATGTGCCGTAAAATTCGATGTGACAGATACTGTGCAAAAAGTTTTGGGTTTTGGGAACATCTAAACGGGGCCTCAATCCAAACATGCCCTGGCTCTGTGCTGGCCTAGCTAGCTAGGCCTGCATCACTCGAGATCGGAGAAGAGGACATCACCTTGACACGACACGAGTATAGGGAAGGCAAGGCCAAGGCCAGTGGACGCACACGCACTCCACTCTCCGGGGCTTGTTTAGATGACATCAAAGTTCCCAGTTTTTTTACTCTCTCTTTATCACATCAATTTTTGGACACATGTATAGAGCATTAAATATAGATAAAAAAAGTAACTAATTGCATAGTTTTGTTGTAAATCACGAGACGAATCTTTTGAGCCTAGTTAGGTCATGATTGAACAAAGTTTGTTAAATACAAACAAAACATGCTACAATGTCCAGATTATAAAAATTTGCAATCTAAACATGGCCCCACTCTCTGAAGGCGGTCAAGGTCAGAGCACCTGCATGCGTGCGTGCGCCTTGACTCGCGCGCTGCCTGCCTGCCTGCGGCCTGCGCAGTGGCTTGCCGCTTGCCTTCTGGCTCTGCCGCAACGTCTGCTGAAAAAAGAGGCGCCAAACCCAACCCAGCCCCGAGTGGTCTGGTCACCGCACCGGACGTTGCTGCATGCCTGCGCTGCGCCTCTCGCATGGACGCATGGTGGTCGTGGTGGTGCGCGAGTCAGGTTCAGGTCTGTGCGGTGCGTGCACGGCCCACGAGACAAGACGACCGTCTCACCTCTACCTTAGCCCGTGTTTAGTTCCAAGATTTTTTCTCAAAAAATGCTATAGTAGTCATTACATCAAATTTTACGATACATGCATAAAGCATTAAATATAGACGAAATAAAAAACTAATTGTACAGTTTTGTTGGAAATTACGAGACGAACGTTTTGAGCCTAATTAGTCCATCATTGAACACTAATTGCCAAATAAAAACGAAAATGCTACAGTAGCTAAATTTCCAAACTTTATCCAACTATACAAGGGCAACTGCAATAATTGATTTATAACCAAACAAATACTAACGTACAAGAGAGAAAGGAGGAGAGAGGAGAGCTCGACTCTCATATAACAAGTTATATAAGAGGATGTTTGGTTCTTTAGTCGCTCCTAAAATTCATGTCACATCAAATGTTTATATACTAATAAAGAGTATTAAATATAGATTAATTATAAAACCAATTACATAGATAGAGACTAATTTGCGAGATGATTTTTTAAGCCTAATTAATCTGTCAGTAGCACATGTTACTGTAGCACCATATTGTCAAATCATGAACTAATTAGGCTTGAAAGATTCGTCTCGCAAATTAGTCGCAAGTTATGTAATTAGTTTCGTAATTAGTCTATATTTAATACTTCATGCATGTGTTTAAACATTCGATGTGACAGAAATTTTAGTAGGCCCTGTAGTAACCAAACACCCCCTAAGTTATGTAGTGGTGGGTCTATACTAGTGAATGTGAGAGGACTAGAACAGAAAAGATGGGACATGAATAAAACTATCAATAAAAAAGTTTTTTATAGATAAATAAAAGACTATTATTATATAGATTGGTTCTTACAACTTGGTTAATAGCCATGCCTTATTATTGAACTTGTTCCTTGACACCGGCCGCCGGCTGCGGCCTGGGGGACGACGGGGCTGTAGCCGCCTTGCCTGGTAGCTTGTTCTCTTCCGGCTCCGGGCCTTCCGGCACGCCACGCCTCCTCCCTCCCGGTCCTCGGCAAGTCGGCAGCACCCGGGCCAGGTAGCCAAGCCAGGGACACATCGCCGCGCCGCGCCTGGGCCCGCTGCCATGCTGCCATGTGTAGTGTGGGTGATGCACACGGCTACCAATACCATGTGCGATGCTGTAACCTACAGTACTGTACTAGTACTACGCGTCTGCACTGGACACCTCATCTGTTTTCACTTGCGCCGTTTTTTTTACTTGCTCCGTACCGAGGGCTTGTTTAAATTAAGCACGTAAAGTTTTGGAGTGTCACGTCAGGACGTCGCATGAGGTGTTCGGATACTAATAAAAAAACAAATTATAGAATCTGTCAGTAATCCAATAGACGAATTTATTAAGCCTAATTAATCCGTCATTAGCACATGTATTACTGTAGCGTCACATTATCAAATCATAGAATAATTAGACTTAAAAGATTCATCTCGTAAATTAGTCGTAAACTGTGCAATTAGTTATTATTTTAGCCTATATTTAATACTCTATACATTTGATGGGATATGAAGTAAACTTTAGGAGAAGAAACTAAACATGACCTAAACCGTACTACTCCTACCGCATCCGTCGTCCAGGGAAAAAAATGACCTAAGCACCATTGAAAAAAAAACTAAGCACCGTTAAAAAAAGACCTAAGCTAAACTAGTCAAACTTGAGTAGGTTTATAAAACATAATATTAATATTTATATTTTTTGAATTGATTTTTAAAATACTCCTTCCATCCCAAAATAAATGCACTTCTAAAGTTTTAGAGAAGATCAATACAATGTAAAAGTTACATATTTACCTCTACCAAAGTTATTGCACTTTGGAAGTAAAGAGAAAGTTAAAAAGGCCTACTCGAACTAGGTGTACCATATCTAGAAATGTACTTATTTTAGGATAAATTTTAAATCCTAGAATTGTATTTTTTTAGAGGAGGGAAGTATGGGCCTGCTTGGTTCACATCTAAAATTTGCCATGCCAAATATTTAGCAAGCCAAAAGTTAGGCAAAAACATTACCATAGATTTAGCAAGCCAAATATGAGAGTTTGGCGTATTTTGGTAGTAAACCAAATACTAACCAAAATTTAAGAAGCGAACCAATCAGGCCCTATATTCCAAGATTGATACAATGATGCCTAATATGCCCATAAATATTATTACATTTTTATATACTTAATCAAATTTAAAATTAATTAACATGTTAAAATACGAGAATCATAATCATTTTATGACAAAGGGAGTACTATCTTTTTTAGGTTTTTTGTTTAGAGTTAGATTTCTCTAATTTTAGAAGCATCTCAAACATCAAATTAGTTTATGTACTAGATATACCTTGAAATACATTTAATAGTGCATTTATTTGGTGTTATTGTTGACGTTACTAGTTTTGTTAACTTGGTAAAAAAATAGAGAAACTTTTGCCATAGAATAAAAATCATTTCTACTATGTATGTGTTTTTTTTGAGGGAATATCAATGTATGAGTTATTTGTGTTATGCAAAGATTAGACATCTACAAATGGTATGTCACTACTAGTAGTTTTGCGTATATGATTTTATCGATGTATATCATTAATTAACACGCGTCCAATACGCTAGCCGGCTGGTGGTAGGTTGGGTGGAGTGACGAGTTGTTGAGACGGCTATTTTCAGGCATCTCACGGATTATTACATTCTTCATCCGAAATGATAAATAAAGATGTTTTCTTTTTAGAGGAGGACAGGAGGTAGAGTTAAGTGTACAGTGTCAAGAGAACTCTCATTATCACGTAACTCCGAATTTTGGTAGGGAGAACTCCAGTTGTGACGGAACTCTATTTTTTTGGTAAACCAGGTTACCCAACAACATGGTTGCATAGATCTATTGGAGTCACGCAATACCTAGTGGTTTATATCCACTAATGTAACTAAGCTATAATCTCATCAAACCTTTAGGACCTTCTGTTGTAATACATTGGTGTTGTAGTGGTACTTGCACATAGTCATTGATTTCACGCCATATCAATGCTTATATATTGTGGATGTATTAAGTCGGTTTTCACACATCAACACTTCGTATTTGTAACCCACGGCTTCATCCCATCAAACTAAACATTTTGTTCCATGCGTGTCCGCTGTCTCAGACTAGTGGTTTTGCTTATGTACTTCTCGAATTCACAATATGTACAATTGTAATACTCTTTCTTGAAAATTAAATTTGATGTGTGAGCTTCCTCTCAAGTCTCAATGAAACTAACGTGACCTCTTCTCTAATCAAGTCCCTCACAACTCGCGTCATATGCTCCCTGTTCGTTTGGCTTATAAGTCGTATTTTTTCAGCTAACGAATAGTATTTTTCTTTAATAACAAATCAGCCAACAATATTTTTAACCATAATCGAACAGGGCACGTGATCTTTGGTGGCGACGATGTGAACGTGCACCACCTCCCTGCGTCACAAAACCTCCGTGAAGCCCTTCAAAGCCTTCCCTTTCTACCCTCCCCACTCGTGTACGACGGAAAGGGAGCACCGCAATCCGGCCCACCAATGGCGTCCCTCCACCTCGGCCAGCCGCCGCCACGTCAGCGCGTGATCGGGGAAAAGCGCCTCGCCACCCTGCTTCTGCTGAGCTTCTCGCCGCGGCCGCCCAAGACCCCGCATTTCGCGACAAAGAACCGTCCTTAGGCCGCGTGCGTGAAGCCGTGGAGGTGCCATGGCTAGCGGCGGCGGGCGGCGCCGGCGGCAGGCGAAGCCGAGGACGAGGGCCAGGGGCAAGGCGAAGAGGACCAAGTACCTCAGCCTCAGCGACCTGATGGTTAAGGCGGAGGTGGCAGCGACGCCGACGACGCCGGAGGACGAGCCGGCGTCGCCGCGGTCCCCGTGGGAGGAGGAGGAGGAGGCGGAAGTGAAGCGAGAGGAGGACGCCGGCGGCGACGGATGCGCCGGGTGGCAGCAGCAGGTGGAGCCGTTCGCGCTGCACCACCACAACGAGGCGTCCACCCTGTTCGAGGCCTTGCCGGCGCCGTCGCTCTCCGACATCCTCGGCCCGTCGCCGTCCGCGTCGCCGGACGGGGCCGGCTCAGGGGCCTCGGGCCTCCCGGGCGCCCAGGAGGAGGACCTCGCGCGCCGCGCGCTGCGAGGGAGGGAGCGCTGGGTGTACTGCTCCTCGCCGGCGGCTACGGCCACCGCCACCACGTCGTCTTCGTCGCCGTGCTCGTCCGCCGCCAGCACGGGCGCGTCGGCGGCGCGCTCGCTGCTGCTCAAGCTCGACTACGAGGAGATCCTCGCGGCCTGGGCGGACCGGGGGTCGCTCTACATCGGCGCCGCCGGCGCCAGCGGGGGCGGCGCTGGCTCGCCGGAGCTGCAGCTCGACGCCGTAAGCCCACATCCGCTCCCCACAGACATTCTTGGTCCGCGCGAGTCTTGGTGACACGGCTGTGAACACGGTGCCGCCGCCGTCTGTGCAGGTGCAGGTGCTGGTGGAGGTGGAGCCGCCCGAGCACGCCGTGACGGCGCCTTCAGGGAGGGCGGAGAGGGTGAGGCGGTACAAGGAGAAGCGGCGGAGGCGGCTCTTCGCGAAGCGGATCCGGTACGAGGTTCGCCGGGCCAATGCCGTCAAGCGGCCGCGGTTCAAGGTGACGAATTGACAACATAACTTCTTCTGTTGATATGATGCTATTGCTGATGTCTCAAGTTGACACGACAGTGTGACGTGAGCTGCTCTGATCTCATTCATACATCTCCTTATTAATTACTGATGGGCCAAGGCATGAATTTGTTATGATCTACTACTAGTACACTAACATGTCACGCAAACACGGGTCTTGAATGTTTGAATATATGCACGAAGTATTAAATATAAATTAAAAAAATAATTAATTATATAGATTGTAATTAGTTTACGAGACAAATCTTTTAAACTTAATTAGTCCATGATCTGACAATATGGTGCTACAATAAATCTACAGTAATCATGTGCTAATGACAAATTAATTAGGCTTAATAAATTCGTCTCGTGGAGTACCGAGGACTTCTGTGATTTGTTTTTTTATTAGGCCAGTCTCACTGGGGATTTCATGGCCCTGTTACCAATGCATCCATATTTATATTTTGGAAATAATGCAGAAGAGTTTCATCCCCATGAAACTCTCTCTACTCCCATGAAACTCTTATCATCTCTCTCTTCATCAATACAGTGCCACATCAGCCTATTTAATGCCCATGAAACTCTGATGAAACCCTACTGAGACTGGCCTTAGTATCCGAACACCCCATGCGACACCCCTACGTGACATCCGATGTGATATTCAAAAACCTTACACCATAGATTTAAACAAGGCCTGAATCACTTACAAATTGATTGGGTTTGGAGTTTGGGATTTTGGGATGCATTATTATGTCTTTATGCACGCATGCATATATCTGCAGCTCTAACCTGATGCTTGAAATTTTCCTAATTTCGTTATGCAATGGGAGAACTGTGGGTTTTGCACATTACCAGTTTATCACTTAAATTCACTGTGCCCAAAGCATTTGAGTTCCTAAACAGAGCATCTGTTTGTTTGCAAATGAGTACTCAAATCGTGTTCCACTTTCTGTCAGGAGCGAAACGAATAGATTGTCCATCATTGACATTCCAACGAACGGTATTTTTTCGGCCAACGAATGGTATTTTTCTCTCACAACAAATCAGCCAACAGTACTTTCAGCCATGGCTTATCAGCCGAGCGATCAATAATGTCTCTTATCTCACCGGTCAACATCACTTATTTTATTGGACCTTTTATGCTTAGAGAACCATATGTGATCTTTAAGGAGAATGCATGAATTAGTGTAAATCTTCCTTGATTCGAGAAATGAAAATTGCAGAGCGCAGAAATACTTCTCTACTGCCTTGCAAATAAACCAGTAATGTTCTGTTTTGGCACATGCTATTTTGGACCACACGCTTCACCTTTTATTGCTAAATTATGTTGTGATCAAACCATGCATCACTTTACCACAAATGCAGCAGTGTTTTTTAGGGTCCACCCGGGGATTGGGGGGATATTCCCCACGTGAGGCCTTGTTTGGTTACTCTCTAATCCACCCAAATCCACATGGGTTGAGGTGGAAATCTAGTTAATTTTCCACCTCAATACATGTAGATTGAGATGGATTGAAGTGCAGACAAATCAGCCCTGAGTTAATTGCATTGGGCTTTTTTGGCAAGCTGAAAAAAAGTAGCACTTACAAATGTGGGTTCAGCAACTTTGAAAAGCAAATAACAAAATTTTCTGATCGTGGTTTACATTGGATGCAGGGCCGTTTCATAAAGGAGAACGAGGAAAGCGAACTCCGGCCTACATAGCCTACTTTGATTCTTTCATCGCCACCAGGATAGCCCGTGTATATACGGTTAGTCACCTTGGTGTCTCATCCCAGTTCAGTCTCTGTACCATCTACCCTGGCCAAGTGCCAAGCTTCAGGTGTAGAATCAGTAGATGCAAAGTTATGTTTCGTAGGATGAAAATAACAGAATTTAGAGAGAGAAAAACGTCGGATGATGAATCGTTCTTGTTTCAAGATCCATTGGTTTCGGACAACTAGTTTGCAAACTGTGGACAAGGGCAATGTTCAGTTAGCAACAATTCTGACTCAGGCAGCACTTGAGAATTTGTCAATTTGATACCTGAGCCATGTGATTAGCACAAAGATGACCTGTGCTTCTCATATAATATGCTTAGAGACATTCCTTTTACCAGCAGTTGCAATTCTAAGCGCAGAGAACACCTATTTGTAACGCTGAATCATGGCATTTGGATCTCGTAAACTCGGTGGCTGGCACTGCTTGCTGTTTTCTAGAGTTCTAGAGTTCACTTCTCTTCTAGAGACGCATGGTGATTCTGTTCAGTGTATTTTCAGAGTATCAGTTCTGGTTTATTGAAAACGTCAATGTTCTGTTGGTAACAACTCAGTTTACCCCTTAAGCAAGGACTGGAACATCTGAGTTTTGAGTTGTCTGATTGGTTTAAAACTGATACATGTTTCTCAAATAGTCAAATCTACTACTACTATTAGTATGTCACAGCAGCTGTCTGATTGAGTTTTGAGGCCTTTTTGCAGTAAGCATGCATGGCAAAAGAAATAGCTGCTATACATGTATTTTTTTTTTTGAGAATTACATGTAAAACAGTAACAAAAAAAGGTACCAGGGAATGAGCGGCGGCTGCTGCTGCTGCTGGTAAAGGCTGAACGCCGGCGTGCAAGCAAGTGCATGTGAATTCAGGGTGGACCTGACGGAGGGGGAGGATCGGTCCATTCGGTAGTGCCGTTCTGCTGCTGGCGTCAGGTACTATCAGCTTTGCATGTGAGCCGTTCTAGGGCAGAGAGGCCCACCTGTCAGCCAGCGTTGTCTTGGACTATGGGGACTTGTCTTGTTCCTTGTGATTGTGGCTGCCACTGGGCTGTCGGGAGCACGCTGTCGGCGTCGGCGACGGCTCGGAGAGCCTTTGGGTGCGTCTTGGACCACCGGTGGCGGATGGTCAATGGATGTGCATGTGCAGATGTGGCAGTTTTTTTTTTTTTTTTTTTTTGCGATCTGCAGATGTGGCAGTCGGGCCAAGATTTTACCGCCATTAGCCCATTACCTTTCTTGTACTGTAAAAGGTACTCGAATTCAGGTCCTATTTGACCGGTGAATTTCATCTGATGTATCTGTAGGAACTGGGCTGGTTAGTGGTTACCCTAAAACCACTACAGAATTCCGATGGAATTCATAAGTTCTCCATGCAGGCCTGTGTTACTAATTACTGTACTGCTGCCGCTCCTCCAACACTAGATACTGAGCTGCAGGACGATGCTGGTGCTGAAGAAAAGGATCAGCCACCGCCTGAAGTTGCTACTGCTAATCAAGATGGGCCTCGCACGAGTCGCCACTCGGCTTGGCCCAGTAGTCGTCGCTGTCCGGGACCAGAGTGGGCCAAGCCCAACAAGCGAAGTCCAAGCTCACGCTGCTGAGAGAGGAGTCGAGACTCGAGACAGAGATCATCATGTACTGTAAATAGAACTCCCAGTACAGTATAAGCACTCTTTTGCATATATAATGAAACAGTGTTAATAGGAGGCGCACTATGTCATGCTTTTCACTGGGAACTTTCATCATATATTTCTGGAACTATGAACACCCTATTGTTGACGTAAAGATATGTCACGCACCGCAAAGTGCTAAATCACGCGGGCCGCAAACGGACTAAGGCGGCCTGGCTCTGCAGAAACCCGCCTAGCTGATTCAAGGAGTCAGTTTGGCCAATTCAGGGAGCCGGTCTAGCCGGTCAGGGAGTCGGCCTAACCGACTTTCTCGGGTTGAGACCGAGAGAACCCCTAGGACAGCGAGGATTTCACACTTACATGGTGAAGAATGGCGAGGTTTACGAGCAAACCACCAAAAGATAACAAATAGCACTTACGTGACGAAGAACGGTTAGTTTTCGAGCAAACTAGCAAATGAGCCGTCGAAGCTCTCGCCTGAAAGGGACCCTGTTGGGGTTGTCGGGTTACCTAGGTTGGCCAGCAAGCCTAGGGCGTCATCCTGAGTTGTTGGATCAAGCGATGAACAATAACATGAGGTTGAGAGAGAGTTTATATAAGGCAAAAAGAAAGAGAGGGTAGATTGTTTTTTTTGACAATTGTGTGTATTGGACACTTCAACCGTTGTGGCCTTTATATTTATAAGGTACGGGTGGCCTTAGGCCTCAAGTAGTCGAAAACCCCTTTCAAATCGCGTCAAACGCGTTTTAGATCCGTTCTGGACCTGCCAAAGTCAGCTAAGCCGACCTGGAGTCGGCTAAGCCGATTTCTGCGTTCCGACAACTTTGGACCTGCACGGGTTCTGGAAAAAAAAAACTTTCCAAATTCATAATTAATTCATTTGGACTCCAAACGAGACGATACATATATGTTTTTTGATTAGCTTGACGAGAGGAACGTAATGATAAAGACCACTCTTGCATTTGAGAAAGTTGTAAAAGTCGGCTTAGCCGACTTGGGGAGTCGGCTAAGCTGACTCTGGCTGGGCCAGCCCCCCAGAAAGCTATTTTCTTCGTCCAGGCTCCAAATGTGATGATCCAAGTATGCATTCTAGCCGTCTTGACGATAGAAACATGATGGAAGAGTCTATTATGCACTTTGGACAATTTTGGGTGTCAACACCTATCCTGTTCGTTGGGGAGGATCATGGAGGGAAATGATAGGGGATAAAGAAGAAGATTGAGCACTCTGCCCCCATTGTTTACACACATTTGGCACATATTACAACAGAAGCGGCCGGGGCAAAAAATAAAAAAAGGATTACGTAGCTTCTATTCGTGTTTCAACACACTCAGCAAAAAAAAGTATTACAATATGTTGACACAAAATGTGACGCACTGTGCCTCACACACAGCAAGCCGGAAAGCGTGGCTTCAATCGGGTGCCCGGGTGCTTCGTGATCCGGAAACGTGCTAGTCAGTTTGACCTGAAAAAAACTAACAAGGGATAAAACAGTTAAATGCTAAACCGGAACATGTCGGGTGAGACCAGACAGTTCCATATATACGGCCCTGAAGCCACTTACAACGACATACAGCTATAGGAAGCTGTTTGCCAACAAGTTTATAAACCATTCGGCTAATCGTAAGATGAACACACGTAAAGATCCGATTGCCGAATGCATGTGCATGGGAAGACATGTTTGAACAAGTGAAATTAATTATGCGTTAATGCATATCCAAGCTCAAAGATCAAAATTAATTGGGGTCCATGAAGAAGGAACGTGTAAATAAACACGATTAAGCTAATCTAAAACTCGCATCGCCGACGACGACACCTAGTTTCGTCAAAGCTTAAACGTAATTAACATGCATGAACCCACAACATGTGACAATCTAGATTAAAATAATTCAGCCATTATGAGCATGTTATCTATTTGCAAAGGTAATATGAAAGTAATGATCATTGAAGCACGAATAAAACCATAGGAGAGGGCCGAACAATATCAATCTAGATTGGGGGAAGTGTGTTACAAATATATAAAATATTTAAAACATGCAACACAGGATAACTTAATGAATCTATTTAGATTTTGCCGTATCTAATAGAGCCGATAACCCATCTTGCTTTCACTAAGCATATTGAGCAAACACACGATACAGTATCTACTCATAAACAAAGCATAAGCAAAGACTTCTTGATTGTCAAGCAAAGATCCGCCGCACGATCATTGAAAACAAACAAGACTACTTGCATCACGTCTAAATCCACCGCATGATACTAAACATGATAACAAGGTTGTTTCGGAACTTACGGAGGTCGACGGATCGATGACTCCTCTCGAAGAACTCGACGACACGACAATAGGACTCGAAAGTAGGCGCGGGGCGGTTGTATTGATTTGGTTGTGAACGCCTATTACAATGGTCGAGGATCAATATTTATACCCTAGACAAAACACGAGTCCTAAAAGACTACGATTTACAAAGGAACTCTTAAACAAACTTGGAAACTACGATTCCTTGCCCTAAACTCTCGAGTCCTTTATTATTACAACTTTCATCTTTTCGATCGGCTTTGCTTGCCATCTTCGCTTTCTGAATGGAGTCACCACCTTCAAGTAACCGACCGCACAAGCATTTAGCCGACCGCTTTCGTTTTGTTTGCCGAATGTCCTTCTTCCCACATGCGGGTCCACCTGTCATCTTCCAAAGTCGACCAAAATCCAAAGTGTTAACACATACCCCCTCAATTTCGGGATAAAAGTTGTTTTATTCTGAAATTGACCACAAGCTCCTTCTTCCTCCTAGGTCAAGCACCGTTCAACACCGCAATTGTGTCCAAAAATTCAAGCTTTCAATAAGCAACCTCGGACCCACTTCGAATCTTCAATGATGACCTGTGATGAAATTCCAGAGGTAAACTTCACTTATATTCGGCAATTTCCACTTGATCTTCCGTTCCTCTTTTGGCTTATTCCTCTTTGATTCTTTTCGGTAAAATTGCACTCATGATTGTCGGAAAAATGCTGAAAACACCCGGTCTTGCATAAACATTCTTGTGCTAGAGGCGATGCAAAACCCGCATCGGCTATTTTGTGCTAAAGGCGATATGAACAATATCGGCTATTCTCAGTTTTATTTTTTAGGCTAAAGGCGATTTTCCTTTTATCGGCTTTTCTGATCTATGTTCATGAACCAACCTCAACACTGGGGTAATATTTCTTAAGAAATCTTCCATTGATAGCTCTGGTAAACTCCTCCCCAAATAAAGTCTTCAATATGTATGTATTGCCGTGTACACATTCTACTATTCGGAAAGGACCTTCCTAATTTGGAGACCATTTATTTAACGCTCTATCCTTTGTTTCAAGCTGGCAATATAGTTTTCCAAACCAAGTCTCCTTCGCTAATTGCTTCACTTAACCCTTTTGTTATAATACTTGGCAACGCGTATTTTATTTTTCTCAATATTTTCCAATGCCTTGAGACGAATCAAATGTAAATCTTCCAATTCATCCATCATCGATTCTTATAATCTTCTTCTACCAATTTTTTTCAGTAACACAACTCGCCTTGAACTTTGACCGTAATTCTCATGGTAATGAAGATGATGCCCATAAACCAGTTCATAGGGAGACGTTTGAGTGGACCCATGACAAGCCATTCGGTAAGCCCACAATGCTTCATTAAGAACCAAGTGCCATCTCCTTGGTTTTTCATCAATCTTCTTACGGATGATTTTAATCATAATCTTATTTGATGCTTACACGCACCGCCATTAGCTTGTGCATAATAAGGAGAAGAATTATACAACTTAATCCCCATATCTTTGGCAAAATCACAGTAATTCAAGAAGTAAAGGCGAGTTCCTTGATCGGTTGTTATAGTTTGAGGAATCGAATCTGTGAATTATATGTTCCTTAACAAAACCGATCATATTTCTCGGCGTTACCTTCTTCAAAGGGATAGCTTCAACCCACTTGGTGAAATAATCCGTGGCCAAGAGTACAAATTTGTGTCCCTTACTAGAAGGAGGATTGATCGACCAATTAAATCTATACCCCATCCTCACGAGCGGCCAAGGCTTGATTATGGGATTCATAGCGAGATCTTTGGAACTTTTGAATATTGCCGAATTTTTGACAATTGTGACACCCTTTGTAATATTCAAAACAATCCTCCAACATAGTCGGCCAAAAATAACCAGTTCTCCTGATTATCCACTTCATCCGATAAGCTGACTGGTGTGCACCACACAATCCTTCGTGAACCTCATACATCACCTTCTTGGCCTCTTCTTGACTTAAACATTTGAGCAATACTCCATCGATGGACTTGTAATATAACTGATCATCAAGGAACACAAATTTGAGAGCTTTGTACCTGAGTTTTTGGGAAACTTTTTGAGATGGACCTTTCAGATAACTGGTAATTTCGTATCTTCAATCACCATCTACTTGATCAGTATTTAAAACACCTTCTTCTATAGCAAAAACTTCCCGACTCTCTCGATATCTAGAAGCAGCTTGAGCTAACTTATTTGCTTCTTCATTGTACTCTCTAGGGATATGATGCAAGGTTACTACCAGAAAATTCTTCAAAAGTTCTCTACACTCCTCATAATATTCTCTTAACACATTGTTCTTGCATTCATACTGACCACTCAGTTGATTAATCACCAACTCAGAATCCCCAAAGATTTCAACAAAGAACGGCCTTTACTTCTATAAGAAGTCGAAGCCCTCTAAGCAGCTAGCTTCATACCGGGCCTGATTATTAGTAACATGAAATTCAATAGGAACCGTGATACTCAAAAGTTTTTCCTTGTGGGGAAATCAAGAGAATACCAGCACCACCACCTTTGTTACAAGATGATCCATCGAAGAACAAGGCCCAAGGCACAATGCTTATCGCCTCAACAGAAAGATCCCGATGTTGGGTAATAAAATCAGCAATAATTTGACCCTTTACCGCTTTTGCCGATTCGTACTTTAAATTAAATTCGACAATGCTAAAATCCATTTGCCAATTCTTCCATTCAAAATTGGCATTGATAGCATATGTTTGATTACATCAAAACTAGAAACTACCACGCATTCGGCATTCAACAAATAGTGCCGAAATTTGGTACATGAGTAATACACACACAAGCAAAGTTTTTCTGTAGCCGAATACCTTGTTTTCGGGTCTAGCAGCTTTCGGCTAAGATAAGCTATGATTCTTTCTTTTCCTTCAAATTCTTGCATAAGGGCCGATCCTATCGTTAGGCTATCGGCCGCCACATACAACTTAAAAGGCTTGTCAAGTTGTGGAGGTACCAGCACAGGTGGTGCCTTCATATATTGCTTGATCTCATCAAAAGCTTTTTGTTGTATGTCACCCCATACAAATTTTTGATCCTTCTTGAGCTTTAATAAAGGAGAAAAGGGTAAAACTCTCTCTGATAGATTGGATATGAATCTTCTCACAAAGTTGATTTTGCCTAACAATGATTGTAATTCTGTGAGATTGGTTGGCGGCACAACTTTGTCTATTGCTTCCATGCTCTTTTTCCCAACTTCAATTCCTCCTTTATGAACTAAAAATCCCAAAAACTCACCAGCCGAAACTCCAAAGGCACATTTGTTTGGATTCATCTTCAAGCCATGCTTTCTTGTGCACTCCAGAGTTTTTCTTAAATCGGCTAAATGTCCTTCATGATTTCTAGACTTGACCACTACATCATCGATGTAGATCTCTACAATCTTGCCGATCAGCTCGTGAAAAATATAATTCATAGCTCTTTGATAAGTTGCACCGGCATTCTTTAACCCAAATGTCATGACTATCCATTCAAACAAACCAATATGACCAGGACATCTGAAGGCTGTTTTTGAAATATCTTCCATTGCCATAAAAATTTGATTATAGCCAGCATTACCATCCATAAAACTAATGACTTCATAACGTCACTTTGCATCTACTAGTAAATCGGCAATCGGCATTGGGTAACCATCCATGGGAGTGGCCTTATTAAGATTTCTGAAATCTATAAACCCTCATTTTTCCATTTTTCTTGTATACCGGTTCTATATTTGAAATCCACTCTTGCATACTTGCATGGCCGAATGAAGTTTGCTTCTATTAATCTTTCAACCTCCTTCTTTACATCGGCCAATACCTCTTCTTTGTATATCTTCCGTGGAGGTTGTTTGTAAGGACGAAATCCAGGTTTAATGGGTAATCGATGCTCAACAATGGAACGATCCAATCCAGGCATTTCCGTGTAATCCCAAGCAAAACAATCTTTAAACTCTTTCAACAGATCTATCAACTTTGATTTATATTCTGGGTCTAACTTTGCACTAATATACATCGGCCTTGGCTTAGAACCATCACCAACATCAATTTCTTCCAACTTATCAGCCGACATAAAACCACGTCCCAACTTTCCTTTGTTGCCATCGCTGTGATTTCCCATTAAAATTACTATGAGAGCCGATCGCTTGGATCATTGTTGGCCCTCATTGAAAACATTTACAGGACCTTCTTTCCACACTTTTCCGAGAGAAACAATCGACGCCTTCATATTCCCAGTAGGTAGATTCTGCGGCAGCAACACTTACCGAATCATCAACATGTACAACTTCAACGTCATCTCCAATCCATTGAATGAGAATTTGATGCATGGTTGAAGGAATGCAGCAATTAGCATGGATCCAATCTCTGCCCAAGAGTAGACTATATGCCCCCTTGCCATCAATGACAAAAAGGTAGTAATCGAGTTTTCGACCCAATAGTCATTTCGACATGGATAGCACCCTGTATCGGAAGGGTTGCCAAAGAAAGTCCCTAAGCACCATGTCAGTTTTCAACAATTCTTCATTAGTCATCCCAAGCTTTCTGAAGGTAGTATAAGGCATGATATTGATAGCAGCCCCTCCATCAACAAACATCTTAGTTAAAGGCTTGCCATTGACATATCCCTTTAAATAGAGTAGTCTCAAGTGACGATTCTTGATTGGTTTGTCAAAAAGCATTTCTGCTTGTGTTAATACAAGCTAGGCCATCAAACTCGACATTCACTTTCATCAAAATCGAGAGTACACCTCTTCTTGGACATCTTGGCTTTTGGGAGCTATAAACTCGATGGGAGGAAGAAAGCCATGCAAGCATCACCGAAGGACCACATTCATCGAGGCTTCTTCTTAGACGCGCCATATTTGCTTTGTTTGGTAACTTCCTGTTTCAACTCCCTATTCCTCAACCGTTGAACTCTTCTTTTCTCGACTTTTCCTCGGGCACTGGAGGACACCACCGTCCTTTTTGCCATACGTGTCTATAGGAATCAGCTTCTTCATCATGCACCCTATCATGAATCCAACCTTGACTCGCAAATCTTTTCCTTTGTCGATTCTCAAAATCATCTATTTTAAGCGCCGATCATCTTCGTGAACCTTCGCTCCAAGTCTTTCATAGACGGACGGCATGTGTTGACTCGAGATTGCCTATACTCGAGAGTAATCGAGCACTACACTCCGGACAATTATTTCTAGCAGGCAACCTCAAGCCTTCATTCCAACAATGCCTAAAGAATGAACAACCCCAATGAGATCGCCTCCTGTTCATCATGTATTCTTCTTGCTCCCTTGGCATACTCTCTTCCTCATACCTCCCAGATTCTTCCATAAACCATTGCTTCTTATAGTATCCCTTCTCTTGCTCTCTCTCGCCACTTGTTTAGCAAAATACGTGATGTAACTCGGGTTTGAAGTTTGACCTTTCTCGTTCGGCTATTCTCGAAACCGAACTCGTTGTCTTGACTCTCTCATCGGTAACTTGCCGATCCAGTCAACAAAGACCACTTTTCTTCTTTCTCTACGAAGTCAACACCTTCATCTTGCCTTTACCTTTGAGATCATTGGCAGATACCATATTCACAGAGAAAGAAATCATATTTTGTGGAAAAGGCTGATCATCAATTCTCATCTTGCCATCAAACTTCAAATGTCCCTCTTGGATAGCTTTCTGGATTCGTATTCTGAACACTCGGCAATCATTGATAGAGTGAGAATTAGTGTTATGGAAGCCACAATACTTTGTCTTTCACTCCTTCAGGACGTAGCATGGGATGTCCTTCTGGCAGCTTGATGCGTCCTTCCTTCATCAATAATGCAAAAAGCCTGTCTGCCTTAGTAACATCAAAATCATAGGTTCCCTTTTGTTGTTTCAACCAGCGTTGACTAATTTGAGTAGGCTCCTTTGCCCAATTCAACTCAGCTGCAGCTATCTCATCTTCATCAATATACTCAGTCGCTTCCTCCAGAAAACCTTGATACACCTCATTAGTGGCATTGTTCTTTTGAAAGCGATTATCTCTCCTGAATCCTTGGGTCTGATTACTCATAGCTGCTAAACGCTGTGCAAGTTGGCCAAGATCATCAAACTCCATGCCGAACAACTTCTCCCTGATATTCGGCAACATTCCTGCTATAGCTATTCTAGGTAGTTGATCATCTGGTAAATTCAGAGAATAACACATATTCTTGGTTTCCCTAAATCTGCGAAGATATTCCAATGGTGTCTCATTTGTTCTCATCCTCAGACTCATGAGATCGACCAACTTCTTCTCATTAGTACCCGTGTAGAAATATGAATGAAACTTACGCTCTAGCTCGCCCACGCACCAATGGAATGAGCTGGTAAAGACGTGAACCACGTGAAAGCTGGTCCTGTAAGAGACAAAGGAAAATATCGAATCCTCCAAGCTTCATCCAAGCAGCTTCTCCAAGTCGCATTAAGTACCGAACCGACGCGTGCTCTATGGTACTAGTATCATCTTGACCAGAAAACTTGGTCAGATCTGTTGGAGGCTTCACCCTTGGAGGTAACGCCACTCTGTTGTACCACTCTGGATAAGGAGACTTGTATGAATAGGATTGATTTTTTTGGCTTCAAGTCGAACTGATTTCGCATCATATCGCCCATCCTATGCATCAAAACATCAATGCCTCAATCCTCGATTTCCTTGTACCGCACTCCAGGAAGGCAATCTCAAGCACTCCTATACCTCGGATTTGGCACAAAGATTGATAGCATTGTAATCAAGAAATTCTTGATACCCATCTCCATACATATTCTTCTCGCAACTGCTTGATGTTGGAGAAACTCTATAAGCTGAAAGTGGCACTTCTCCGTGGTACCAAATGTTACCCGCCATAGGTGGGATGTGATTGCTTTCAAATGTGTGAGTCAATCCACCTATATTTGAAGTCGATGCTCCTTCTTTTCCAACAGCTTCTCTTGATGCTTTGGAACATTGAAAAGTGTCGGTCCACCGAGTGGGCCAACATTTTCTTCAAAGTATTTATCAACCATTGGACCAAAAGTACTCGATCATGATTGCCCGAAAGGTATTCGGAAAAGTTATGTGATGGTTTGTCATGGTTTCTCCCATAGCTTTATAAACTGGGGCTGCCATCTTCCGAGCATCCTCTCTTCAAATGTAATTAGTTTGATGTGGAAGAAGAACCCTTGGCATTGATCGCTTTTGAAACACTTTGTTGCTCTTGTTTTGGAAAAAGACATCAAACACTTCCGTTGGTATTGCTCACATGCTTGTAGCACTAAATCCTCGTAATTATCCGCAATTCTACCATGCTCACATCCGAACATGATCATTGTTGATCTCGACGCCATCTTGAACTAACAGACGGTCCCACCGGGCGTGCAACAAGTGTGTTGACACAAAATGTGACGCCTTGTGTGCCTCACACATGCTAGCAGCCGGAAAGCGTGGCTTCAATCGGGTGCCCGGGTGCTTCGTGATCCGGAAACGTGCGGTCGGTTTGACCTGAAAAAACTAACAATGGATAAAACGATTTAAATGCCAAACCGGAACATATCGGGTGAGACCAGATAGTTCCATATATACGCCCTGAAGTTATTTTACAGCGACATACAGCTATAGGAAGTCATTCGCCAACAAGTTTATAAACCATTGGCTAATCGTAAGATGAACACACGTAAAGATCCGATTGCCGAATGCATGTGCATGGGAAGACATGTTTGAACAAGTGAAATTAATTATGCGTTAATGCATATCCAAGCTCAAAGATCCAAATTGAGTTGGGGTCCATGAAGAAGGAACGTGCAAATAAACACGATTAAGCTTAATCTAAAAAACCTGCATCCGCCAGACGACACCTAGTTTCGTCAAAGCTTAAACGTAATTAACATGCATGAACCCACAACATGTGACAATCTAGATTAAAATAATTCAGCCATTATGAGCATGTTATCTATTTGCAAAGGTAATATGAAAGTAATGATCATTGAAGCACGAATAAAACCATAGGAGAGGGCGAACAATATCAATCTAGATTGGGGAAGTGTGTTACAAATATATAAAATATTTAAAACATGCAACACAGGATAACTTAATGAATCTATTTAGATTTTACCGTATCTAATAGAGCCGATAAGCATCTTGCTTTCACTAAGCATATTGAGCAAACGCTTTTGCGCAGACGGTATCTACTCATAAACAAAGCATAAGCAAAGACTTCTTGATTGTCAAGCAAAGATCCGCCCAGACGATCATTGAAAACAAACAAGACTACTTGCATCACGTCTAAATCCACCGCATGATACTAAACATGATAACAAGGTTGTCGAAACTTACGGAGGTCGACGGATCGATGACTCCTCTCGAAGAACTCGACGACACGACAAAAGGACTCGAAAGTAGGCACGGGGCCGGTTGTATTGATTTAGTTGTGAACACCTATTACAATGGTCGAGGATCAATATTTATACCCTAGACAAAACACGAGTCCTAAAATACTACGATTTATAAAGGAACTCTTAAACAAACTTGGAAACTACGATTCCTTGCCCTAAACTCTCAGAGTCCTTTATTATTACAACTTTCATCTTTTCGATCGGCTTTGCTTGCCATCTTCTGCTTTACCGAATGGAGTCACCACCTTCTGAAGTAACCGACCGCACAAGCATTTAGCCGACCGCTCGTTTTGTTTGCCGAATGTCCTTCTTCCCGTATGCGGGTCCACCTGTCATCTTCCAAAGTCGACCAAAATCCAGTGTTAACACAATAGAAAGAACGTGGAAAAAAAGGATGCCTAGTGCAGACTGTGGGCAATCGCACTTGCAATTAGCCAGGTGTGACTGGTTATTTGTGCCATTTTTGGGATCAGCGTTGAACACTTTGTCGCAGTGATTCCAGATGGCGTACATGAGTTTGTAAGGGTTCTTCCTCTTCGACGAGCCGTCCGCAGCATTATCACTAGCGACTTTGACATGTACCCTGGTCATGTGTTCGGCATGTTCCAGCTTGTTTCAACTTATTCTCTCACATAATATTATTTATTCATCCAAAACCATCCGTTTTTCACTGTAGCGCGGACCAGCCGAACGAGGTATCATCGGTTCTGGGACCATCGTCATCAGTTCTGGGACGTTTTGAATTAGACGACTGTGGTTCATGGACTTTGTATACAAAGCACAGTGAGATCTCCTGCGACATTTTTTTTTATTTTTAACACTTTTTTGTAAACTAATTTTAAATCTAACACTGTTTTTTTCTTCAAAACTAACACTTTTGGTCGCGCCTATTGCCATGGCGCGGCGAAACGCATGTGCCGCGCCATGCATGGTGGCGTGGCAGAAGGCTGACGTGGCGACGACCGGCGCAGCTAACCGGTGATGTGGCAGGGTCTGCCGCGCCACCTATCTTGGCGCGGCACTGACGCACCACGGTGTATGGCGCGACAGTACCTGGACGGTTTAATCGGAACTTTCCGCGTCGATCCTTTTTTATTACGTCTTGTTTTTACTTCTATATTAGGAGTTACTCTACGTATTGCTTGACATAAAACCAATAGTGGATTTATTTCTATCTTTTGTTGAATTTTTTTCACGGCTCGATAGAGAATTTGATAAGCCAATGATTTTTTCCGTCTTTCATAATACGGTTAACCACCATGTTAACTAATCGATTACGAAAAATTGGATCGGATTTTGCGGTTCTTTTTTCTGCAGTACCTCGACGCGACATGAGCGTAAAAGAGGTTCAAGAATCCATTTTCTTTTTATAAGGGCTAAAAACGAATCACTTATTTTTTTGGCTTTTGGCCCCATATTGTAGGATCGACAGCGACGCGACCATGGACCCCGGCTTCCTCGACCCCTCGCGCAGCACGGTCGACTACTGCGCGTCTAACCAGGGTGCCTTCTTCGGCGATTTTGTGGCGGCAATGACCAAGCTGGGGAGGATCCGGCGTCAAGATACGCCGGGAGTGCCGGTTCCCGAACTAGTTGCTACTTAATCTTGCCGGCAGTGCTGCCGCGACGCATTGAAACAAATATGAAGCAAATAAATGAAGTGGCCGCATCGCCGGTGTTGGCAACGTCGATGTGGTCGCATTGGGAGTGTCTTCGGATTTGTTGGCAACACATTGGGAGTGTAGCCAACGTCGGTGTGGTCGCGTCATCGGTGCGTACGGCTCGTACCCTGTAAGTATATGATATGCACGATTACTTATAATCTTTATGATCGTTAGTTCATGGACCCTACCTATTTAAATAAACTACCTTTGTTAGTACCTGTGAGGCTCCTTAGGTACCAAGCGGGGCACCACCTAGCTGAGACATGCCGATCTCGTCCTGCGGCCAATCGTCTCACTGGTCGTGCTGTCTGCGGAAGCCCGGGGGTCGTCGTCGTCATCGTCGTCTTGTCTTGTAGGGTCCTTCCCAGCGCTATGATGTGATGGTGTACGCACTGCGGAAGTGGCACCTATCACCGGCTGAGAAGAGCCGGCTGGTGTCCTCAAAGAGGCTAAAGACGTGCCACCCGACCACGTCGGGAGTGGCGGTTCCACCCAAGGAGTGTCCATGCAACTCAGCTTCTGAGCTAGCTTCCTGTAAATTTTCTTCACCTTCTGCATAAATAGACGTTAAAGTTAGTGAATTTCCCAAACACATATACACTAAAGAAACATTTTCGAAACGGACAAGTTTATGTTTACCTCCACAAAAGCCTCGAGAACGCCTGACCCCTGTCCTCTAGACTCGTGAAGCCGGAACGCTGCTTCGTTGGACATCCTTGACAATTGTGTCGCCTGAGCACAGAAACGCGGTTGGACAATTTTAGTACACATACTTAATACCAAATGGATAACAAATTGTACCATTCGAGTATCTTACCACGTATCTTTGAAGCGGGGCTCTCTGTAGCTATGTGTCCTCCCTAGTGGCAACGTCGTACACATCTTCGATCACATCTTCCTCTGAGTCCTTGTCAATCGCCTCCTCAGTATACGGGGGCTTGATATGTGTACTCGTAGACCTATGAAGTCACCGTAGGTACTCGTCGAAGGTGTGCTGATCGTGTGGAGGACCCGCATGGACCGGCTGCCGTTCCCTGTTCTACCACAAGTGGATGTGCGCGTTGTGTGTCACGCGCCAATCCTTGGTCTTGTACCTCTTCCTGCGGTCATACCTGCAACAAAACGATGTTATTTGTACCACACACACCTCTAAATTATAGCTTTGTTATTAATAGATAACGCACATGTGCAATTCTTGGTTGGTGGAGTAAAGCGATGGTGGGCAGCCTATCATTCTTCCAAACTGTCTGCAGACCCTGATGGGCAAGTGAATCTCGACGACGTGGAAGAAAATAAGAGGGACGTTGCAGCGATACTCGTCTGACTCGTCCCTATTGACAGGACTGAGATAGTACTGGAGCTCCAGAGCATCCCAAGGGCACCAATGCACCTAAACATTTCGTAATTGAGTTAGGTTGTGATATAGTGTACATCGAACAAGACACATGTATGATAGTAAAGAGAACATAACCTGGTGTTGTGTCAGGACGTCGAGACCGTCCGTGTACTCCCTGTACTTGCCCCTCGCATTCCCTCTAACTAACTCTGCTTCCATCTAGATATACAGAGTTGTAGGGAGTGTATCTTGCCCGTTCCATTGCTGCATTAAACACGATAATGAATTAGCCATTAATAATCTCATCATATGTAACTGCCTCAAAGAATATAGTGAACCGAAGTACTTACCGGTAAAGCAGTATTAAGGGGCCTTCCAACGGGCCATTGTTCCCAACACCAAACCTGGAGTAGGTAGGAGCAACCCCCAAGGTTCGCATACCCTGAGGTGCGACGGCTGGCAACGCATAGCTATCGATACGTCCATGCCAGGACTGCGCTGCCCCAGCTGTACGCCGCTATGTTCTCCCACGGCTGGTGTAGTATGTCAAGGAATATCCAGCTGATGGTGTTGCCCGAGGCGTCTGGGAAGAGGAAAGCACCAAGGAAGTGCCAGAGCCACACTCTAGCGAACCTGTCGATCTGAGCCTCCTCAGCCTGTGGGTCCAAGTAATCAAAGCGCTCTGTGATCCAGGACGACGAAACACAGGAACTTTTTCTGAAATTCACCAAAGAAAATGAGACCCGATGGCTGCAGGAAAGCAATGCAAGTATTAAATAGGCTTGAATTGCTCACTTATTTTTCTTTGAAACCTCGTCGTTCTGTGAAAGAAAGCCAGTGAATTGAGCCACCAGCTCCCTTTAGTGATCGTTGTCAACTATACCCATCACTGAAAGTCCTTCCAATCGAAGGCCAAAGATAGCCTTCACGTCTTATATGGTCAAGGTCATCTTGCCGCAAGGTAGGAGGAATGTGTGGGTCTTAGGCCTCCACCTATTATAAGAATAGAATGACTGTTAGTTGACTTAAATTTGTTATAAGAATGTTTACGTACAAAGAAGACACTCGCACCTGTCTACAGCTGCAGTAAGTAGTGCTGGGTCAAGGGGCGGAAAACCGTAGTTGACAACACGGACAAGCTCGAGAAAGCCGGCACGCCGTATATACGGCGCGTAACGCTCATCCCACTGGTGCGCCCTGGTGTGCGTGCGGGGCCTCAAAGGAGGCAAGACCACCTCTGCGTCGGTATCACTCAAGATATGTGCTCGGTGCTGGTCGTCGTATTCCACCTCAAGAATGGGATACAACGGGTGCTGCGTGGGAGGTGCCATCCTGTTACAAATTGGTAAACAAAGGGTTAGAGTATTCAAATTAATATTATGTAGCATTGTAAAATTTGAACTACTTGTTATGCAATACGAACACAATATGAAAGCACATGTATATATTCAAAGTAACATTAACTGACATATTAAACAACTTCACTAGGAAAATAAGCATTTGACGAAACTTCATCAAGTCATCCAAATCGACATATCACGCACTACTAAGTACCGACACTTGAAAACTAGTATCTATACCCAAAATCCCTAACTAAATAACTAACTATAAACTAAATAATAAATACCTAATCAATCTCTAAACCTAAAATCCTAACTAACAGTAACATAAACCCTAACAACCTAACCAAACCTTAACTATACTACAACACACAACCTCAAACCTAAAAACTATCTACCTAAATCACAAACAAATTCACTAATCTAACTATTCTAAATCACTAACCCTAACTATCCTAAATCACTAACAATCATAAAACCCTAACTATCCTAAATCACTAATCTACCTATCCTAAATCACTAACTATCCTAAATCAATAACAAGCATAATAACATGAAATCGAGAGGGATGTACTTTGAGCGGGCGGTCGTGGGCGGGCGCGGGCGGGCGGCCGTCCGGGCGCGTGCGGGCGCTGGCGGCGGGGCGCTGCGCGGCGTGCGGGTGGGCGGACAAGCGTGCGGGCGGGCTCGCTAGCGATATTTATCTGGTCCTACCGCGCCATGTACCGTGGCGCGTCAGTGCCGCGCCAAGATCGGTGGCACGGCAGACCCTGCCACGTCACCAATCAGCAGCGCCGGTCATCGCCACGTCATCCTCCTGCCGCGCCACCATGCATGGCGCGGCATAGCGTTTCGCCGCGTCATGGCAATAGGCGCGGCCAAACGTGTTAGTTTTGAAAAAAAAACAGTGTTAGATTTAAAATTAAATTACAAAAAGTGTTAAAAAAAATTCTCCTGCGAGAGGGTGAGCAAATGTGATCACGCGAATGTTATTCTTTCGTTCGCGAAATAAAACTAAATCCTTATTCTTTTTGATGAGGACAGAAGCAGAAGTACCCGAGTTGAGTGATCCTTACCGCGGGTACCAGCTTACTAGGATCGTCGTCAGGTGGTAAGAGAGGTGTGTACTCGTGGGCGCGCCACCTGTTGCCGTTGCCGTCGTCGTCCAGCTCCAGCGTCTTCTTGAGACCGACGTAGAGCTGTCCCGCCACGAGCGACGGGTCTGCGACTGCACGCATGCCCGTGATGCTTTGCTCCTCCCAGCGTGCCTGGTGGGGCTTTCTGCCTTTCGAGTCGGGTCCCGTGAATCTCACGATGGACCACTGTTTGTCCATTGAGATGTCACAGCGTTCTGGTAAGTCGCTATTCCGAAGGTTTCTGTACTTCGCTTTGTCCAATTCGTAGTAGTAGTTGTACGTGACCTCCAAAACCAGTGAGTCCGGGACCGCGCCCAGTCGATGACATATTTTCCGGCATTCTCCACTACGTGAAAAACGCTCGGTAGCAACGGGGTAAATTTTTTATTTTACAGGGGCGGCTGGTGATGGAGCCGTCCCTATAGTAGCGTGCTCAGGAGCCCAGAGAACAGCCGCCCCTACAAATGGAACAGCAGGGGCGGCTGGTGATACGAGCCGCCCCCTACAAATAGGTCGGATTTGTAGAGGCGGCTGGTATTACCAGCCGTCCCTGCTGTGTCCATTTGTAGGGGCGGCTGAATCACCAGCCGCCCCTACAAATATCCGTTGTATATATAGCGGCCACAAAATTGTCTGCCCCCTCCTCTCTCTCTCTCTCAGTCTCTCTCCTCTTTGCTCCCTCTCTCCCTCCGCGCGGATAGGGTGGCGGCGGTGCCTGGCACGAGAGGGCGCGGCGGCTGCGGCCGCCTTTCTCCACCTCCTCCTCCCCCCATCGCATCATTCTGTGCTGGTCGGTCCCTCGCCGCTGGCTCACGCCCACGGTGGCCACGGTGTGCCTCCCACCCCGTCACCGACCACACGACAGCCTTGGCGTTCATATCTCCCCCTCCCGTCTTCAGGTCTCATTTGCCCCCGATCCCCAATTCCTCCTCCTGCGGATTTCGCATTTAGCACACAGCGCAGGTGAGCCCCCCCATCCACCCTTCCCTCCCCCTCTCCCTCCCCGTCCTCGGCGGATCCAGATCTGAGCCCCCTCGCGCTCTCAGATCTCTCGCCTTATCTCCTCTCCGGGGTCAACGAGCCGCGTGATTGCCCCGACCGACCAGCGCTGGTCGGGCTGGATCGGGTCGGTTCAGATCTACGGCGCCGTCCGCCTAGACGCGCCGGGGTGGCTCACGACCCGTTGTGTGGCTAGGGTTTGTGGGGAGAGATATGAGCGGGGAATGAATGAATGAATGAACGGGGTGATGATTGTGCATGTGGTGAAGGAAGGGGGCCGCCGCGGAGGGAAAGATGGGGCTCGCGTTCGGAAAGTTCTTCAGCCGGCTCTTCGCCAAGAAGGAGATGCGGATCCTCATGGTCGGCCTCGACGCCGCCGGTAAAACCACCATCCTCTACAAGCTCAAGCTCGGCGAGATCGTCACCACCATCCCCACCATCGGTGAGCCCCACTCGTGTGCCCTTCATACGTTGTTGGATCGTGTTCGATTCCTACGTTGGTGGATATGTTCGATTCGGTTGTGAAAGAATGCTCTGTTAATATTTCTCTTTTCACAATGGATCGATTTGTAAATGATAGATCTGTAGGATGCACGATCTATCCAGACCTGAGTGCTCTAATTGGTTGGGGTTAGACGATACCTGCCCTGATACATGGGTAATTAACTAATAATAGCACTATTGCCTGCAATGCAAGTTTTTCAACATAGGGGTATTATACGATAGTTGAAGAGGGCTTCACTAAAAAAATAGCACTATTGCCTGCAATGTAAGTGTCATTAATCAATAAAAAACCATTGAGTACTATTAGATCAAATGAACAGAGTTGCCTGTGTACATTAATGAAATGAAAGCATTTGATGTATTTTTATATCAGTAGTAGGTGCTTGGTTGGTGTTTTCCTTCCTGGGACCTTCAGATTTGATCTAGGTCTTGTCGTGATTAATTTCTATCTCATTAATTCTATTTTACAGTAATGATCTGATATATAGAATCTTATAGGCAGCATGGGTTACTGGCAGTATGCCCATATCAACTTTTCAGTACTGAACAATTTTCGTCAGGCTATGCACTGTATAGTCTCGGGAATGCGCGATCCAGATCTTCCTGTGATGGTTGATTCAGTCTTTGCACTTCGTTCTTTTGTTGAAGCCTGCAAAGGTTATTATCTGGTATCTCTAGTTCTAAATTGTGGACACCAATTCAGATAATAATTATAATTTTTATCTCTAGTTCTAAATTGTGAACCAGATGGACTGCTATCCTATTAGTGTAGGACTGGTATATAGACTAGTCTTCTCCTTGATGTTTTTTAAACACTCCCAGATGTATATTAAATGGTTATCGGGTAATTGCACACTTTGTCCTTTGGGCAGTTTTGTAATGTTATACATGAACGTAATGATATGGTTTTAGTTGCATGGAATATGCATTTGCTCATTCATGAGTTATTTGCTCATTCATGAGTTACTGCTTGGATGGCATACTTAATGAAATATCAATTCTTATTGTATTCCATTATATAATAACGCCATGGTAGGAAAAAGGAACTTGACCACAGGTTACAGGTTTTTGCTTTATCTTAATACGGGGCAGTACCGAACGCTTTAGGGCAGTAATGATGGGTGCTACTGCAGTACTACAGTCGATTATAGCGCTGCGTTTTTTTTTTGGGGTAAAGATCAGCTGGAATTTGTGCTAACTGGTTTAGATGAAGCTCATCACTAGCATATGCATATATGCTTTTTTATTGTTTGGAGATGATTGGTCACTAGTTTATTGTTTAAAAGATCTCCAAAGGGGTGGCTTCCTTTACCCAGGTGTGCATTTGTGCTACTGAACAGGGGAGGGGTGGTGATAGCAAAAACTATAGTGATAATGACTCCCACAAGCAAACTGAAAACATTTTCTACGGAGGGTACTTAGATGAAGCTGATGATAGTTTTCCCTGCCTCACTCGGAGACGTTGACATGTTGCTTCTTTATTTCAATTTGCTTGTCCTCATTGTATTTTAAGCTTATCTGTTGATCAAATTTAGGATCTCTGTTATCTAGTATTATTTGGACACTGCAACTATTCCTATTTAAATTTGTGCCTGATTACTTAATTAGCAAAGTAATGGTGAATGACTCAAAAGGTGTGCAGTAGTTTTGATCACTAACTTGAATTACCTTGATGGTGGTTTGACCGGTTTTAACTTTCAAGCTTTGATAGATGGGTCGTAAAGTGGCATTGCATTTTTATTCTTTGTTATCTTGTTTACATTCACTATAGACTGAACTGATTTGGACGCTGTCCAGTCTGATGTGTTTTTAGCACCATGTTGGTCCTAGTTATGAAAATTTGGCTGGACTAGTAGAGTAGTTCAATAGAAATATAGTTGGCATTTGAAAGGCCTGGCCTGGTTCATTATTTGGGTGCCCATGTAATGGATGACATCAAAGGCTCAAACCAGAGTAGCAGAGTTAAAACCATAACAGGTAATCTGATATTGCACACATGAGTACTGACCACCATGTTTAGCTTGAACTCATGCTGGATTTCTCACAGAGGATAAGCTGTATTATCTGACCAGCTCGCAAAACATAACTTTGTCCAAACTCTGACAAGCTGTAAATAGAACCTTACTGAACAAACTTTAATTACCTGCATTTTCTTATATTGTTGTTTAGAAAACTGTTTCTCTAACCAGTGGATAGGCTGTTGTCCCAGTGAAACAGTTTTTTAGCTGGGTTGATGACTTCTCATATTCCTTATCTTTGTTTAACTTTTCGTTGTTGCTTACATATAAATGAAGTATTCCTTGGTTTAAATTTGGTGTATCGATTTAATTCCTCCTTTAGCATGTACGCTGTGAATATTCACATTTGAACTTGCAGAACCTGTCTTTTGTTTCGCCTTTTTGTATCCAGAGTAAAGTCACTTTTCTTCATGTTGTTGTCCTGAAATATTGGTAATTACATATGGATTTTATACCATAGTATTTATTAGAGTTTTATTTTGCAGAGAACGATAATGCTAGGAGTTCTATTTCTGAAAGCACCGGCACTCCTTCCCCTTATGTCACAAATCAACCATATACCACCCCAGACCATTCTCAGAATGTTTACCAGGTTCCCTCTTGTACCATCATTTCATACTTAAAATTTGCCATTTGATTTACCAGTTCAATGTTTGCCAGAATAAACTAATACCCCCTAACAAATGTGTTGTTTTAGGTTTTCTTTCTGTCAAACCTTTTCTGTATAAGAGTTACATAGTAGGTTTACATTGTAATATTGATGTTGCTAGGTTCATCATAAAAATAATTTCACAATATTTGAACATATTTAAAATGTCATATTCTCATAAAACTAAAGTCAAAGTGTCATCTTGTAAGGCCGTGACAATGTCTTAAACCTCAAACATTTGTGATAGTGGGAGTGGCATTTTTGCTCTATTGGTTTTTTAGTATAATGTTCTGACCACTTCTAACAGCAGGTACGTGAACAAGTAATACATATTCAGAAGCTTACCCACAACAACCTACCGGAGCCTATGGATACAACAACGCATATCAACCTCAACAACCAACCAATATGTTTGTTCCACCTAGCACACCTGCCAATTCTCAAGTATTTGTGATTCAGGAAATCCTTTTTTTTAGCATCACATGTACGTGAACAACCCTATAGGCCAGTTGTGCTTGGAGAAGCTTCTCAGTGGTTTGTAGTTTTGAGTGCCCAGTTCGTTGCAGCAAGTATTTGGTACATTACGTTGGAATTTTTGAACTTATCACCTGTCTCACTTGCACGCCCTTGTGCCATTAAGACTGCAAAATAGCAAATATTTGGTTTCCCTTGTTTTGGTGCTGTGTTTGAACAAAAGAAATGTAATGTTGGATATATTGTGGTATGTCTGAACATGTAGCCCATCACCCCCATGTATTTGAAATTTTTCTTGCTCAAGTGTATGCTACTTTTGAGGGTTGACCAGCAGAATTTTGCCTCATCTGAAGTTAGTGAGTGTTTTGTGTCGTTTTCCATTTAAGGCAATGCAAAATTATTACACTCATTGCTTATTTTGACATTTTTTTCTAGCAACAGCTAGGCCCTTCACCTGTACCAGTGCCTCATCACGTGTTGGTAATTTAAATTTTTTTGCGGAAAATCGATTTGTAGGGGCGGTTGGTACGGTAGCCGCTCCTACAAATAGGTACTATAGGGACGGTTGGTACTGTAGCCGCCTCTACAAATCAATTTGTAGGGACGGTTTGAGAACCGCCCCTACAAATACATGATTTGTAGAGACGGTATGGTAGGGGCGGCTGGCCGAATCGCTCCTACAAATGCCCATTAGCCGTCCCCGGAAATCGATTCTGACGTAGTGCTCGTAACTTCCGCTGGTCCTCCTCGATGGCGCGCATGAGCCAACATATCTTCGGCTGACGAACTTCATCTTCCTTCATGTGCTTACTGATAGCGTAGGCGTCTACGTTCCCACAGCTAGAGCAACAGTGAGACGCCTGGCTTCGGGAGCCGGAGCCTCCACCAGATTCTCATCGGGCACCACTTCCTCGAACAGGCGCAGCTCGAGGTCGCTTTTCCACGAATCGAACCGCCGCTGAGCATCCTCCTCCTCCACCTCCAGGTGCTGGATCTCCGTCGTACCAGTAGCACAGCAAGGGGCAGCGTATCCGCCACCTGGCTGTGGGGCGACGGCGTTGTTGTCCCCGAGCATATCGGCATCTTCGCGGGCATCCGCCGGCGCGACAAAGTCAATGCCCTCCAACAAGTCACTTTGGGGCATCCCTTCAATAATGGGGCAGTTCGGCTGGTAAGAAAACTAGCCGGATTTCACTGTGCACGGCTGGTTTTCACTGTTCACTCTATCATAGATTCATCCAAATTCCTCCCAGCGAACAGGGCCAATATCATCAAACATGAAATCGTAGTCGATGATTCCAAGGTCCATGTGTATCTTTGGTGATATCTGGGCGGCTGGGTCTGCTGGAGTCTTGGGTAAATCTTGGGAGGAGTGAGGAATCGACGGCGGAAAGGAAGCAAGTTCGGTCCTGTTCGGCTTATGATTTCTGTGGCTGATAAGTCGGCTGATACTGTTTTGTTATGAAAGAAAAATACTATATCATAGCTGATAAGTCAGGTCGACAAGGCTGCTACCTTACGAGGAGGGAGCTTCTGCTTATGGGTGCAAGAGGAACCGACTAACTACGAATTGACGAGGGCATGAGGCCATAAGGGAATGTTGCTGTGGAGATGGAGACTACGGGGCCGGCTAACCTCTTTTAAGCACACTACAGACTGCAGGCCGGGTCCTCCTCACCCGACGTTTGGGGTGGGGTCCGGCGGGCCCGCCATCAGGACAAGTATTTAAAAAAAAACTACTACAGTACAAGCCTAGCAGCTGCCACCGGCCGCCGGGTGGAAGCTAGCGTGACCGCCGTAACCCGGCTACCCGGGTAAGGGTAAAGGCATCATCGCAGACCTCTCAACAGCCGGTGATCCAGGATTAAAATCTGCCTACATCAAAATTTCTACTATTAAGTTAAGTGACGGAGTAATTATATACTCCCTCCATGCCATAAAAAAAATGTCATTCTCACTTTCTGAGAAAATATTTTCAATTTTGACCAATTATATATAAAAATATATTTATATTTATATTACATATTTTTTTTATCACAAGCTTGGTCCTTACAGTCTTGTATTAATAAGTCCAAGCTTAGCTAAATCGCGAGCTACCATAGTCTTTACGGAGGTAGGAAGTGAGTATGTTCACAAATACGATTAGCCCAGTAGCCAGCTCCTACTAAGCTTAGCTAGCTCGTGCACAGGTAAGTTACATACCCGAGAAACATGTGAAAGATGTAAACATACAAAACTTTCCTGCAATAGTTCCCAAACATCCATGAACAAGCTTCAACTTGGTGCCTATTAGGTCCCCTGCCAACTATCCAAATGACTCCACCAGGCTTGAGTCCATCTCTAATAAAACACATGAAAACATGCGTATGTGTTGCAACGTAAAAAAATAAAATAAAAAAATTACGGGAAACGATGACTATAATCTTTGATTAAAGTTAGCAAAGAGTTAGTTGCCAACAAATTAAGGATTGTTCTCTTTTTTGTGAACACCGCCAGAGCACTAGCATATCATGTAAGAACTAACACAGATGAGACCGCCAAAGACTCAGAACACACGTATCTTGTACAAGTCACACACACTACACACTACTCTACACATGCTTACAGTCTCCTCCGGGGAAAAACGCATGCAACACCCTGATTCATCCTAGATAGAAATCGAATCCGGGTGGGCTGGCTGCACGGCGGTAGACACAACCACTGTGCTACAAGCGCGTTCCCGTCATGATAGATCTGTCTACCGATGATTATAATGAAAAACTTCTCTTCATTTTTTCACATGGCAACCCTTGTCACGAAGATACACTTATTTAGATCGGATCGGACTATAAATTGTACAAGATTTCAGCCGCCGTCTGTGCAGGTGTTCGTGGAGGTGGAGCCACCCGAGCACACCGTGGCGGCCCCTTCGAGGGCGGAGAGGGTGAGGCGGTACAAGGAGGATCCATACTCTGAGTTTGAAACTACTACAACAATAACATGTCACACTAACACTGCTCTGAATCCATACTCTGAATCTGAAACTGCAAATCGATTGATTTTGGAAGTTTGGGATTTTGGATGCCGTATTATGTATGTCTTTATGCATGCATATATCTGCAGCTCTAACCTGATGCTTGAAACTTTGCTAATTTCGTTATGCAACTGCAGAACTGTGGGTTTTACACACTACCAGTTTACCACATAAATTCACTATACCCAAAGCATATGAGTTGCTGGTACCTTTTATCCAAATTTCCTGAACAGAGCGTCTGTTTGTTTGCAAATGAATGCTCAAATCATGTTCCACTTTGTCTGTCAGGAGCAAAAAAGAAAAGATAGTCCATCATTGACATTCCAGATGTGTGATGACCAAACCCACAAAAATAATAATCCTGCCCAGTTCTAATGCTGAAAATGTTCAGGCATAGGTGAACCAGGTGAAAACTCTCACCTTCCGCTAAGAAGAACCTCAGCATGCCCTACGTTATCTCTATCTCACCGATCAACGCCACTTATTTTATATTGGATCTGTCGTTATACTTAGGGAATCATATGTTGTGTGTAAGGAGAATCCATGAACTAGTGTAAATCCTCCTCAATTCAAGAAATGAAAATTGATCAGAAATACTTGTCTACTGCCCTGCAAATAAACCAGTAATGTTCAGTTATTGGAGCATTTTCGACCGCATGCTCCACCTGTTGTTACTAATTATGTTGTCATCGAACCTTGCATCATTTTACCACAAATGCAGCGCTGTTTTTTTTTTTTGAAAATCTCACAGTTTCGAAAAGAGCGAGCGCCCGGAGAGAAAAAAATCGCAAAAATGACACTCGAAAGATTGACTCCTTGATTACGATGACACTCGGGTGGATGACAAGTGGTCCATCTATGTCTATGAATATGGGTCCAGTGTCAAATCTGCAAACGACCGAGGTTTCGAGTCTTGCAAATCGCGGGACTGGTGGCGCAAAGACCCAGACCTGCAAGCGGTGAACTCCGGGAAGCCACAACGCAAGGAAGTGCGGCCAGCCCCGGGGCACCCCATGGTGGACCGCGACGACTATAAAAAGCGCCTTGCCGGCCGGTGCTTTCGCTGCCTCGGCCTCGACCACCAAGTAGCGCAGTGCCGAGATCCTATCCGCTGCCTCCGTTTCAGGGGCATCGGCCACATCTCCAAGCTCTGCCCCGCCCGCCGCCGCCAACGACCCATCTCCGACAAGCTCCGATCCTGGCTAGTCTTTCCGGCCGGGAGCATCCACAGCCGCCTCGCCTTCCCGGAGCTCTGCCCCCCAAATCCACCACCTCCCCCAAACGACCCAACCCAGTCTCCACCACAGACTACGATGGAGCGTGTGCCTGGGCATGCCGCTAACAGCCCCATGATGGGTCGCGTCGCCGTTGTCGCCTCGGAGTCCATGGCCGCCGAAGCCGGTCACCTTCTGGTGCATGCTGTGATCGTCACGGTGCAGCCGGATGGGTACTCCCCCACCACCCTGGAGCTGGAGGTGTCCTATGCTCTGGCCGTGCAGCTGCAGGTGCCGCGGTACAACTTCCGCGTCACCAGACTCACCTCCGCCTCCTTCCTTGCGGACTTCAAGTTCGCGCCTGAACGGGACAGAGCCATCTACAAGAGGTCCATCAACATCGGCGGCTCACCTCTGTCCATCAGGCCATGGCGCTCTGCTGGAGGCGCCGCTGAGACGTCCTGGTGGTACCACGTCAAGGTGACCATGGAGAATGTGCCGCTGGAGGCGTGGAATGAAGACGGCGTCAAGCTGATCCTAGGCGACAAGTGCATCTTCGACAGGCTCGACAGCCACTCTGCGTCGAGGGAGTCCAGGGACTCCTCACAGTTCCTCACTTGCTGGGTTTGGATGGAGAGCCCGGACCTCCTCCCCAAGGCCATGGAATACTGGTACTTCGCGGCGAAGGCTGGGCAGGCGATGGAGATCTTCGACTTGCCATCCCCTACCCGCATCCCATCTACGCCGCCGGTGGGCAAATTCGGCGACAAGGTCATCCTGATCCATTTGGTGGGGTACGAGGACTGGATGCCGCGGAGTCCTGGAACGTCAAGCTCCGGGACCTCATCGGAGAACGGGAGTTCGGCGCCAACCTTCGTCCCGTTCGACTGGGCTGCGGGGGTTCTGAACGGCCGGCCTGCACAGGCGCGCCCCCCTCGCACTGGCGCGTGCAGGGAGCCAGCAACCCAGCTTTCGCGCCACGACCGCGACCCCGACAGCGACCATGACGGCCGGCACCGCCACCATGATATTCCACGAAGCACAAGGGTGCGGCAGCTATTCCCGGGCTGCGCATCGGACCGCTCGGTGCGCGTGCAGTCCCGCTCGCCGCATCCCTACCGCCGGGCTGCGGGGCCTCCGGAGATGGAGATGATGGAGCGCGGACGCGCTTCTAGTCGTTCACCGCAGAGGACCCTGCGGGCTCGAGACAGCCTCTCCCACGCATCGGAGGACTGGGAGCGCCGCCGTTCGCGGTCACCAGTCCGCCGCGACGCGCGCGGTTTGTGGTCACCAGTCCGTCGCGACGCGCGCGGCAGCTTCCCTGACTTCACGGTGAGCCCCGACCCCTTGGCTGATCACTAGCTCTGGGCATCCCCCCAAGATGCCCACCTTGCAGCCACGACGACCCAATGTGGCTGGAGGCCACATACGCCGCCGCTGGGCTGGGTCTGACCACTGCTACTCCCGCCCCGACAACGCCGGTGCTGCTCCCAGCTCTCCCACCTACGTACTGGTGTCGGGTTTATGGGCCGACAACAAACAGCCCAATCATGCCTCAGCGGCCCAGGAGGAGGTTGTCTTTGGGCCAGGCGTTCAGCTTCAGGGCCCGGAGGAGTCCATGAGCGGGATGTCCCAGACCTCATCGGGCCAAGTGGGAGAGATCTCGGAGCTGGTCACAAGGATGGACATCGACTCGGGCTGCTGACCACGAGCAGGTCTCTGCTGCGGCGGCAGAGGCCAGCCCCCCACGGGCTCTATCGCCCGGAAGGGACGCCTACGACGACGACGCAGCACAGACGGATGGGGGTCAGCCCCCAGCAGACCTCTACTCCGGGCTGCTCCGCGAGCTTCCGGAGCCGATCCTGCAGGCGCCAAAGCTGCCGACACCACCACCACGCGCGCCCAAGAACCGTGGCGCCGGGAAGAGGAGCACCTTGGCTGCCACGCGCTCAAGCCTACGCCAGGCGGCCAGGCCATCACCGATACCTGTGGCCGAGCGGGCTACACGCAAACTGATGCGGGAGCTGGAGTTCATCAACAGCCAGCAGCAGCAGGCACCTGACGCGGCGGTCGCTGAGTATGTGGATCTGTATGCAGGCAACCTTCCAGAGATGCGGCGGTCGTTGAGGCCATTAAGGCGGCGACTCGAATGGGCAACAAGAACCTGGCCAAGGTGCTGGAGGCGATTGTGCAGGAGGCCGATGCGGTGGAGATGGAGACTTAGTTGTCAGCTGTTTGCCTGTTTCGTAGTCATGTTAGTTGGATCATGTTAGGATCAGTGCCAGCGCCGGCCGGTCTTCAACCGGTTGAGTTAGGTTTGATTGTTATCTGTGATGTCTGTACTGGGAAGGTGGGTGCTTTGCTAGATGACAGTCAAGGTGGAACTTTAGGTGGAATGTCATCCTGTGGGCAGGTGTACCATCATGTTGTGTTGTTCTAATAGATTTCACGGTTTGCTGGCCACCTGTGCTCTCTATGCTCTCTGCTTGTTGTCTTTTGGTTTCCAATGGTTGAAAATGATGCAAAGATCATGAACTGGAATGTGCGGGAATTTTTACATATTTACCATCATGGCGATGTGAGTGGTATAAGAAATACCATGTCAGTGACTCATGTGTCAGCGACACAGTGTAAGATGTCATCCGTAATAGTGGTAAATATGTAAATGCGCTGAATGTGCAGTGGCCTAAACAGTGCAGCGAGAAGGGAGGCGGTGAGACTGATGGTGCAGAAAGCAAGGCCACACATTGTGTGTCTGCAGGAAACTAAATTGGACGCCATGGATGGACCTCTGGTAGTGGAGTTTCTGGGTATAACTTTTGCTCCAGTTTTGAGTTCCTGCCTGCTGATGACACAAGGGGGGGGGGCTGTGAGGAAGGGGTTACTGCCTATCGATACAAATCACCTTGAAGCAGTCAAACAAAAGCTTTGTGCTAACAACAGTCTATGGCCCAACAAACAACAATGATAAGCATGCGTTCCTGGCCGAGCTGATTGGGTGCCAGCCGGGCAGCAGGCCATGGCTTTGCCTCGGCGATTTCAACTTAATCTATGAGGCCCAGGACAAAAATAACAACAATATTAATAGAGCACATATGAGGAGATTCAGACAAGCCTTGGACGCAAGTGAACTGATGGAGATTAAGCTCCAAAATAGGAAGTACACATGGAGCAATGGGAAGAGGAACCCGACATTAGTGAAGCTTGACAGAGTCTTTTGCAATCGCTAATGGGACGAAATCCATCCAAACGCTGGTTTACTAGCCCTTAGTAGTTCCCTCTCAGACCACTGCCCTCTATTCCTCTGTAACCAGCAGCAGCCACACAGGAAAGCGACCTTCAAGTATGAAACCTTCTGGACACGAGTGCCTGACTTTCCTCAGGTGGTGCAGAATGCGTGGAATGAACCAACTAGAGGAAACAATTCACTTATGATCCTCCACAACCGACTCCAGAACACAGCACGGGCACTTAAAAAGTGGAGCAAGTCACTATTTAGTGAAGCACGCGTACAAATGCAAATGGCAAATGAAGTGATCCTGTGATTGGATATAGCCCAGGAATCAAGGATGTTATCTAAGACAGAGTCTGAACTACACAGGCAGCTGAAACAGCAACTCTTGGGGAGGCGAAGGCAGAGCTCCCGAATCATACAGATAAAGGAAGGTGACGCCTGCACGAAGTTCTTCCATCAGCGAGCCAAGGGACGTCGTAAACAAAACATGATAGTGTACCTAAGGGATGAAGCTGGCACGCTAGTCTGGAAGCACGACGAGAAGGAGACCATCCTGCACCAGCACTTCCTGGGAGTCTTGACTAACAGGATAAATAGAAGGCACACCTTGGATTGGGATAATCTTGGCTTAAGCAGGGTTGACGACGATGAGCATGATCTCGACCGACCCTTCACATTGGAGGAGCTCAAGCACACGGTTGACGAACTGCCGGCAGAAAAGGCTCCAGGGCCAGACGGTTTCACTGGTCTGTTCTATAAGAGATGCTGGGATATCATCAAAATGGATGTACTGGCTGCGATGAATTGTGTTTATGAGCTTAGGACAGGACCACTGGATAAGATGAATGGGGCAAACATAGTGCTCATCCCAAAATCAAATGTAGCCGAGCACCCGAAAGACTACAGACCGATTAGTTTGATCCACTCCTTCGGCAAGTTTCTCACCAAGACACTGGCCATCCGTCTCGGCCCACATATGGATCAGATGATTTCCAATGCCCAGAGTGCCTTTATTAAACGCCGATGCATACAAGACAACTTCATGTATGTTAGGAACCTAGCCAGAGCATACCACCGGAAGAAAACTCCAGCACTGCTTTTTAAATTGGACATCTCAAAAGCCTTTGATACGGTTTCGTGGGAGTGGTCGTGCGGCGGCGCGCCACGGCACGTTCTCGCGAGGGGTAGCGTCGAGTGGCCCAAGCCGACGGTGATCGCCATTGGAGGCGCGCAGCGACAGGGATGACCGGGACTCGGGTACAGCGAGAGAGATCTAGGCGTCTTTCTTCTTGCTAAATTAAGGAGCCTAATTGGAACGCAAGGATTTGGCAACAATTTTGCATAAATTTCAATCAGAACAAATTCAAAAATCTCGCGGAATCAGAAAATTGCCAATGTTTGTGATGATGCAGCAGCAGTGTTTATTAAGTACGGAGTATTCGTTAAATATGAACTGCAAAACCAAATGTGATCATTAAGCCATGCTCAACTTCAGTTGGTACAAATACTGAACTTGTGCGCAAGCCTTTCAAGATGAATGAACCTGGAACACTAGATTGGTATCCAGGATGATAATGTGGTAATTTGAAATGTTGGTCAAACTCTACCGAGCAAAATGATTTACAAACGAAATCTTGTCTCAGGATTGAGGGAGAAATATGCTAGCAACAGCAAGCAGATGCAGATTAAAGCCACGATCAATTCCACTGACTGAATAGCAGATGCAGATTAAAGCCTTCTCCACAGACTGATGGACCCATTCTTTAAACCAGAATTTACAGCATTTCAATTTTCAAAAGCCATTGATCGATCAAACTAATGATAACTGTAGGGAATGGCTGCTACGTTGATGATCGTACTTCAGAATCACACAAGGCTCAGATCAACTCAAAAAAACTTGTGCGGAACAGAGTCATAGTCATCGTAGTCGAACCTTCCATCGAATCTTCCACGATCCCTTCCCGTCTGCACCAAATCCCGAACTTAGCAAACCACAAGGCAGGGACAAGAGGGGGGAAAAATCTCTATGGAACTCTGAACTGACCTTCATCAAATATGCAGGATCGCATGACATGTTCTCATCAATTGAAGCCAACTTCTTGGACAATGCCGTCAATCTGGGGGCAGATTATAGAATGAATCAGTCCAAATTACATGTGTGCTCTATGTCTAACAATAGCTCAATGGCATCAACATCAACTATATATGTGTCAACTTCTCTGAGAGGCTATGGCGATGTGCATGCATGGTTGCCAAGAATGGAGCCACAATTCTAGAACTAGGATGGTTTCACAAATTTTGAGGTTATAAAATGATTATAGGCGTCAAGAGCGTCAGTAGTTCACACACCTCTGGATAGACGAGTCAATATGCTCCACCATCTCAACACTTTTATATTGTTCAGGATCTTCATGAAAGCTGACCATTCCATCCTTCTGGTTTATGGTTGCATGGATCTCTCCATCTTCGATCTGTAGAAATATGCCATTTTTCAGTGTACTACTTGACTTGGCCACATAATGCAAACAGGCTGTAGAAAGAACACCTACCATGCGAAGTACATGCATTTCAGCATCCCTTGGTGTTTCAAGTTGAACAGACCTAGCAATATCTTCAAGTGAAAGAGTCAAGTAAGTCTGGGTCAGCCTTTGGATGTTCCGTTTGTACATCGAGGAGAGCACTTGCTTCACCAGCCCTAGGTTGTTGTCCTGCCAGAAAAGAGAGCAGCTAATAATCAGGGATGTTAACAAATCCATCATTTTGCCAATTAAATTTTCGAATCATATAAAATCTGACACAAAGGCAACAAGTAGTTTCCAACAAGGCAGTAGCTACCGTTGCAGGTAAACAGAAGATAACAGTAGAGAATGGCAACCAAAGTGGACAGAAAAATACTCACAGATTGAAATGTTGCTGAATTTGCTTGGACAAATGTCTCTAAATCAGTGTAGCGACCGTTGCTATAGCTTGTAGATAGCTCAACATAAAACTGAAAAAGGATAACAAAGAGAGGCTATATAAGATCATGACAGTTATAGATAGACCACGTAAAAAAAGGACGTGCAGGTAATCAAAAGGTTGAGATTCTATCACCAATAAGAGCAAAATCTACCATAGTAAAATTTATCATATATATGTTAAAGCATGGCAATAGTGCCAGTGGTTGAACCTAAGAGAAATGCCAACAATGTTATATCTACAGCTTTCAAAATAGCAGTTCATTTTAAAAAGTGTGTTGCTAAAAACATAAAGGTAACCATCTTCCAATGTTTTGTAAGGCAAAGAAACAGTCACTAACATTTATCGAAACAAAACTAATTTATGAAAAAATACAATAAAAACAAAACAACTAGGCAGAGCAGCTGCCATCAACACTGCATTCAAGTGCTCCAACAACTCAGCGCTATCATAGCATAAGCCATAGTTTATAATTTGGTGCTTTTCAAATTGAAACTCGGTAGAATAAGACCTGGGCGTGATTTTTCATACTCCTTTGAGCTGATACGGATGTATACTTAGGAAATGATGGGACCTGTTACACAAATTAAATCAAAATGTTAGCCAATTTAACTTGAAGCAACAACTTCCCAGGGATGTTCAGAAATAAATTACAAGCTTAAATTAGATATCTATCAGCACAGTGAAATTCAGAATATCAAGTTCACCCCATCCGGAATCTCTATATGTGGTAAAACCCCACCAAGCAAAACAAAGACATAAATTGAGTAGATAGAAACAATTATAGAAGATGAAAATGGTGTGGCACGTTGAATCTATCAAAATAGCAATTTATTAATCACCCATACGCCCCCATACCCTTATCAATTCCGCCTGCTCTTTGCACCAATTTTATTTTTGATGTATGACAGAATGAGACCTATCCCTATCTTGAAAGTTTGAATTGTTCCTTTGGGTTTTGCAATCAGTCTCTAGTTTGGTGTAAACTAATTGACTGAAGTGTCTGTACCTGGATTGATCCTCTAGCTAATATGACCAGTACCTGGATTAATCCTCTAGCCTATCTGACTAGATACGAGACAGGAACAAAAAGGCTCGATGTTTATCAGACACTGCCAAATAGACCTAACTTAATCTAGCAAGTGGTAACAGACACAATATTAAGTTCAAGGAATTCATGGAGAACTGGTTTTTAGATTGCTCAAGTTGTCCAATATAACGAAATCCACCAAGAATTTGGCACTTTAATTAATCATATTTGTATTTGGCCTATATAAACCTATAATAAATGATGTAGACTGCTAAATGAATACTATGCAAGTGGGAATAAAGCTCTCATAACTAAACATTAGGTAAAGTTTCCTGAAAAATTCACTCCTGTAGGACTGCATTAGACAGCAGTAGAGAGTGCAGAGTGGAAGTGTACCTGTCCATTCACAATGAGTGAAACTAGGACATACTTCTTGTAAGCTTCTACAGCAATCGCGTTCAACATTGACATTGGGGCAGTAACAGCCTGAAAATAATACCTCAGTAAACATCAGATGCAATCCAAGTATCTAAAACAGAGACGTGGCATAGGCCAAGGCCTCACATTGTGAAGAAGCTCCAAAGCTTTAGGAAACTTCTTGAGCCCAATGTAAATCATCCCTCTGCAGCAGAAGGCAAACTAGTAAGCAAGAGCCACATGGACACCAAAACCATAAATAAAATGTATCACAGGGCACATTCGATCCAGACCCGTAGTAGCAGTAGAGGAACAGGTCCTTTGGCTGATCGACTTCGAATATGTCATCTTCCAGGATGCTGAGGCCAGCCTTGTACTGCTTCGCCAGCAGGCACAGGAGAAGGTAGTCCGCGTGGACCGGGGTCAGCTGCTCGGGCGAGGACTGGATCTTACGGACCGCCGTCCGCAGCGGGGCAATCCCTCTGATGGGCATGTTGAGCTGCATCACCTGATCCTTGAGCACCCTACACACATTCAGGACTACACAACAACACCACACGACGATGTCAAAATTTGTCAGATTACAACGGCTGCAGAGCCAATCGTGACAGGGTACAGCGCATTGCGATTGGAATCGATCTGAAGATGAAAAGCAGCACGCACATTTGTCGGGCGCCAGGCGTATCTGGTCCGCCGAGCACGCGGTGAGGAAGCCGGCGATGGTGACCAGGAAGTCCCCGCCGCCGAACTCGCTCAGATTGGAACCGGAGGTCGCGCACGCCTCCCTGCAGCAAACAACAAGGGGGAAAGTTAGGAGGAGATTAGAGTTGGGGAGAGAGAAAGGGAGCGGCGATGGGTTCGAAGGTGCGGGGTTAGGGTTGAGGCGAAGGAGGTCGGGGGGAAGGGCGGCACGTACAGGAGGTAGAGGTAGCCGAGGGAGTGGGTCTCGGGGCTGAGGTGCGCGAGGAAGGGGACGAGCGCGGCGGCGTGGGCGCGCAGGGAGTCGCCGTCCGCCTGCTTGAGGAGGCTGTGGAGGTGCGCCACCTCCTCGGGGCTGCCGGAGAGGCCCTGGATGTGCGCCACGAGCGCCTCCAGGGACTCCATCAGTGCCGTCGCCCTCGCCGCTGCCGCTGCCTCCCCCGCCTCCGCCGTCGTGGCCGCCTTTTCTTTTCCGCGGCGGCCGCCGAGAGGTGTTGGGGCTTCGCGTCGTCTCGCTGGGGTGGGTTTGGGATGCGTTTGCGCTTCCGCTTGCGGGCCGCGCCGATTCGCCTGGGTTTGTTTGGGTTGGGGGGAGGGAGGCTTTGCCGTGCTCGTGCAGGTGCTGAGATCTAGGACGTCGATTAACTTGCGGGGCTAATCTGCACCCTTGATAAATTCGTGCCGCTCTGCTTCATTTTTATTTTTTATCAGTAAAAGTACGTTTTCTAAATTTATTCACTTGTGTTTCCACGTGCGCTGGATTTTATATATGTTTAATAAATAAAAATATATATATTAATAAGGGCATGTACAATCAATAGATCAAGATTGTCTAAGTTTTTTTTTGAATCTAACATACAAACAGCTCGTACAATAGTATGTACCTCCTTGATCTGCTATGTGGACGGTGACGGCAAGTTACAGTTGATGATTCGCCATCGATGTTGGCCTTCAACTCCTCTCCTAGCTTCCTACTAAATTCTTCTAAGATAGCATGTTCTTCCATGAAGTCTTCCATGGTGTACACCTCCACTGGGTCAGAGTCGTCGACATCTTCTGGTTGCTGCGACATGAGGACTAGATAGAGGAAATGCCGAAATGACAATTGTGGTACTAGATCAGGTGGCAGCACCGCTCCCCTTCTTATACTGTGCACGTAATTACTTATTATTCACACTATCGGCACCATGTTCACACTGTTTAGCACTATGTTTACACTTATACACTATCAGCATACAATTCGCACTATTAGATGCAGTTCATACTACAAGTTCGCAAAAACACGCTCACAATATCAGAATGCAGTTCACACTATCAGGACAGAGTTCGTCAGACCGCAGTTCACGGAAACAATGCACTCACAGCGCGCATCAACACCATGAAGAACACCTTTTGAAAAGCCATGTGTTAACATTTCGTAGTGTCGACCAGTAAATTTGTAGCCTTGTGTATTGTTTCAGATGGCTGGTTCATGTAACGTGGCCCACGTCCAGTTTGATGGTGTTCGTTCGTGTCCTTGAGCATAGGTGTTTAAATGCTTACAGTAGGGGTCACGAACAGACGAACAGGAGGGGTTATAGGATTAAAGAGTTCGAAGCTTCCATCCACCGAGAGAGAGAGAGCTCAGGTTCTCCTTATATAGTTTCTGACCTAGGGACATAGTGGATGGTATAGCCTGATCGAACATATTATGTTAGACGCTGAATGAGCCGATCTGGCAAAGAAATAATATGGTTGGATGAAGTTATTCATCTTTCTTAACCTTGATTGTTAGGGACTAATTAGGTTATTTTGTTGTTAATGAATAATTGTTATGCCAATATTAATATTTATTAGGCATAACTAGACCATTTTTATTATTAATTAGTGTTAACCAGAATAATATTTATAATGGTTAAACATAATTTGTTATTGCTATTTAATAGTTAGCGTGATAGGATTAATGTTGATTGTCCATTCATTAATATTATCGTTATCTATTATTATCTAAAGCTATTAAGAGATATATTTAGTTAATTTTCTTTTTCCATCCATTCAAGCAAGCAAAAGGAAATTGTTTTATCTCATCCATCTAACTAGACACATTAACACGGGCCGCCACATCCCTAAAACCATGGATCGACCTGTTCCATCCAACCTTGCTGTTAAACCAAACACACTCTTAGCGCTAAAATAAGAGGCATCAAATAGTGGCACTTAAAGCTAGTTCACCTATGACTTGATCTATATTTAGTTTGTTAAGTGCCCAAACTTCAGCATATGAATAGGCGGCTGAAAGCTCTAGCTTGGTTTTGGTGAATTGATAAAACCCTAAGTGCTAACCTAGTTTATCAAGTGATCATGAAATAGGTAGCACATTCCAAGTGGTGAAGCAAATGAAGATCATGACATGATGATGGTGATGCCATGGTGATGATCAAGTGCTTAGACTTGAAAAGAAGAAAGAGAAAAACAAAAGGCTCAAGGCAAAGGTATAAATGGTAGGAACTATTTTGTTTTGGTGATCGAGACACTTAGTGAGTGTGATCACATTTAGGATCGATAGCCGTACTATTAAGAGGGGTGAAACTCGTATCGAAATACGGTTGTCAAAGTGCCACTAGATGCTCTAACTCATTGCATATGCATTTAGGATCTAGTGGAGTACTAACACCCTTAAAAATGTTTGTGAAAATATGCTAACACACATGTGCACAAGGTGGTACACTTAGTGGTTGGCATATTTGAGCAAGGGTAGGAAACTTCACAGGCGAAGTGTCCGCCCGTAGAGTGCGGACAGTCCGACGGTACCACCGGCGCCCTAGACAGAAAAGACGGAGGTCACTGTAAGTGACTGGACGCTGGTCTCTGTTGGACCGGCGCGTCCGGTTAGTGGCAGCAGAGGGCGTGCATTTCGGTCTCATGACCAGACGCTGGGTCGCTCAGCGACCGGATGCTGGAAGGCTGCGTCCGGTCATGCTGACGTGGCAGCACAGAGGAAGACACTGTGTGACTGGACGCTGGCTGTGTCCGGTCAAGCATGATCGGACGCGTCCGATCGGAAAAAATCGTTTCTGGAAGCTTACTAGAAACGACCGGACGCTGGGGGTTCAGCATCCGGTCACTGTTAGTTGCTGCGTCCGATCGTCTTCTTGACCATTGAGATCGGGCGATCGACTTTTGAAGAGAGGGACACGTGGCGAGCATCGCGTGACCAGACGCTGAGGTCCAGCATCCGGTCAATATGACCGGAGCGTCCGGTCACCCCGCGTTGTGCCCAGTGAAAGGGTACAACGGCTCTATTTCGTGGGGACTTCTATTTAAACCCCATGGCCGGCTCAAACTCACTCTTTTGGCCATTTGCATTGATATAACAACCTTGTGAGCTTAGCCAAAGCCCTCCCACTCATCTCCATCATTGATTCATCATCTTTGTGAGATTGGAAGAGAATTCAAGTGCATTGCTTGAGTGTTTGCATCTAGAGGCACTACTCTAGTGGATTGCTCGTGGCTTGTGTGATCATCATCTCGTGTTGGTTATGCGACACCCTATTGAGGGTTTTGTGTGTAATGCCAATGTGACAGAACCGCCCAATTTATACAAGATCAAGTACGGCTGTCCCCGCTTAACACGTTGACACGCGCATACTCTCACTTATATAAACCCGGTAGTCCGCCGAGTGTCACGCAGGACCTCGGTAAATCAACATCACAACCAAGATCGCGTGATTAAGCAAATACACATCACATACGCAGAGTTGCAGCGGAAATAATATTACGAATAGATTCATAAATAATAATACAAGTTTGGATTTCAAAACCGATTAGTGAAAACAACATAACTTTCAAATGATTACATTAATATAAGTTCCAAATACGTTGCTAGCATAAGTGACATCCTCAGACAAAAGCATGTAGATGAGAAGTGAATATAGAGCCACCGAGCCCACCGGTGGTTAGCCACCATCCTCAGCAGGTCAAAACCTTACCTGCAACATGGTGGGATAAACCCTGAGTACTCGAATGTACTCAGCTAGACTTACCCGTCATAACCAGAAATAAAATTGACTCCAAGGAGTATGCAAGGCTTTATAAGTGGAGGTAGCTTGACAACAGTTTGCATAAAAAGCGGTTAACTCAATTATACAATTATAATTACATCATCGAGTTAATTAGAACTATTCATCTCTAGATTAGCAACTATCCCATGCCAAACATGTGGTATATCTTTTAGAGCATACAATAGTAACCATAGCAGTGTATTGAAATTCCAAATTCCTTGAACCATCATATTCCATAAACACAGCTTATTACGATGTTGGAGCTAGCCAAGCTTCTCACTATCCGGGAGAGACGGCGATTCAATCGATTTCAACCGGTGGGAATTTATTCCTAACACAAACCCAGTCTACCAACCACGATAGCCTTAGGTCACCTTTGGTACAACTCAGGTACACATTTCAAGGGTCCGTCATCGCGCCGCACAATCTAGGACACCAGATGCCGGGACGTTCAGCCTAGCCTCGCCTTGGGCTCGGTCGATCGCCTCCGCAAGGAGCGCACAACAAAACGGGTCCGGCCCGAGTTGAGCTACTCGGCTTCATGGTCGGAACGAAAGTTATCCGCCAGCTAAGTGATAGGCATGCGCTCAATCTTGTCGAAGTTCCAACAACGGTACGGTCCTTGATCGGCACAGACGGAATCACATGAGTCATCCTACGCATAGACTCCGCCCGGCCTCGATTTTCTTTTACCCCATGGTTCTATTCCACGATAGCAAATGTAGCCAACCGTGCTCCGGTATCCACCTATATCTCGCAGGTGACAGGATATCACCCGACTTCTACCGGTCTAAGCATGGCTAAGCATATATTCGATCCTGGACCTATACCGGTTAAAGGTGTAATATCTGGACAAGGAATTTATATGCATCAAGTGGTTCCATTCAACTCTTATAACCTAATGCATCAATCATAAGTACTTAAGTAATCATTTGTAAAATACTGGGAGACTTAAAATGCTCCGGGGCTTGCCTGGGATCCGACACAAGTCAGTTCAGTTAGCTTGCACCGACTTGGTGACATCTCCGGTCCTAGCACTTGCTTAGTCCTTCCATCTTCGGGATAGATCCACCAAACACCGTCTTCGGGTTCGGCTCCACATCACATCCTTCACGTGGTTTATCTAGCGTACCTAAATGAGATGCAAGATGCAGGTGTATGAATACATGGAAGTGCAATAGATAATGCAGCGCATGCAGTAAGTAAGACAAGCACAAGGTTACGTTAACATGCACAAGCACTTCACATTGCTTACTTTAAATATCGCACAATTTATAATGCCACGATAGCAAAGAAGATGACAACACCAAGCATGACACAAGTTTCCCAAGATTTCAGGTACTCTAACTCAACCATCATCAAAGGTATGAGCCACACTTAGCAATATACAAGCAAACAACTATAATTGGAATCTGTCAATTTCTGGACATGCAAACAGCAGCTACAAGATTTAGCTATAACTGGAGTTACACAAATCCAAATGACTTGCAAGAAGACATTTTGGAAAGCTTATGAAATTTGTGAAAATTCATATTTAATCATCTTAGCATGATTCTCAAGTTAACTAAGTCAAATATACCTATTTATAGAAACTGGTCTAAACAAAACAGAGAGCAGCCATTTCTGAAACCCAACTTTAAACAGGCATAACTCACAAACCACAAAGCCAAATACCACCAAATTTTAACAGGAGCTAGATACATGAATTATCTACAACTTTGTTATTATCACCAAAAACTCATTCAAATCCTAACTAGATCAAACACTAGCATCATTCAGATCTGCTCAGAATAAAATCAAAACCTGATAGAAGACTTAAAAGTCATGTAACTCCTACACTATCTAGCCTATGACCTTACAATTCGAACTCAAGCAAGATCATGAAATTTTCTACAACTTTTGTATTCACTACAACCATAGCAAACATCATTTACACCACAAAAATAATTGCACAAGCAAAACTACAATTCCAGCCCAACAGCAGTGGTATAGGGAATTGATAGCATCTTCAGAGGAGCATAACTGGAGTTCTAGACCTCCAACATACATGAACCATAACTTTTTGAAAACCTTAGGAAGTTACCTACAACTTTCGTATTCTCATATTAAGATGATTCTACAGCTAGAAGGGTCAATTAATCCAATAATTGCATCTCTGTCCAAAACATAGACAGAAACTGACATGCCACTTTAAACAGCTATAAATGGAGTTATATATGTCCAATAAATGTGGTTCTAGACTTTTTAGAAAGCTTGTCAAATTCTAAACAACTTTGTTATAGACACCTAAAGCTAATTCTACTAGTAAAAAGGCCCCACAGTAAGAACAAGGAAACCCTCTCTGGTTTTGGGCAGAAACAGCCACAGAGATCTAAGCAAGTATAACTCAAGATCTACTTAACCAAAAATCATGATATTTAACTTTTTGGAAAGCTTAAGAAAAGTACTAAAACTCATGTATTGTCATCAAATCATGATTCATAACTTAACTGAGCCAATTAATTCAAACATGCAGAACTGTTCAGAATAGGAGCAAATCAAAACATGGCATTTGTTATTTTTCTAACTCTTAAACTATAAATCCTAAACTCATGAAATTTTTACCAGACAACAACAATCACCTTAGTAGCACTCCACAAAAATTTCACATTTATTTGAGCACATCAACTGCAGTTATAAAAAAAACAAGTAAGACTAGCATTCAAACCCTGACTGCACAAATCCATTTCTACAGCTAAAACTTTAAACTAAAATCTGACATATTATAGATCTAGTGCATAGAGAATTTCACAAGGATTCCAAAAAGTCTTAATTTTCTATTTTACGATTTTTGTATGAATTACTATGAATTTTCAAAGTTCATCATTCACATCTGCCTAAATCAAAGAAAAAGAGATTTAAATCTTGCATTGGGGACCCTGAAGTTTCCATAAATTAAACTCGGACAAATAGATCCTTTACTGCACTATTCACATGAGTCATTGATTCATCACTTAACCCCCTGGAGAAAATCAAATTCATGCGCGTGGTCCTTGACCTCTCTTCATCCGGCCGGAAGCAGGACACCTCGCCGGAGCTCCTGGTTCTGGTGGCGGTGGTCAGCGTCGGCGTCGGAGAAGTTGCGAGGGATCATCCAAGGGCCGGCGTAGACGCGAGGGGCTGCCCAACTAGGCCGGAGGGGGGGCCAGGTTGGCCTGGCCGCGCGCACAGGCATTCGCGGCGGCCACGGCACCGGTGGCCACGCGCTACGGCGGCGAAGGAAGGCCGGGGAGGGGGGCGCGAGGCTAAGAGGAGGGCGGCGGAGCCGGTGGCGCACACAGATGGACATGAGGGAGCCCAGAGGCAGGGGGACGCGGAGGTGGCCAGCTCAGCCATGGCGGTTCCGCGGCGGACGCGAGAGCTGGAGAGGGAGTGAGTGAGTGCGAGCGACTGAACTGGGCAGCGCGGCGCCACTGATAACGCATGCCAGCGCGCAGCGTTGAGGGCCTGGTGTCGGCCAGCTACGGCCATGCGGTGGCCACGCGGCGGCATGTTTCTGCCGTGGCCGGCCATGACCCAGCGCGCGCGGCGTCTTCAGCGACTGAAAAACCGACCTGACGACGCGATTTGAAGTCGTTCAATCTCCTAAACTGTGGTGATTCAGCGTTTAAATCCTTAATCAAAGTTGGATATCTACCTACCAGCGACAAAGTTGTTTTAGAAATCAAAGACCAATTCTCAATGTATAGGAAGAGATAACGGCCCAAAGTTGAGCTCGTCACACTGCCAATGCTAAACACTTGGAAGAATTTGCTAAGTGCTGAAAACAGTGAAAAGTTGATCTTTGTGGGCTAAATTGAAGCATGTTAGGAGCTGAACTGGACTCTGACCCAAAAATAAAAGTTGTTCCTCTCATCAAATACTACAACTTTTCTTTAGTGAACACATCCATGCAAAGTCTCTATGACATAGTTCAAACTAGGTCAAACATACTACATTTAAATGATGACTTACACTTAAACTATGACTTAGCGACCAAATTAGCCCTAGCCACGTATACCAAAGTTGTTCATAATGAAACTCTAAACATGTTTAATGTATTCCTAAGGTCACACAAGCACTTTATACATTGGGTACATATTTTACTTTCTAGGTCAACATGCATATCGTCACTTAGGAGCTTAATTATGCAAAGTGATCTACAGGAACAATGTTCCATTAGCCATCCTAAGCCTAGCTAAGGTGTTTTAGTGACTAACATGACCCACTTGCACTCATTCATACATGATCATAAGTATACACAAAGAAAACATGAAATAACAAAGCATGTTTCATATGTTTCAATCATATGTTTCCTATATAAAAGCTTATATATGAATGCCTCATGCTCATGCTCTGCAAGTCAAATTATGCAAGCCTAACACCTAGGATGTTACAACCCTCCCCCCCTTATAGGAATCTCGTCCCGAGATTTAGTGCGAAAGACTTCATAGTTACCAAATAGTCGTTACCTGACTGGAGACTAACTTTCCTACTGGTAACTAATCAGTTGTCTCTCAACACTAAAAAGGTTCCAAATCTCCACTCTTGATAACAAAATTGTGGTCGAAGCATACCGATGGTCACCATTGAAGTCAGCAGAAAGGGTCACACTAAAGAAGGTCAGTTCGTCTACGCAATCCTTATGCACCTAAAGATTGAGAACTTGGATAGGAACTCATATATACTAGGTGACCTATTACAGCACACAATATCTTGGTCCATTTATCATCCGACTGATTACTTGTTCAACCTTAAGTGTGGTGCACCTTTCGATCCAACGAAAATGACATAAGTTGCTCACTAGATGACCGACGTCATTACAGGACAAGATCAAGTCGAGTAGAGTCACTTGTCTACCACCTCTTGCGTTTGCTTATGTTCCTGTTAGTGACCTGTTCTTCAAGGGTTAACCGTTGGGACGACTCTAGAAGGAAGTCCTATTGCATCTAATTCGACATACAGATCTTCCGACACGATAAGGAGAGATAACCAAGGAAGAGCTCACGTGAAAATAACGATCGGTGCAGTTAGTAATGGATCATGACTAGGAACCTCGATACCGGCAGGCGTGCCGAAAGCAAAGCACAACCTTTGTGGCTGCAATCCACGTGGATGCCCTCGGTTTCGTCGCAAAGACCGTAGATTGCTAATCGTGGCACCATTACTGAATATACAACCCACAAGAAATCTCACATGGCATAAATTGGGTTACATAGGAGCAAGCACTATGTGAAGGAGGGATAGCAACAAAGGTAGTTACAAGGTTATTAGGAGTCAACAAGCAGGGGATCCAAAGATTTAAAAACACAAACAGAGAGAGCATAGCCTAATTGTCAAGGCAACTAAGTAGGAGACTCTTGCTGAATTTCCATATACGCCTTGTGTCCACCAAGTGATTACCAGGTCAAGATTAACATGAGATTTGGTCTTGTCGAGTAGCAACATGAGATCAAGACTAATAAATATTCAGAGACTTGAAAGGGTTGGAGACAAAACAAACGAGATTCAAGGGTAGAGCCATTGCACTGACTAGGGATTCAGTTGATAAAGCAATGACAGGATCTGCAAGGATAAGGTTCCAAAGCCAGGGCAGATAGCGATTAGCGTTGTACCAGATCATCAGTAGGAGAGGGAGCAATGAAGTCCGACAAGGATTTCGGAGCAAGGTCCTTCCACACAAGAGTGGGACAACCACGACACATGCAAGCAAGGAAGAGAGCTAAGCTTGGGCCTAAGGTCAGGCAAAGACATGGATAAAGGTCTTCGTAGCGCAACGTTCAAGGCTAGCAACCACGTATACAGGCTCGGGTCCTTAAGAGAGAACTTAATTGTAGATGATAACCCAGAGATTACCAAAACTTGGACGTTGTTCCAGGATAGCGCTCTTCAACACTCATATGCTTTCCGAGGACAAAAGGAGTGACAGCTACGGCACTACCTAGATTACGAGCATCCACACCTACGTCATGGTCTTAAGCAAGCACTTCAAAACACTCAATCTAATTAGCTTAAGCGACTATTACTAAGCACAAAGCTCGCACCTAACAAGTAGTCACCTACGACAACATTGCTACACATAAACATGCGAACCTGGTGATAAGGTACTGTTATCTTTTATTTCCTTTTTACCGAGTAGGTGGATATCTCTACAAAACAAGTCTTATATTTAGCAATTTAGTCTTCGAAGGGGTGAAGTTTTGCTAATTAATAACTTGTCATCTAGTTCCTTTGGAAGCAAACATACAAGGTAAAGCTAATCACACACTATCTTCAAGCACAGCTATTCAAGCGGCATGGAACAAGGCACTTTGTCTAGCTTCACACAAGGAAGATAGTAGCATCACATTGATCACAAGTTACTTAGCATTAGAACAAGGTGAGGGAAGCATATTTATGCACAAGCACAATCATGATGCATGCTCGTCCTATTCGTCCTCCCAAAATTGCCAGCCTAAGGCGGCAATCACGTTCTATGTCGGTGGCATAACACGTACTCTCTCTATATATAGCTAGTCGTCAGCTACATTCAATCTACGCATTCGTGGTTAGAATACCTGCAGGCAAACTCATTGCAGCCCATCCCCACAAGAGATAAATAAGCACACAATGAAAGCGGTAAACTAAGATACTCTCCATATACACATCCCCAGATGTATATACTTTGATATCCATAGCTACCCGATAAATATACCCGCAATTAAGTACCTTCATATATACATGTGTGTAACATGTAAATATTCCAGTAACCATAGCTAACTCTCCCCTAGACCGATAGTTGGATGGCCATGCTCTCACAACTCACACTTACCTGGGCGTAGAGGCAATTGATCCATACATTACCATTCAAGTGAACGGCATCCATACAATAGCACGCCAGTATGGACGATTTAAAGTAAAATTTGCAAGAAGTAAACCCCACAGCTAGTACTTAGATAGCCACCTAATAGTCCTTAATCGGGTATAAAGGAGGATGTCGCTAGCATAGTTTTGCAAATAAGTTTTGACAAATTTGTTCAGTAGCTAAAGTTTTAGTTAAAATAGGCTTTTAAAACCAAAACTTGGCTTTTAAAACTATGTACATGACAAGATTATGCTTAATCTCGCTCGATACCAAATGTACCGTGATGAGAATCCGCCTAATTTATACAAGATCAAGTACGGCCGTGTCCCGCTTAACACGTTGACACGCCAAGATACTCTCACTTATATAAACCCGGTAGTCCGAAAGTGTCACGCAGACCTCGGTAAATCAACATCACAACCAAGATCGCGTGATTAAGCAAATACACATCACATATGCAGAGTTGCAAATGAAATAATATTACTTAATAGATTCATAAATAATAATACAAGTTTGGATTTCAAAACCGATTAGTGAAAACAACATAACTTTCAAATGATTACATTAATATAAAGTTCCAAATACGTTGCTAGCATAAGTGACATCCTCGAGACAAAAGCATGTAGATGAGAAGTGAATATAGAGCCACCGAGCCCACGGTGGTTAGCCACCATCCTCGCAGGGCAAAACCTTACCTGCAACATGGTGGGATAAACCCTGAGTACTCGAATGTACTCAGCTAGACTTACCCGTCATAACCAGAAATAAAATTGACTCCAAGGAGTATGCAAGGCTTTATAAGTGGAGGTAGCTTGACAACAGTTTGCATAAAAAGCGGTTAACTCAATTATACAATTATAATTCTGTCATCGAGTTAATTAGAACTATTCATCTCTAGATTAGCAACTATCCTGTGCCAAACATGTGGTATATCTTTTTAGAGCATACAATAGTAACCATAGCAGGTATTGAAATTCCAAATTCCTTCGAACCATCATATTCCATAACACACGCTTACTACGATGTTGGAGCTAGCCAAGTTTCTCACTATCCGGAGAGACGGCGATTCAATCGATTTCAACCACCGGGAATTTATTCCTAACACAAACCCAGTCTACCAAAGCCACGATAGCCTTAGGTCACCTTTGGTACAACTCGGTACACATTTCAGGGTCCAGATCAAGGCCAAGACAATCTAGGACACCAGATGCCGGGACGTTCAGGCCTAGCTCGCCCTTTGGGCTCGGTCGATCGCCCTCCGCAAGGAGCGCACAACAAAACGGGTCCCGGCCTGAGTTGAGCTACTCGGCTTCGCGGTCGGAACGAGTTATTTGGCCAGCTAAGTGATAGGCATGCGTTCAATCTTGTCAGAAGTTCCAACAACGGTACGGTCCTTGATCGGCACAGACGGAATCACATGAGTCATCCCACGCATAGACTCCGCCCGGCCTCGATTTTTTTTTTTACCCCATGGTTCTGTTCCACGATAGCAAATGTAGCCAACCGTGTTCTAAGTATCCACCTATATCTCGCAGGTGACAGGATATCACCCGACTTCTACCGGTCTAAGCATGGCTAAGCATATATTCGATCCTGGACCTATACCGGTTAAAGGTGTAATATTTGGACAAGGAATTTATATGCATCAAGTGGTTCCATTCAACTCTTATAACCTAATGCATCAATCATAAGTACTTAAGTAATCATTTGTAAAATACTAGGAGACTTAAAATGCTCCGGGGCTTGCCTGGGATCCGACACAAGTCAGTTCAGTTAGCTTGCACCGACTTGGTGACATCTCCGGTCCTAGCACTTGCTTAGTCCTTCCATCTTCGGGATAGATCCACCAAACACCGTCTTCGGGTTCGGCTCCACATCATATCCTTCACGTGGTTTATCTAGCGTACCTAAATGAGATGCAAGATGCAGGTGTATGAATACATGGAAGTGCAATAGATAATGCAGCGCATGTAGTAAGTAAGACAAGCACAAGGTTACGTTAACATGCACAAGCACTTCACATTGCTTACTTTAAATATCGCACAATTTATAATGCCACGATAGCAAAGAAGATGACAACACCAAGCATGACACAAGTTTCCCAAGATTTCAGGTACTCTAACTCAACCATCATCAAAGGTATGAGCCACACTTAGCAATATACAAGCAAACAACTATAATTGGAATCTGTCAATTTCTGGACATGCAAACAGCAGCTACAAGATTTAGCTATAACTGGAGTTACACAAATCCAAATGACTTGCAAGAAGACATTTTGGAAAGCTTATGAAATTTGTGACAATTCATATTTAATCATCTTAGCATGATTCTCAAGTTAACTAAGTCAAATATACCTATTTATAGAAACTGGTCTAAACAAAACAGAGAGCAGCCATTTCTGAAACCCAACTTTAAACAGGCATAACTCACAAACCACAAAGCCAAATACCACCAAATTTTAACAGAAGCTAGATACATGAATTATCTACAACTTTGTTATTATCACCAAAAACTCATTCAAATCCTAACTAGATCAAACACTAGCATCATTCAGATCTGCTCAGAATAAAATCAAAACCTGATAGAAGACTTAAAAGTCATGTAACTCCTACACTATCTGGCCTATGACCTTACAATTCGAACTCAAGCAAGATCATGAAATTTTCTACAACTTTTGTATTCACTACAACCATAGCAAACATCATTTACACCACAAAAATAATTGCATTAAGCAAAACTACAATTCCAGCCCAACAGCAGTGGTATAGGGAATTGATAGCATCTTCAGAGGAGCATAACTGGAGTTCTAGACCTCCAACATACATGAACCATAACTTTTGAAAACCTTAGGAAGTTACCTACAACTTTCGTATTCTCATATTAAGATGATTCTACAGCTAGAAGGGTCAATTAATCCAATAATTGCATCTCTGTCCAAAACATAGACAGAAACTGACATGCCACTTTAAACAGCTATAAATGGAGTTATATATGTCCAATAAATGTGGTTCTAGACTTTTTAGAAAGCTTGTCAAATTCTAAACAACTTTGTTATAGACACCTAAAGCTAATTCTACTAGTAAAAAGGCCCCACAGTAAGAACAAGGAAACCCTCTCTGGTTTTGGGCAGAAACAGCCACAGAGATCTAAGCAAGTATAACTCAAGATCTACTTAACCAAAAATCATGATATTTAACTTTTTGGAAAGCTTAAGAAAAGTACTAAAACTCATGTATTGTCATCAAATCATGATTCATAACTTAACTGAGCCAATTAATTCAAACATGCAGAACTGTTCAGAATAGGAGCAAATCAAAACATGGCATTTGTTATTTTTCTAACTCTTAAACTATAAATCCTAAACTCATGAAATTTTTACCAGACAACAGCCAATTAGTGCGTGAACCTCTAAGTGAGTGAATCGCCACAACGAGGACTAGCTTGCCGGCAAGAAAGTGAACCTCGGTAAAAAATCATTGTGTTCATCATTTGATTCCGAGGTGATTGGTCTTCATTGTTATTCATTCTTGTGATTGATTGGCTCTTTCCTCGATACAGTGGTATAACCTTCTTACTCTCTTTATATTACCGCAAACTAGTTGTCAAGCTCTTTAGTGTAGCTAGTTGTGAGAACTTGTTAGTTTGGTTAGTGTGGCTCTTTAGTTAGCATTTTGAGATTACACTAACTTAGTGTAGTGACATAGCTATTGTGTGGATAGAAACTATATAAACTAGAATTGTGGTAGGTGGCTTGCATTTTTAGTAGGCTAGCGCAACACTTGCTTTGCCTCATAATTGTCTAATCGGTTTGCTAAGTGTTGTTGTAAAAATTTTTATTAGGCTATTCACCCCCTCTCTCGCCATTTGGACCTTTCAGCGGCATGCGGTATTGGGAAAAAATGACAGCAACAATACACTAATCTATCTCTCATATTGTGATGAAAAATTAGGGTAACATCTCCCATTTGGTTAGCAGTGAAATTATAACAATCATATGTACAGTTAACATAGTAATTTACATGAAAACCCTCCTTAAGGTGAGGAAAAAAACATGAGGCTAACCGGTCCACTCCAAGCTTGTACAAGGAGCATTCTCTAACCAGTAGTACAGAAAATATTTTTAGAGACCGTCAAAAGTGATTCTTGTGATTGATTGGTTCACTCCTCGACATGATGGTATAACTATTTTGCTCTCTTTCTTTACATTACCGTAAACTAGTTATCAAGCTCTTTAGTGTAGCTAGTTGTGAGAGCTTGTTAGTTTGGTTAGTGTGGCTCTTTAGTTAGTCTTTGAGAGCACACTAACTTAGTGTAGTGCCATAGCTATTGTGTGGTTAGAGACAATAGAAACTAAAATTGTGGTAGGTGACTTGCATTTTTAGTAGGCTAGCGCAACACTTGCTTCGCCTCATAATTGTCTAACCGGTTTGCTAAGTGTTGTTGTAGAAATTTTTATTAGGCTATTCACCCCCCTCTAGCCATTAGGACCTTTCAAATAGTATTAGAGCCGATGTCATCATGATTTGAGGCTTAACAACCTTCGGTGTAAAAATGGCTCAAATCAACAACACCAAGAAGCCACCCCAATTTGATGGCTCAAATTATCCCTATTGGAAAGCTAAGATGATAACTTATATTAAGTCAATCAATAGGAAGGTTTGGAAGGTGGTAGAGATAGATTGAGATTGAAGATGAAGAGGCTCCCACCGTCGCCAAAGAAATAGTACTCCAAAATAATGACATTGCTCTTAGTGCCATCCATGATGCTTTGGATGAGAGAACATTTGAGCAAATCAAGAATATTGAGAGAGCTCATGAGGCATGAAAGAAGTTGGAAGAATCATTTGAGGGCACTCAAGCCGTGAATGGTGCAAAGGCATACATTCTCAAAGAGAAGTTTGCAAGCTTCAAGATGAAGGAGGATGAGAGTGTGTCGGAGATGTTTCATAGGCTTCAAGTGTTTGTCAATGATCTCAAATCACTTGAAGAATAGGTGAAGGACAAGGACTTCTCCCACAAGTTCTTAAGATGCTTACCTTTAAGATTTGGCACATTGGTCACTATTCTAGTGAGGAGTGGTTTGGACACCGTGACACCAAACCAAGTATTGAGAGATATAATGACTGATGATACATATAGAGATGATGATGAGAAGGAAGAAAAGAAGAAGAAGAAAGATGAGAAGAAGGATGAGAAGAAGAAGAAGAGCGACATTCAAGGCCACATCATCCAAAGGCAAGGCAAAGCAAGAAACATCAAGTGAAGATGATGGCTCTTGGGATGATGATGATGATGAGAAGATGGCTCTCTTTGTCAAGAAATTTGGCAAGTTCATGATGAAGAAAGGGTACCGTGCTAGAAGAAAGAAATCTTCATCCAAGAACAAGGAAGAGTCAAGAAGGTGCTTCAAAGGTGGAAGCAAAGATCATCCTATTGCTCAATGTCCATACAATAGCGACAATGATGATGATGACAAGAAGAACAAGAAGAAGGACAAGAAGGAAAAGAAAGAGAAGAAGGACAAGATGACCTTCAAGAAGAAGAAGGGTGGTTCATATGTGATCACTTGGGATAGTGATGCTTCCTCAAGTGATGATGATGATAGTGATGATGACAAGACCACCAAGAAGAAGGCACTTGCAAGCATTGCTATAAATGAGAAGCCTTCTCTCTTCGACACTCCATCATGCTTCATAGCTAAGGCCACTAAGGTACAAACTTGTGATGATGTAAGTGATAATGAACATGATAATGATAATAAAAATGAAAATGAAAGTGATAGTGATGATGATGAACCTACTAAGGATGAACTATTTGACATGCTAGAAGATGCTAGAGAACACTTTGACATCAAGAGAAGAGAATGCAAAAGCTTGCGTAAGAAACTAAAAGCCCTTAAGCAAGCCTTTGATGAGCTCAATGCATCTCATGAGAGGCTAGAGGAAGCCCATGAGAAGCTTGGCAAGGCTCACAAAAAGCTTGAAAAGGCTCATTCCTCTTTACTTGATGAGCAAAATAAAAAGAAGCATGTTGAAACTTGCAATGTAGGTTTAACTTGTGATATAATTAAAGAATCATTATCTATGCCTATCATTGTTGCTCCCGCTAACCCTTCTTGTAGTACTTCGACTTCCACCTCATCCAGTAGTGATGGTTTCACTTGTGATGCCTCACTAATGGTTGAGAATGAGAACTTCAAGGAGGTCAATAAGCTCACTCACACCTTGGCTAAGGCCTATGGTGGTGAGGACCGCTTGCTTATGTGCTTGAGTATCCAAAGAGCTTCTCTCTATAAAGAGGGATTGGGCTATATCCCAAAAAAGGCAAGGCGGCCTTTGTTCCTCACAAGACTAGTTTTCTGAAGAACAATGATCAGTTTTGCATTAGTTGCAAGCAAGTTGGTCATAAGGAGCATGAATGCAAGAACAAGAGCAAAAATGCTAATGTATCCTCTATTAAGCTTGATTTTTTCTATATGCTTACCAAGGGTACAAATGGTGTAAAGGCTAAGTTCATTGGTAAACCATGGATGGGCTCAAAGAAGAAAGCTATTTGGGTGCCAAAGAGCTTGGTCACTAACCTTCAAGGACCCAAGCAAGTTTGGGTACCTAAAATGAATTGATCTTCTTTTGTAGGTCAATTGCAAAGCCGAAGGAAGGCATTGGGTTCTTGATAGTGGGTGCACTCAACATATGACCGGTGATGCAAGAATGTTCAACTCAATCAACACCAATGGCAATGATGGTTATGATAGTATCATATTTGGTGACAATGGCAAAGGCAAGGTCAAAGGGCTTTGTAAGATTACAATATCCAATGACATGAGTATATCCAATGTATTGCTAGTAGAGAGCTTGAACTTCAATTTGCTATCCGTGGCTTAATTATGTGATCTTGGATTCAAATGCATATTTGGGGTAGATGATGTAGAGATCATAAGTGTAGATGGCTCTAACTTGATCTTCAAAGGCTTTAGATATGAGAATCTATACCTGGTTGATTTCAATGTTAGTGAAGTTAAATTATCTACATGCTTGTTCACTAAGTCTAGCATGGGTTGGTTATGGCATAGAAGGCTTGGTCATGTTGGAATGAAATAATTGAATAGATTGGTTAAGCATGACTTGGTTAGAGGCTTGAAAGATGTTGTGTTTAAGAAGGATAAGCTTTGTAGCTCTTGTCAAGCCGGCAAACAAGTTGGAAACACCCATCCTAAGTAAAACATGATGAGCACTAGTAAAGCATTTGAGTTATTGCACATGGATTTGTTTGGGCCAACACAATACACTAGCATTGGTGGTAACAAATATGGCTTTATGATAGTGGATGATTACACTAGATACACATGGGTATTCTTTCTAGTGGATAAAAGTGATGTGTTTGCAACATTCAAAATCATTTGTCAAGGGCATTCACAATGAGTTTGAAACAACCATCAAGAGGGTAAGAAGTGACAATGGTAGTGAGTTTAAGAACACTAGAATTGATGAGTTATGTGATGAATTTGGAATTAGACATCAATTCTTGGCTAAATACACTCCACAATCAAATGGTCTTATTGAGAGGAAGAATAGAACACTTATTAATATGGCAAGGTCTATGCTTAGTTAGTACAATGTGAGTCAATCTTTTTGGGCCGAAGCTATCAACACGGCTTGCTATTGTAGCAACCGCCTCTATTGTCACCCATTGAAAGAGAAGACACCATATGAGCTCTTGAATGATAGAAAGCCCAACATTACATATTTTCGGGTCTTTGGTTGCAAATGCTATATCTTGAAGAAAGACACTAGATTGGACAAGTTTGACAAGAAATGTGATGAAGGATTCCTACTTGGTTACTCCACTACAAGCAAAGCATATAGAGTTTGGAATTTGGATAGTGGTACTCTTGAGGAATATGATGTTGAATTTGATGAAACCAAGGGTTCACAAGTAGAGAATGAGAACTTGGAAGATGTTAGAGACATTCAACTTTCAAATGCCATGAAGAATATGGATATTGGTGAATTGAGGCCTAGGCAAATCAATAATGATGAAGATGATCAAGTACAAGTGCTCTCTAACTCAAATGTGCAAGATGATATAAATTAAGCTAGTACAAGTGGGTCTCATAATAATAAACAAGATCAAGTGGCTAGTATATCATCTCAACCCAAAGATCAAGCAAGTGCAAGCAATCAAGTTCCAATCCTCCAACCAACAAATATTACAAGGGATCATCCATTGGACACTATAATTAGAGATATTACAAGAGGTGTATAAACAAGATCAAGATTGGCTTTATTTTGTGAGCATTTCTCATTTGTGTTATCCATTGAACCAAAGAAGATAGATGAAGCATTGAAGGATGTTGATTGGGTGAATGCTATGCATGAAGAATTAAATAACTTCACAAAAAATCAAGTATGTGAATTAGTAGAGAGACCAAAGGGACACAATGTGATTGGAACCAAATAGGTCTTTAGAAACAAGCAAGATCAAGATGGGATAGTAGTAAGGAACAAAGCAAGATTGGTAGCATAAGGCTATACACAAGTTGAAGGTCTTGACTTTGGAGAAATATATGCCCCGGTTGCTATATTGGAAGCAATTAGAATCTTGCTAGCATATGCTTGTGCCCACAATTTCAAGCTCTATCAAATGGATGTTAAGAGTGCATTTCTCAATGGTTACATCAATGAAGAAGTATATGTTGAGCAACCTCCTGATTTTGAAGATGATAAGAAGCCCGACCATGTGTACAAGCTGAAGAAGGCATTATATGGCTTAAAGCAAGCACCTAGAGCATGGTATGAGAGATTGAGGGACTTTCTACTCTCTAAAGGGTTCATAATGGGCAAGGTTGACACCACTCTTTTCATCAAGAAGATTGAAAAAGATCTATTTGTATTACAAATCTATGTTGACGACATCATATTTGGATCAACCAATCAAGACTTTTGTGATGAGTTTGGAAAGATGATGGCTAAAGAGTTTGAGATGTCCATGATTAGAGAGTTAAGTTACTTCCTTGGTCTTCAAATCAAGCAATTGAAGAATGGTACATTTGTGAGTCAAGGCAAGTATATCAAGGACATGATCAAGAAGTTTGGAATAAATGATAGTAAAACTATTAGCACACTAATGGGAACAATTGGCAACTTGGATAGTGATGCAAGTGGAAATATGGTGGATCAAAAATTGTATCGGTCTATGATTGGAAGCCTACTCTATGTGACCGCATCAAGACCGAATGTCATGTTTAGTGTATGAATGTGTGCAAGATTTTAAGCCTCACCAAGAGAAAGTCATTTGAAGGCTACAAAGAGAATATTAAGATACTTGAAGCATACACCAAATGTTGGTTTGTGGTATCCCAAATGAGCAAAATTTGAGCTAGTTGGTTACTCCGACTCGGATTATGCGGGATGCAAGATTGAAAGGAAGAGCACCTCGGGCACATATCAATTATTGGGAAGATCACTTGTTTCATGGTCATCAAAGAAGCAAAATAGTGTTGCATTATCAACTGCCGAAGCCGAATACATATTCGCCGATAGTTGTTGTGCACAAATACTTTGGATGAAGGCCACTTTGAGTGATTTTGGAATTAAGTTCAAGAAAGTGCCATTGTTATGTGACAACGAGAGTGCAATCAAGTTAACCAACAATCCGGTTCAACATGCAAGAACAAAGCACATTGATGTCCGCCACCATTTCATAAGAGATCACCAACAAAAAGGGAACATTTGCATTGAGAGTGTAGGCACTGAAGATCAACTTGCCGATATATTCACCAAGCCATGGATGAGAAAAGGTTTTGCAAGCTAAGGAATGAGTTGAACATATTGGATTTCTCAAATATGTGTTGATGCACCCCCCCACTTATATGACATGCCTCTCATTCGAGCAATCCAAGGTAAAAATTAATTGGCATGGTATACATCCTTGCTAAGGACTTGTTTAGTGCATCTAGACATCTTTCACATTTAATAGGCTCATTTATAAAAATCAAATGAATTTATTGTTTGTATGGTACCACTATTGCTTCTATGCTTTACTAAATCTAGTGGTAGCATATGACATGTTTGTGGGCTTGTAAACCTAGTGTTTGATTAGAAAATGAGCTCTAAGTGTTTAATCCAACATGGTATAAGATAACCCTTATTTGGAGGTGTGAAGAAGCTTGTCCTTGGATCAAACCGAGTTAAATATCTTTGACAAATGATCTAAATTGGACCAAATTTGGGAAAATAATCCTCACCCCATTGATTGACATTGATAATCTCAACCTATCTATCTTTTAAACCTTTATGGTCATTGATGACAAAGGGGGAGAGAAACAAAGATATAAGTGATAGGGGGGAAAATAACAAAGAAATTAGTACATGCGAGAGAAACAAAAGATATAAGTGTACTAAGATGGTAAAAAGACAACAAAGGGGGATAACTTGACATAGGGAGAGATATATGACAAAGGAAAATGATCAATTAAAATCTTGAGCACACAAGTAGGGGGAGCAAGCTCATGAACTTGTATGGTGCATCTGAATGTGTATTTCATATGTTTGCTTGCATGGCACAAGTTTTAAATTTCAATATCCATGCTTGTGTGGTGTATGCTAGTTGTAGGTTTGAATGATGAAATAAAAAACTAGCATGCATATGATATCTAATAATTTCATTTCCAAGTGTTTCCAAGTGGTATCACGCTAACCATGGTGCTAAGGATGGTATAATGGTGCACTCCGATTGGTATCACGCTTCAAAGGTCCATCTTTTATACCTTAGCATCATTTGGTAGACATTGTCTCCTATATTTCCTATGTAAGCATATGTGTAAGCTACAATTCAAACTCTTAGCACATATGTAGGGGGAGCAATTGCTACCATATGGGATTCTTGAAACTTGTCCATATCCTTTTACACATGGTAAATATGCTTGGAAAGTAACATGGATTCAATAGAATTTCAATTCATATCTTTGTGAAAGGGTTGTCATCAATTACCAAAAAGGGTGAGATTGAAAGCTCTAGCTTGATTTTGGTGAATTGATAAAACCCTAAGTGCTAACCAAGTTTATCAAGTGATCATGAAATAGGTGGCACATTCCAAGTGGTGAAGCAAATGAAGATTATGACATGATGATGATGATGCCATGGTGATGATCAAGTGCTTAGACTTGAAAAGAAGAAAGAGAAAAACAAAAGGCTCAAGGCAAAGGTATAAATGGTAGGAGCTATTTTGTTTTGGTGATCGAGACACTTAGTGAGTGTGATCACATTTAGGATCGATAGCCGTACTATTAAGAGTGGTGAAACTCATATCGAAATACGGTTGTCAAAGTGTCACTAGATGCTCTAACTCATTGCATATGCATTTAGGATCTAGTGGAGTACTAACACCCTTGAAAATGTTTGTGAAAATATGCTAACACACATGTGCACAAGGTGGTACACTTAGTGGTTGGCATATTTGAGCAAGGGTAGGAAACTTCACCGGCGAAGTGTTCGCCCGTAGAGTGCGGACAGTCCGACGGTACCACCGGCGCCCTAGACAGAAAAGACGGAGGTCACTGTAAGTGACTGGACGCTGGTCTCGGTTGGACCGGCGCGTCCGGTCAGTGGCAGCAGAGGGCGTGCATTTCAGTCTCATGACCGGACGCTGGGTCGCTCAGCGACCGGATGCTGGAAGGCTGCGTCCGGTCATGCTGACGTGGCAGCACAGAGGAAGACACTGTGTGACTGGACGCTGGCTGTGTCCGGTCAAGCATGATCGGACGCGTCCGGTCGGGAAAAATTGTTTCTGGAAGCTTACTAGAAACGACCGGACGCTGGGGGTTCAGCATCCGGTCACTGTTAGTTGCTGCGTCCGGTCATCTTCTTGACCGTTGAGATCGGGCGATCAACTTTTGAAGAGAGGGACACGTGGCGAGCATCGCGTGACCGGACGCTGAGGTCCAGCATCCGGTCAATATGACCGGAGCGTCCGGTCACCCCGTGTTGTGCCCAGTGAAGGGGTACAACGGCTCTATTTCGTGGGGACTTCTATTTAAACCCCATGGCCGGCTCAAGCTCACTCTTTTGGCCATTTGCATTGATATAGCAACCTTGTGAGCTTAGCCAAAGCCTTCCCGCTCATCTCCATCATTGATTCATCATCTTTGTGAGATTGGAAGAGAATCCAAGTGCATTGCTTGAGTGTTTGCATCTAGAGGCACTACTCTAGTGGATTGCTCGTGGCTTGTGTGATCCTCATCTTGTGTTGGTTATGCGACACCCTATTGAGGGTTTTGTGTGTAATGCCAATTAGTGCGTGAACCTCTAAGTGAGTGAATCGCCACAACGAGGACTAGCTTGCCGGCAAGCAAGTGAACCTCGGTAAAAAATTATTGTGTTCATCATTTGATTCCGAGGTGATTGGTCTTCATTGTTATTCATTCTTGTGATTGATTGGCTCTTTCCTCGATACAGTGGTATAACCTTCTTACTCTCTTTATATTACCGCAAACTAGTTGTCAAGCTATTTAGTGTAGCTAGTTGTGAGAACTTGTTAGTTTGGTTAGTGTGGCTCTTTAGTTAGCATTTTGAGAGCACACTAACTTAGTGTAGTGACATAGCTATTATGTGGATAGAAACTATATAAACTAGAATTATGGTAGGTGGCTTGCATTTTTAGTAGGCTAGCGCAACACTGGCTTTGCCTCATAATTGTCTAATCGGTTTGCTAAGTGTTGTTGTAAAATTTTTTATTAGGCTATTCACCCCCTCTCTCGCCATTTGGACCTTTCAGCGGCGTGCGGTGTTGGGAAAAAATGACAGCAACAATACACTAATCTATCTCTGATATTGTGATGAAAAATTAGGGTAACATCTCCCATTTGGTTAGCAGTGAAATTATAACAATCATATGTACAGTTAACATAGTAATTTACATGAAAAACCTCCTTAAGGTGAGGAAAAAAACATGAGGCTAACCGGTCCACTCCAAGCTTGTACAAGGAGCATTCTCTAACTAGTAGTACAGAAAATATTTTTATAGACCGTCAAAAGTGATCTTTAGAAACGGTTTTAAAACTGCAACTATGCCAACGATTATAAAAATAAGTGATTTTGAGAGACGGTTTTAAAACCGCCTCTGAAAATGTCTTAGGCAATTTTCAGAGACGGTTGACTTAAGTCAACTGTCCCTAAAAATAATTTTCAAAACCTTTTAAAAAACATTTAGAGTTTAATAAAACTAAGAAAAAATATTTTTAATGTAGCCTGAGGGCTGAGGATCGGCCACAGCTCACAACAACCGTCCCTAAAAATAATTTTCAATTTTTTTAAAATTATTTAGAGTTTAATAAAAATAAGATTTTTTTTAATGTAACCCGGGGGTTGAGGACCGGCCATAGCTCACAAGATATATTTTCCACTTGTTTTGAACCCGGATTTGAACCCACACCCTCTCCCTCGCACGATCTCTCCCCTACCACCGCACCACACATTCACTTATGTCTAGTTCTACGAAGCTGTCTATTTGTACTAATATGTACGAATCTTGTAATCTATATTTTAACTCATATAAACAATCTTAATGGGAAAACTTTCAACTACAATGTTTTAGATCTCGTCGAGCACTACAACTTTGATACACAACATTTCTCCATCCAAAGTCATTTGAAAAATTCAAAAATTTAAAATTCAAAATCTGAGACTTAATTTATATATTTGGCACCCTAAATGATCTCAAACAAAAATTTTATCAACTATAAAGTTTTAGATCTCATCGAGCTCTATAATTTTGATATAAAATTTATCTTCATCCGACTTCATTTAACAAAGATATGAGTTTATTTGTGTTGCATCTATTTTTAAGGATGGTTGACTTAGTCAACTACATCTGAAAATCGATTTTTAGTTGCGGTTGTCTTAAAAGAACCGTCTCTAAAAATCACTTATTTTCAGATGCGGTTGACATAAGGAACCGTCCTTGAAAATAGCATTTTCAGAGACGGTTCTCTTAACGGAACCGTCCCTAAAAATGAATATATTTTAAGAGACGAATTTCTTAATGAAACCACCCTGAAAAATGGATCTTCAGCGGCGGTCATGGAGCTACGGTGCTCCCGGACGACGTTAAAGACAATGTGCTAGTTTAACCGTCTCTGATAGAAAAGGAAGACATCCCAAAAAGTCTTTTTTTACTAGTGAACGTAAAAAGTAGAAATACATTCATTAAGTTGCAAAGTTAGCATATACAACCATCTAATAAGAGAAATGATAACAGAAAAATAGAGGACTCATGATTCTATCCCCACGGTAATCAATTTATAAGATAACCCTCATCCAGGAATAAATCCCTGGCCTCTCCCGCCCTGCACTGTAGCAACCACTGTGCATCCGAAATTTAAATATCCCATGCCTGTGCAAACAGTGTGCATTCCAAGTTAGTCCGGGTGAATTTGGATTTTGGGTTACTGTAGCATGTTCGTTTTTATTTGGTAAATAGTGTTCAAACATGGACTAATTAGGCTCAAAACGTTCGTATCGCAATTTCCCACCAAACTGTGCAATTAGTTTTTATTTTCGTCTACATTTAATGCTCCATGCACGAGTCGCAAATATTTGATGTGACAGGTACTGTAGCAACTTTTTGAACTTTGGGGTCCAACTAAACAAGGTGTTAGGCCTTGTTTAGATTGCAAATTTTTGTAATTCGGACACTGTAGCACGTTTCGTTTGTATTTGACAAACTTTGTCCGATCATGAACTAACTAGGCTCAAAAGATTCGTCTCGTGATTTACAACCAAACTGTGCAATTAATTAGTTTTTTTACCTACATTTAATGCTCCATACATATGTCCAAAAATTGATGTGAGGGAGAGAGAGTAAAAAAACTTAGAATTTTGATGGGATCTAGACGAGGCCTTAAAAACATTTCGATTCCCGTGCCAACACTCTTTGTCGGATTTTAAATGCTTCTGTCCACTGTATAAACACTGCTCAGCTGAATTTTAAACATTTTGACAGCTGTGCATCACGGGCGCGGTGGTAGCGCGCCCAGTCGTGCTAGTATCTCATAAACTGAACACATTTGGTAGGCATGTCGATCCAGAGTCCCTTGACCATTGACAAAGTTATAGATCAATCGAACACCATTTCACCATCCAAATTAATCATCTACCAAAATTATTCTATCCTGAAACTAAAGTTATCCGATCCGACAAAACTCCATCTCAAATATGATACTTTACTCAATAAATACCCAAACCGATTGACCAGATCGAATTTGTCTAAATGTAGTTGTAGGACGAGCTCACCATGTTTGTTGTTGATCCAATCATGTTTAAGTCTTCGATTACAAGCTTAATAAAGACGACAAGTGTAGAGCCACCGAATTTGGATATATTTTCTTCCCCTTCTCTTTCTCCTTAGTCCTTACCCCCTTTCTCATGTTGTGTTGTGTCATGGTCTCCTCTTATCCAATGGCAGCTACTACGTACTCCTTCTGTCTCAAAAAAAAGAGTCATTCTCGCTTTCAAAAAAGTCAGTAAATTTTTAACTTTGATCAAATATATTTAACAAAATATTAATATTTATGATATATAATTAATATCATTAGGTAGATCGTTGAATATACTTTCATAGTAAACTTATTTGAAGATATAAATATTACACGTATTTTCTATAAACCTATTTAAAATTGGGAAAGTTTGACCAGCACGATTCCCACAGCGACTCTATTTTTGAGACGGAGGGAGTACTGCCTACTGATGCAATGAGGCTAGGTTTTTGAGCTTTTTACTCCTCGGTCAAGAGGTTATCTGAAACTATATTGATTCAAACACCTACCAAACGGTGCACAAATACACTGGGCTTGCGTTTTTTTTTTTTTGCTAGGCTCCAAATCATCAACCCACCCAACATGTGATTTGTAATAGCGATGGAGACGTTATGGGCTAGTGGCCACGGCACCACACAGAAGAACAGTACTACTAATTAGCAGCAACAGTCGCGCTAGTGGCACCATGACAAATGCAACAGGAATTCACGAGGAAGGAGAGCCACGGCTCTGACAGTGCTTAGGCGGCGTCGATGAAATAGTAAGGCATATGAAGCTGAGTTGGGGCATCAGTTGTGGCAGCTAGCTAGGCCGGTGTGGCGAGAAGGATCCATCGGTGGAGGGCGATTGAGGTGGGTCTAGGGCCTGATCATTTTCAAAATTTAATAAGCTAAAGATTTAGTAAGTTATGATTTTGGTTAGTATTTGGTTTGTTATCAAAATTTGTCAACTTTACATTTGACTTGCCAAATCTGTGGTAAATTTTTATCCAACTTTTGGCTGCCAAATCTTTTGGATGGCAAATTTTAATCGTAAACCAAGCAGGCTGCCCTAGATCTCATTTTGTTGGTTGGATCCAGATCACAGGAAGCATATTAATAGTGTCTTTTGATGGATGGGTCAGTATAAAATAGTTCACATATTTTTTCTGTTTTATTTTTACATGTCACGTTAGTTTTGACCTAAGTCAAATATTATTATTTTTTATCATTAATTTAAAAAAAATCTTATAATTTCACACCATATAAATATAAATCAAGAGTGTTTGGTTGGGGTGTCCGATGCCTAGCCGATCGGGTGTAAATGGGATGTAGCCTGGCTCCGAAAGAAGAGAGAATTTTTTGACACTGGAAAAATAAGTCGTTCTTTTTTTGGCTCTGAAATTTTCTTCGTTTCTTATTTAACACTTACTTCAACTTTTATCCATAATTTGACATTACCGTCAAATCCGTTAGCTAACGGTGTTAACTGGCTGTTAAAAAGACGTTTTTGCCCCTAGAAAAAAAAACGACGAAGCAAATTTGAGAGGAAGAAAAAACCTGCGCCTTTTTTTTGCAGCTGGGTGCATGCATCAGAGGCGGGCACAGTTTTTTTTTCTCACAAATTTGCTTCGCCATTTTTTTTTTCTAGGGGCAAAAATGTCTTTTTAACAGTCAGTTAACCCCGTTAGCTAACGGATTTGACGGTAGTGTCAAATTAGAGATAAAAATTGAAGTAAGTGTCAAATAAAGAACGAAGAAAATTTCAGGAGGAACGACTTATTTGACGGTGTGAATTCTCTCCCGAAAGAACGCCAGCTGCGGCCGTTTTTCCAGAGGCAGGGTTGGCCAGGCGCAGGTCCCGTTCCCGTCACCTCCCTCCGCGTAGTCTTCCGCCTCCGATGCTGGCAGCACGAGCGCCGCCCTACCTCGCCGCCGCGAGCGCCGTGCTCCACCAACGGCCCTCCGCGCCCGCGCTGCTGCCGTGAGCGCCCACCGCCGGCCCTCACGACGCCCTCGGCAACCTCGCGCATGGATCTCGTGGATCCTGGAGGAGGCCGGGGTCGCCGGGGTCACGTGCTCCTCCTCCCCGCGGGTCGCTCCGCAGCCACCAGCTTCGATTCCTCCGACGGCTTTCGACTAATCCGTCCTCTCCGCGACACAGGCGTCTCCCTCCTCCCGGCCGCGCGTCTCCATCAGGCACCGGTACGCGATGTGATGCCGTTGCGGTGGCGTCCTTAGCTTCAGCGGACGGACGGACGGGCTGGGAGGAAGAAAAGGCCGGCACGAATACAGTACGACCATATCGCCGTCGTCTCGGAGAAACCCGGCTGCTGCTATCGGTGCTCACCCCCGGCCCGCGTCACCCCTTTGGCCTCAGCAGCTCCATCGGTCCACCCCTCCTCCCGGTGCTGGCTGGTACTCCTACCTGTATGCACCTGCTCCTCCCGGTGCCAGCGGCTGAGCGGCAGCGGCCAGGCCACCCCGGCGTGCTACTGCGGAGCGGAAGCGGAGGCGTGCTGCGGACGACAAGCGCGCGGCCTCGTAGTCCTCTCTCTCCCCGTCTCGTTCTCCACGTGCGCTGCCGCTGCCGTGCTTGCCCAGCTTCTGCCGTGCTCGGGACGCCCACCATCTGTTCGCTGAAATTCCTCAAAGGGTAGCCTTACCGTTGGAAGAAGAGGTGATCGCATACAAACCAAATCAACTAAACACACCGTTTATTAGCCAGGCTTAAATAGTACAAATAACAAAACAACTAGGATTGGGTGGGAGCATACTAAGCCTAGCCAGACTTAAAACCTAGCAAGCTACAAACAAGCCAAGAAACTAAACGCACCCTATATATTTTTCACAACATATAAATTATATATTATGAAAGTATTTATCTTGGTAAACCTTAAAACATAAACCTTATGTCATGAACTTATATATATTTTTTAAAAAAAATCGATAGTAAAAAATACAAATGTTTAACTTAGCACAAAACTAATGCAACATGTAAAAAAGAGATAGAGGGAGTACTTCGTAGGATGTGATGCTAATTCTAGCTAGTTGACCTCCAACCAAGGTTTACATCATTGATATTTTAAAAATATCGGTGGCAACTAATAAACAGGAATGTCGGAAATCTATCAGTAATAGGAGGAAAAATCTGTCAAAATTGAAAAGAAAAAAACTTAATTTATATAGAAAATTATTTAGAATAACTTCAAACTATTTGACTTCAAAAAACAAATCAAAACTGTGTAGAAATAAGATGATATAACAGTATGACACTTTTGGGGCATGCATGACCACAAGACGTAGGAGTGGAAAGCACGTTGGATCATCTTGATTGAGCATAGAAAAAGAAGAAATTCACTAAAACTGGGATACCGGCAGAGGGTGGATGACCTGTCGAAGTCAACTAGATTGGATCTAACTACTCTCATCACCAATCTGACTAGAGCCAGAGAGACCAAGTCATATGACTACTAGTACCGATCAAGAAATGAACTAATCATCACATGTCTTGCTTAAGTCGTCTGTCAGAAATCAGAATAAACCATCTCGCTGTACTGTCCAGTGTTTTTTGTACCTAAATCTGCCCCCCCCTCTCTCTCTCTCTCTCTCTCTCATCCATAGCAGTTCTTCCCCGCCAAAGCAAGGCAGCGCCGTCGAGACGACATCGCCGTCGCCCAGTGAGGTATCAATGCACTGCATGCGTTTCTCTCCGAGATGTGCATCCTGCTAGCAGCACTCAACCTGAATTGAATATAATGACGACCTCCTGACCGATCAGGCAAAGCAGCTAGGGACCTGAGAGTCTGAGACCGAGATAGATCGATGATCCCGGACTCGGCCTTAGCCTCCATGGCCTCCAGCCTCACCATGTTCGTGGGCAACTTGGTGTTGGCGGAGATCAGCGAGCATCGGGCCGTCAAGGGCGACGTCAACAGGCTCAAGAAGAACTACGAGCGGGTGGCGCTGATGATGGAGTCGGCGGAGCGCAAGGTGATGCTGGACGACGAGGTGGGCAGGTACTGGCTCAAGCGGGTCAAGGACCACATGTACCAGGTCGAGAACGTCGTCGACCAATGGATCATCAAGAACGACAAGCCCAGGGTATGTTGCTCTGTTCTCTTTTGTCTTTTATAGATTTCATTTCATTTCGTATTCCACAACCAGGTTTAAAACTTTAAATGGATTTCAAATTGCTGGCAATGCATTTATCTGATCGACTACAGATTTGAAACTTTGGTGAGATCTACAATGTTATCGAAATGTTACCCAAATCTGAAGACCCGTTCAGCCATACTATGTTAAACACTTCTGTTGTTGCACTGGTTTGAAATGTAAGGTCATCAAAGAAAGGAGCGGCCCTAATCATTCACAATGGAAAATTGTCGTTTTAGTTCATTTTTATTTCCTTAATTTATAAAGCATGGTTTATGACTGATCTGGAAGGTATTATGATGAGTACGTTACTAGAGGGTATGCATTACCGTTACATATGTTTGATTCCATTTCCATTTACGTTATCACTAACTGAACCAAACACCTTGAATGTCCCAATAGATACTCTATAGTCTCTATCCGCTTATGGTAAATTTATGAATTATTACTCTATATGTTTCGCTATATGTATGTTTCTTGTTTTCGTGAGACTTTCTAGAATTTATCTTATTTCTAGTGCGTCCCATGATGATTAACATAGAAGCTCTATTTAGGCCTTCGATTAGTAATAGTAAGATATCAATTCATGAGGCATTAGGTGGATGGACTTCATTTTTGGGGACTAGCGTGCCTAAGCAATATGTGTTTCATAAGTGTTTTATTTTCTCTCTCTATCAAAACTCAAAACTCGTCTCCATGTTGATCGTGTGTGACTTTTAAAAGGAAGATACTCAATTCAAAGGCATGATTAAATATTTGAAATAATTGTCTCTTCATTTGTTGTGCAGGGATCTCTCAGAAGGACGATTAGCTGTGGTGATCATTCTGGTCTCATAAAAGTTGCTGCCGCCATAAAGGAGTTGAATGTGGATTTTGAGAGCATACTGAAGCTTCCAGTTGAGACCAAGACAAACCAGCACGCAATTCGATCATATGGAAAGACAGCACCTGACTGCAATGCTGATATTATTGGTGACTATGTTGACAGCGATGCTAGTGATATAATTGAGTTATTACATAGTTCCAAGAAAAGATGTCGTCTTATTGCGATAGTTGGAATGGTTGGAATTGGCAAGACTACTCTTGCTCGGAGGATATATCACAGAGTCAAGGTTGGTGATGGTAACACTCATCACTTTGAGAAAAAATTATGGATACGTTTCTCCATTGATTTGAGTTCACTAATAATGTGGTCAGATCGTCGTAAGGAAGGACCAACTAAAGCTCAACTACAGAACCTGGGGGCTGAAATAGCTAATAAGAAATTCTTGCTAGTAGTTGATTCTATCTGGACAGAAAATGTTTGGGAGGCGTTGTTGGAGGGTCCTCTGCAGCAGGGCAACAGTGAAAGCAGTAGAGTGATAGTAATTACCAGAAATAAGCATATTGCTAAAAGAATCGGGGCTGGTCATATCCATTATGTCAAAAGGATGAACAACATTGATGCTTTGAGCTTGCTGTTTCGAAGAGCTTCGATTAGTGAGAATGACGAAGCAGACTTAAAGGACATTGGGCAACAGATAGTCAAGAAATGTGATGGTCTCCCGCTTGCCATCAGGAGTATAGGGCGGACTCTCTAAGGGCCATGAGCCGACAAGGCATGACTGGGAGACTGTCTACCGGACTGCATTTCAGGACCTTTCACCAGAGGAACAATACATGATCAACTTGAGTTTTCAGAATTTGCCATCTTACATGAGGCAGTGCTTTCTTTACTGTTCAGTCTTTCCTGAAAATTTCTTCATCGAGAAACAGTACATTATACAACAATGGATCTCTGAGGGCTTCATTGTGGAGAAGAGAAAACTCACCATGGAAGAGGTTGCGGAGTATTATTTTGATGAGTTGATTGGAAGAGGTCTCCTCCATCTTGAGTTTGGGAATGCTGGTGCCATAGGAGCGAAGATGCCTATCATGATCCGCTCCTTTGCGAAGGATGTGTCTGATTATGAAAACTTCTGCAATGAATCAGTTTCTATAACAAATCTTTTTGAAGTACGACGACTATCAATAGTTGAAAACAATGAGTTTAAGGATCACAATGATGATGGCAATGAAAATGAAAATGGTGACAGTGGTGAGATCATAGGAGCAGAAGAAAATATCAATGACAACACGGCAAATAATAACCACAGAAATAATAATGAAGCCAGAAGAGAGGCAAACACTGGAGAAAGCGTATCGCTGCATGGACTAAGAAGGATGAAGTACCTGAGGACACTAGTACTTCATAAGAGCACAATACCAGATGGCATTCAAGTGGACATGTTCAAACAACTAAATCTTTTAAGAGTGCTTGACCTACGTGAAGTGCAAGGTATTAGGGCTCTACCTATTTCTATAGGAAGCCTAGAGCATCTTCGATACTTGAATATTTCTGAAACAAATATAAGAAAAGTCCCTAGGAGCATAGTATACCTAAGGATGCTCCAGTATTTGCTCCTCAGGAACTGCTCAGAAATACAGACACTTCCAAAGGGCATAAGGCAGCTAAGATATTTGAGGTGCCTTGACATTTCTGGTACTGGTATCAAGGATATAAACTGGAGCTTTTCTGGCATGGAAGAGCTTATCTCTATGCAAGGCTTCCCCATAGGAGATAATATTGGTTCGCTACAGTCACTGGATCTTAAATTTCCGAAGAAACTTGATATTCTTCGTATTGATGGGCTAGAGGAAATACTGGAACCTCCACCTGAAAATAAATGGCCAATTAAAAAGTATCAGCTCAAGGAGCTTGAGCTATGTTACATTAATGTTGACCCTCCATTGGTGCCAGACGACACAATAGACAAAAGAAGGCAAGTTCTCGACAGATTTGTCCCTCACAAACGCCTAGTGCATCTCAAAATTCAGAACTACTATGGGAAGCAGTACCCTTCATGGATATTGACGCTCTCAAACCTCCATGGACTCCACCTCCAAAACTGTGTATGGTGCAAGAAACTCCCTTCATTGGGAGAGCTGCCACAGCTCAAGTTTCTAGCTGTGACAGGCTTTGACAATTTATGCTCACTTGGAATGGAGTTTAGGGGTGATCTGCAGGGCAAGGTAGCATTTCGCAGGCTCCAGCAGCTTTTCATTGGTGACATGAAAGCTCTGCATACATGGTCTGATCTACAGAGCCACGATCTGCCGCAACTTCAGATACTCAGGTTATTGGGATGCATAAATTTGGTAGTCATTCCTCTCATTCTTCAAGAGTCAACAACACTAATGAGGTTGGAGGTTGATACCAGAACTAAGACTATGATCGAGGATAAGCTCCAAGGCTTCACAAAGGGTAAAGTAGTCAATATGGATGACACATGGGAACTACAACAAGACAGAATTGTTATAGCAGATGTGGCTCCACAAAATGTGCACCCTCCTCATCAACAAGATGAAATCGTTGAAGCAGCAGACCAACAAAATGCACACCCCTCCCAGCAAGATGAAATTGTTCAAGCAACAGTGGCCCCACAAAATGCACAACCTCCACAACAAGAAATTGTTGAAGCGGAAGTTGCCCCACAAAATACACACCCTCATGAACAAGACGAAGTTGTTGAAGAGAGAGTGGCCCTACAGAAAAAGATGCCCAAAATATTCCAGCTTGACATAATCAATGTTGTCCTTACCATCTTTGCTACCACTATACTTTGCTCCATTTTGTATATACTCTATGTGCTAAGATCCTGAGATTCAAAGAGGAGAAATTTTATTTTGTTTCTTTATAAAGGGAGCTTTTATTAACTTTTCAATAACATTATATCGAGATGATATAAAGTCTTACAAAAGTACTTCTAATCTCTGCTTAGAATAAAGCATACAACCACAAAGAATAATAGTACCACACACAAAATAAAGATGAGATTAGGAGACGAGCCATGTGCTGGAAAAAATAACCTTGGCTGCTGGTGCGAAATGCTGCAAAGTCACCACAATAAAACCCTTTATATGCGAGACTTTTGTAGAATAGTCCAAGTACGAAGTCAAAGTATAACCCTATAAATAACATGTGCAGCTTCTCCAAAAGACTTTGAACTCTCTACTATTTCTTCTCTATTTTTGAAATATATCGCAATAAATATGCTCTCCTATGATGTGGACGCCCAAAGTATATGTTATGGTGCGCGCGCGACGGGCGTACGTGAGCTGTGCGCGGTCACCACGGCGCGCTGGGCGCGATCACTATGGGTCTCGGTGCCACTTTTCCAGGATCAGTTTAGTTGGGTTGTTAGATCATTTGGTTTGTTAGATCACTAGAGTATTTTCAGGAGTTTGTTAGCAGTATGTTGGATTTGCCTATAAGGCTAAACATTTGTTTAATGAGAAGGTTAGCCAGAGATTTGAGTTTATCTCTCTTGCTCTTTGGCATTGTTGCTCTCTGTCTCTCTCTCGTTCATGTTCACACCAGGCGTCGAGCACGGCACCGCCAAACCGCCGCCGGGGATTCAAACCCAGGCCAGCCACCTTCCACTCCTATGCCCTACGTTCCCTAAGCTCCAACAATCCGTCGTTCCCACCACCGCTGCCGTCACCACCACCGCCCCCGTGATCCCATCTGCCCCCGCCTTCACCAGCTCGGCCTTCATTTCCACTGCACCACCCCCGTTCCGCCCCACAGCTCACCGCTATCCCCACTGACGCCCTCAACGCCCTCACCGTGGCCATCTACGGCATGCAACGCCAAATGGGCGACATCTCCTCACGTCTGGCGGCCGTCGAAAGTCGCCCGTCTGCGTCCGCGCCATCGTTCCTGTCGTACGACTTGCCTGGCTATGGGGACATTCTGTAGCTTCCGGCCTCCGGCCCGGTCATCTCGGAGATTTCCTTCGCGCCGCCAGTGATGCCTTCCATTCAGGCGTCAAGCCCACCCATGCCAGCATCCATGGCCATGTCCACCCAGCCGGGACCGCCATCCATGGGCGTACCCATCACCTAGATCAACTTTCCACACTCACCATCCCCCGTGCCATCCTTTTCCTCCATCATGCAAGCACCACTTCCAACGTCTGCCGCCACCATGCACATGCCGCCTCCCCTTCCTCATGTGCCGCCAGAGCCGGAGGCCATGGCCGTGCCACACTATCACAAACTCTCCTTCCCCATCTACGATGGCAAGGATGACCCGCTGGGTGTAACACCCTCGGTGTTACCCCGTTAATCATCTACTAAAACATGTCATGAGCATCATACTTGTGTGTTAATGCATGTGGTGAAGTGTGTAGATCAATTTCTGTAACTCAAAACGATCAATAAAAATGTTAAACGAAAGTTGGTTCGATGGTTCATGCATATCAAGTATGGTTTAAAACTAATTTTTATTAAGCAAAAATACTATAGAACATGTGTGTGATACTTAAATAAAGTTGGAAGTGCAAACTTGTAGATGACAATGAAATACTTGTTGTTGAAAAAGAATATTGCTAAGTAATATTTTCAGTAGCTTAGAAATGCAATATGAAATTAAGATTAGCTCAAACGCTTAGAACATTTCTAAGTATGTGGATAGCTAGACACTGCTATGTTTAGCAATTTATTTAGAGAGATCGGGTTAACGAGTAGTGTAGTGCCATGATTCGATTTAGTAGTTCCATATGCCATCGTGAGTGTAGTAAAGCCGGTTTAGGTTTAGGTTTAGGAGCAACGATTTGGTCGTGATCAGTGCTTTAAAATTCGTGCACGTCATAGCTTTGTGCTATCTGGCGCCGTGCACATGGTCACCACGCGTGGCCGACCCACGTGGCCAGGCGGTTGTGCCGTGCGCGCGCGTGGCCTTGCCATGACTTGGGCGCTCTGGCTGTACCGCTAGGCCGTCGGTCCACTCTACGCCTGACCACCCCTGCCATCGTGGCTGCCGCTGGTGCTGCTGCTGGCTTTGCGCTCGCGTCGCGACGACGCCGTTGCCACCACCATCGCATCACCATGTTGCGCGCCTGCAACTACGCTGCGCCGCTTGCCTGCCTTGACACTGCGCGCACGTGGTCGTGTCGCTGTCGCCTTGCCATTGATGGCACTGCGGCGCGCGGGCCACACCGGTCGCGAGTGTGCGTGTCTGTCGGCTAGTACCTAGCCATGGGCTATGCCGGTCACGCCAACCGTGTCCTGCCAAGGCACACCCTTGCCAAGTCGCTGGCTGCCCCTCCCCCACCGCTCCCTCGCGCTCTCTCTGTTCTCGTCTCCCTGCCGCTGTCGAATTGCACCGGCGCCGTAGCTATGAGGGGTCACCTCTCATCAATCCCTCTTGTCCACGTCTCCGCCCTCATGTCCCCTCTCTAGTCGCCCCCACCCCGCTTTGATTGCGGCTCAGCCGAGCCTCAATTTTGGAGCTTCGCCCCGCCACCGCGCCGTTAAGACCCATCACCGCCGCGCCATGGCCAGCCTCCACCGCTTCACCCCGCGCAAATTCCTCTGCACCACTAGCTCGTCTTGGCTCCCTCTCCACCATGCGCATGCCAGTGGGAACGCTACCACCTCCCGGCCACAGCTAATGCGGCCGTGTCCACCGTGGCTTGTCGCCGTGCTCGTTGCGCGCACGCGGCCAGCCCTGCTCAGGTAGTCGCCGGCCCAACCACCACTTCGGCCGGTTTCACGGTGTGCCCCTGGTGCTTATCCCCTATCTCTACCATCCTGTTAGCGCTGTAGCTCATCAGGATGACCGCGACGCCATCGTGGGCGACCACACGCGGTGGTAGCTCGCTCTAGTGCACCCTGTTGCTCCGTATCACCGCTTAGGGTAGGCGTTAGGGTCGTAGATGGGGTTCGGCTCGTTAGTTGGGTCAGTGCGAGCCTCGAGTGGCTGGCGTACCACCTAGTGCCACCGTCCACCGCGCCAGCGAGCGCGGGGCATCTCGGGGACCTCTCCGGTGCGAAGGTGAAAAGATACGAGGGCTCCGTTGCAAAGTCGTTGTCTATAGAAATAGTACGTGTAGTGTTCGCGCTATTGTCTGATAACGCGAGGGCATTTTTGCAAGAGTGCCAGCACGTGCGCAGGCTCCCCGCCGCGGGCCGCCTCCGCGCGTGGGCCGCGTTAAATCGGTTTATTTTTTTCTGGGAAAATAGAAATAGCTTTTCATTTTAATTCTGAGCTGAACTTTGATAATTAATATAAAATAATGAAGATATCCAAAAATTGTGAAACTAATTTTGTTAGGTTTCCAAAAACATTGTGTATCTGTTAGTATAGTTAGTTCATACATATCTATGTGGTTGCTAAGGAGCATTAAAATAGTTGAGATGCTTAGTATTATTTTGATTAATAATTGTAGGAATTTTGTGGTAGATTGGTGATAGAGAAAAACCTTAAAATTTTTATAGTAGCTTCATTGTATTATTATGTGTTACTGTAATTTTTGTAGCCCTAGAATAGACTACTTAATATGGTAGCTAAATACTCATTAAGGCTAAAGGAATAATGGCATGATATTGGTTTATAAAAGTTAAGGACTTGTAGGGTGAGCTTGAAATCTATTTGGTAGAGATAATGATTAGCTTAGTATCTTAGTCATTAGAGCTAGCTTAGTAACTTAGCATGTGTATTCTTATTTTAAGAGTTGCTGTTGCCAAAATACTAAGTGTTGCATCGTCATTGCATGCATGTAGAGAATGAGTTGGTGGAGTTCATGACCTCCGGAGAGCAGGAGTACGAGGAGTAGGAGGAGGAGGTTCTCATACAGGAGGAAGCCCCACAACCACTAACGACTGACATAGCTGACAATCCGCCTACCCAAGGCAAGCCCCGGTGCATAACCCTTATTTTGAATAATCACTGGATATATATGTGATGTGCATTTACGTTATAGGATTTATATTGAAACTACATGCATAAATAAACCTACCTATGAGTCCTACTAGCATAAGTCGAGTAGCTGCTATACTTAGGTTATATGTAGCATGAGTAACCTGCTGTTACTCACAATAGGTGATTATTATTATTACTCTCATGATAAAATGGTGAAAGGAAATGGAGACCGGGCAGGGATATGGTATGGGTATTGGTGGGTGTAATAGGTTGTGTCCTACGGCCAACGGGGCATAGCTTGGTTACACTATTTTCCCTGTTCATGTCGGTTAAGGACCGTCCGTTGCTGTGGATGGTAGTCAGGTCACAGACTTATTATCCTGAGCACATACTTGCTTATAGGAGCGGGAAGGCTCGTTGCTCTCTTGTCGTGGGTTCTGTCTCTTTCTGGACCGACTGATTGGAAGCGGGGATGGTGGAGCTCTAAGCACCACAGTGAGTCTGGGACTCGGGAGTAGAGGTTTAGAGTCTAGGTTTGTATGGGGACCTAGACCCCTTGACAGGAGAGTGGTGGGTTGGTCTTGCTTGTGCTCAGGATACAAGCGAGGCATGTATTTTGTGGTACCTAGCTAGGATACATTGGTTCTTGAATCGCCATGTGATACGGTATGACTTGGCTATGGTCTAGCACCGTAGTAAGAACTAAAGATGAAAGGGAATGAATGGATCTGATTGCTCAACTCTTGCTTGAAAGTAGAACAGGTGCTTACATAGAATGGTTAGCTAATGAACTAATCATGACTGCTAATAAAACACATACATAAGGATTCACTACTAGTAATGCTTTTCGCAAAAAGGAAACCCGACAAACCATAAAGCTTATCATATCCTTTGGAGTCAGAAAATTATTCCCACTAGTCGGGTAACTCTCGCGAGTACATTGTGTACTCAGGGTTTATTTACCCCTATTGCAGGTGCAGCTTGAGGAGTGGTTGTTGTGTGGAGGATTCTTCTGGTGGGCACAGACGGATCCTTATATCTTATCGTTAGATGTTTATTTTAATTCCGCTGTTTAAATTCCGCACTCTAAACTTGGTATTGTAATAATGTATTTTCGAGAACTCTTATTGTGTGAAATGGACTAAGTATTGTAAACTCGTTCTCATTATTGAATTCTAGATGAAAAACGTGGATTGTTTGAGTTCTCCCTTGGGGTGTGCTCGACGGAACCACCTGGTGTAGCTTACTTTCAGGGTGCTTAGTGTCTAGTGGAAGACGAGCGCCTCTGAAAGCGTGTTATTTCGGGCGGTTCTGCCACACTAGGCTGGCTCAATAGATGCGATCGGTTCTTCTACGCCCAACGCACTCCTGAAGGCAACAAGGTTTGGCTCTCCTCGTTCCATCTCACTGGAACCGCCCAACAATGGTACTACATCTTGGAGCGCGACGCCAGCGAGCCCGCCTGGGACGAGTTCAAGCGACTCTACCATCAGCGCTTCGGGCTGCCCCTCTGCACCAACCATTTGGCCGAGTTGGCTCATCTGCCTTTCTCGACCAACATCATGGCATATCAGGAGGCCTTCCAAGCATGCATGGTGCACGCCGGCCGTCTCACCCCATATCAGCAGGCCCAGCTCTTCACTGGGGGGCCTTTCGGAGCACATCCATGTTGATGTGGAACTTCACGACCCTCAAGACCTACAACGCACTGTGAGCCTCGCACGTGCTTTTGAGTACCAAAACATCGCGCCGACATTGGCGCTGCCACCCATCATCGCCGGCCTTGTCGTCGCCTCGCCACCATAACCGCTGCACCACCGCCACGGGTGCCACAGAGGCACACAATCGGTGCTCGCCGCTTCCTCCCTCGGCCGCTCATGTGGCTTACTCTCATTTGAGATGGCCGATCACCGCAAGCTCGGCCTGTGCTACAACTGCGATGAGCCGTACGTCCGTGGCCACAAATGCCCTCATCTATTCTACCTCAAGGTCTCAGATTACCTCATCGAGGAGCCCAAGGATGATGCCCCTAACGATGCAGCGGCCACCGCCACTGCCGAACCCGTGACTTTTGACCCCGACACTCCGATGATCTCACTCTCGGCGATCACAGAGATTCACACCGAGGACATGATGCAGTTGCGCATTCCATTGGGTGCCTAGTAATTCATGGCCCTCCTCGATTCGGGATCGACGCACAACTTCATCAGCTCCACTATGACACGTCGGGCCAGGCTCCAGTTCCATGATAGCCATGGCGCCCATGTCATGGTGGCCAATAGTGATCGCGTGGCGTGCCATGGTCTTGCCTGTGATGTCGCCATCCGCATTAGCGAAGAGCACTTTCACGCTGGACTGCTACTCAATCCCCCTGGACTGCTATGACATGGTTCTTGGTGTGGCGTGGCTCTGTACCCTGGGGCCCATCCTACGGGACTTTGATGATCTTTGCATGGCGTTTTGGCACCATGGCCGCTGCGTGCTCTGGAAGGGCATTGACTCTACTCGCACAACATCCCACCGATGGGCGCCTGCATGCCACCCGCGGTACTGAGCTGGCTCTGTTGGAGTGCCTCCTCAACTCCTATGCCGACGTGTTCGTCGCTCTGACGAGCCTACCACCGGTGCAGCCTTGTGATCACTGTATTCACCTCAAGTCGGCTGCCAACCTAGTTGCAGTTCACCCTTATAGATACCGCCAGCTACAAAAGGATGAGTTGGAGGGGCAGTGTGAGACTATGCTCCAATAGGGCATCATCTAGCCTAGCACGTCGTCGTTCTTGGCGCCGGTGCTGCTCATCAAGAAACAAGACGCCTCCTGGCGGTTCTGCGTGGATTACCGCACGCTCAACTCGGCCACAGTCAAGGATAAGTTCCCCATCCCCGTGGTTGAGGAACTCCTGGATGAGCTCCACGACGCAAGATTATTCACGAAGCTCGATCTCCGATCGGGGTACCACCAGGTCTGCGTCCATCCCGAAGACGTGGCCAAGAAGGCATTTCACACCCACCATGGCCATTTCGAGTTTTTGGTCATGCCCTTTGGGTTGTCCAATGTGCCATCCACGTTCTAGGAGCTGATGAATTTCATCCTCAAGCCATTCCTGCGCCAGTGTGTCCTCGTCTTCTTCGATGACATCCTCGTTTATAGCTCCTCTTGACCGAGCACCTATAGCATCTCCACACCGCCCTCCGTGAGCACCTGCTGCACATCAAGCGATCCAAGTGTGCCTTCGCCACCTCCTCAGTCTAGTACTTGGGCCACGTCATTTTAGCAGCGGGTGTCGCCATGGATGAGGCCAAGGTGGAGGCGGTGCAGTCCTGGCCGTAGCTACATTCATCGCCTGTGCTCGCGCAGTTCCTTGGCTTGGCTGACATTACCGGCGACCGCGACCCCGTGCTCACCAGGCACGTCTAGCGCAATCTCTTCTAGTGGGCCGGCGTCTAGCTACGGATGAGCACGGCCTTCCATCCTCAAACCGACGACCAGTCCGAGGCGGTTAACAAGATGATCACCATGTACCTCAGATGCATCACCGGTGACCGCCCACACAACTGGCTCGACTGCCTTCCATGGGCAGAGTATTGTTACAACGCTTCATTCCACCCGGCTCTCCGCACGACGCCGTTCACGGTGGTCTATGGTCGGGCACCACCGCACCTTCGCCGCCTTACGAGCAGGTGTAGCGCCGCAGACCGACACCGTCGACACCATGTTGGCCTACCGCAACGAGTTCCTCATGGAGGTACGCGTCGGTCTGCTTCAGGCGCAGGAGTACGCTCGTCGTCACTACGACGCGCATCATCGAGCTCTGGAGTTCTCCATCGGCGACTGGGTGTGGTTGCATCTGCTGCATCGGCCAACTCAGTCCCTAGTTCCCAGCGTCCACGGGAAGCTCGGGCCCAAGTATGCTGGGCCATATTAGGTGCTGGAACGCGTAGGCACGGTGGCCTACCGGCTGCAGCTGCCTAAAGGTGCCTGCATCCACGATGTGTTCCATGTGGGCGTGCTGAAGCCGTTCTGTGGCCCTCCTCTAACATTCGTTCCAGCACTTCCACCTCTTCAGCACGGGCGACTTCTACAGCAGCCGGAGCATGTCCTGCGTGCCAGCCTGCGGCGTGGCACTTGGCACATCTTGGTCCAGTGGGCAAACATGCCAGCGTCTGAGGCGACTTGGGAGCTGGTCGAAGCGTTCCGCGCCGCGCATCCCTCCTTCCATCTCGAGGACGAGCTGTTTCCCAAGGGGGAGAGATGTTATGGTGGGCCAGACCTATCAGAGGAAGAAGTGCAGCCATGGCTAGAGGGTGCGCGCGCGATGGGAGTACGTGAGCTGCGCGTGGTCACCACGACGCGCTGGGCGCGATCACTACGGGTCTCGACGCCACTTTTCCAGGATTAGTTTAGTTGGGTTATTAGATCATTTGGTTTGTTAGATCACTAGAGTATTTTTAGGAGTTTGTTAGCAGTACGTTGGATTTGCCTATAAGGCTAAACATTTGTTTTATGAGAAGGTTAGCCAGAGATTGAGTTTATCTCTCTCGCTCTTTGGCATTGTTGCTCTCTATCTCTCTCTCGTTCACGTTCACCACCAAGTGCCGAGCATGGCGCCGCCAAACCGCCGCTGGGAATTCAAACCCAGGCCACGGTCCCTAAGCTCCAACAGTATATGACTGCCTTGGTTGACTTTCCAACTTCTTTCTAATTCTCTCAGGAACTCCAAATATGTGCAAAATTACATATATGACCTTTGGTCAAGGAATAGATATTCTAGAGATACATAGGTTTAGGATATGGAATTCAAGGATTCTAGTTATTCCAACGAGAAGAAACTACTATTGAATAAATGACGATGCTAGAAACTGAAGGTATAAGAAAGAATATGGCCACGTCCAGTGGCGAAGCTATGTTGTAGCTTGTGGGTACACATGCACCCACAAAAAATTGAAAAACCAATACTAAAATCAAAATTTCACCATGGTTTTAGCTTAAATTTTCACACATACAAGGCAAATGCACCACCCTCTAATTTACTCTAACTTCGCCACTAGCCACGTCCAAGAAAGGTATAACATTCCTAGAGGAATAAAACTTAACAAAACCTATTGATATCAACTAGCTTGTGGTTTCACTAAGAGCTTCTTCAATGGCTAGTTGTAGGCTGTGTACACATGGTCTGATCTACAGAGCCAGGATACATGGTCTGATCTGGAGAGCCAAGATCTGCCACAACTTCATACACTCAGGTTATTAGGATGCATAAAGTTGACATCCATTCCTCTCATTCTTCAAAAATCAACAACACTTATGAGGTTAGAGGTTGATACCAGAACTACGATTGGTATTGAGGATAAGCTTTGTGGCTTTGTAGAGGGTAAAGTAGTCAGTGTGGACAACACATGGGAACCGCAACAAGATAAAATTGTTGAAGAAGCAGTGGCCCCACAAAATGAACACACAGCTCAACAGAACGGGATTATTGAAATGGCACACTGGTACAGAGACGGGCTTTACTCCCGGTGGAGAACCCCCTCTAGTCCCGGTTCCCCACCCGGGAGCAAGCATCCGGGACTAAAGGGGGTCTTTTAGTCCCGGGTCAGGAACCGGGACTAAAGGGGGTCCTTTAGTCCCGGTGGGTAACACCAACCGGAACTAAAGGTGCCTCCTGACATGCCACAAGGCCGGCACTCTTTAGTCCCGGTTGGTAACCCCAACCGGGACTAAAGGTTTTTTTTTTTTTTTTTGTTTCTATTTCTATTTTCCTTTTTTTCTATTTTCACGCTGCTACCAGGTTTTTTTATTTCTATTTCTATTTTCCTTTTTTCCTATTTTTAATTGATGATTCGTTTTGGTTTTTGAATACGCATTCTACGCTGCTAGAATATACGTACGTTTATAATGTTCAACATTTTATATAAACTATAGTACAAAGGATCTTTAGTCAAGGATCGCGGTAGTACAATCTGTTCAAGTTTCGTCTTTGCTTGGTTCGAGAGTGAGCTTTTAAGTTAGCTTTCACTCTTCCGAGCAAGCGAGGTGGTGCTAATAGGTGGGACTAGCCAGCAATTCCAGCATATTGCGATTGGGCGGCCCATCGAGGCTTCAGAACGCTTGGGATTAAAGACCTTTAGTCCCGGTGATAATACCACCGGGACTAAAGGTACTAAAGTATACCTTTAGTCCCGCTCGTAATACCAGCGGGACTAAAGGTCTTCGTTTTCGATGTCGCAATAAATGCAAGCGGTAAATGCAAGCGGGACTAAAGCTCGTAAATGCAAAGGTAAATGCAAGCCGGGACTAAATCTCGATCTTTGGTCATCAGCTCAGAATACAAGCAGGTACAAGTAAAGCACCGGGACTAAAAGTTCGGTGTTGGTCATCACTCGTAAATGCAAGCAGGTACAAGTAAAGCACCGGGACTAAAAGTTCAAGGTTGGTCATCAGCTCGTAAATACAAGTAGGTACAAGTAAAGCACCGGGACTAAAAGTTCAAGGTTGGTCATCACTCGTAAATGCAAGCAGGTACAAGTAAAGCACGGGACTAAAAGTTCAGTGCTTTGGTCATCACTCATAAAGCACGGCAATAAATGCACTAAAACTTAGAGGACTTTTAGTCCCGGTTGGTGGCTCCAACCGGGAGTAAAGGTCCACCTTTAGTCCCGTTTGGTGTCTCCAACCGGGACTAAAGGTCCCCTGCCACTGTGCCGAGCGCAGTAGCCGTTGGGCAGGGACCTTTAGTCTCGGTTGGAGACACCAACCGGGACTAAAGGTTTCTCTAGTCCCGGGCGCAAAAAATACCGGGACTAAAGCCAAATTTCGAAGTGGATCAAAAGTCGTTTCTCTACTAGTGGCAGCACCACAAAATGAACACATGGCTCAACTCGCTCAACAAAACGAAATTGTTGAAGCATCGGCCCCACAAAATGCACACACCCCTCAACAAGACGAAGTTGTTGAAGAGACACATCCGTGTGAACAAGATGAAATTGTTGAAGAGATAGTGGCTCTAGAAAACAAGAGGCCCAAAAGATTCCAGTTTGATAGAAAAACGGTTGTGCTCTCCATGTTTGCTCCTATTGCAATTTGCTTGATTTTGTTTCTACTCTATGTGCTATTTGACTCTTTTATTATTTCTCTTCATCATTGAGACCATAGGATTCAAAGAGGAGACATTTGTTTTTTTTCTTTCAATAAAGGGAGCTTTTATTATCTTTTCAAGAATATTATACATTGAGACGGTATTAAGTCTTCTAAAAGAACTTCCAACCTCTGCTTAACATAAAGCATATACAACCACAAAGGACAATAGTACCAACACCAAAGGACATTGAAACGGTATAAAGTCCCCATGGGTCAGTGTTTCAAGTCTCCTTTTTCATCTTCTTGGATCAGTCTCTAGCTTGCATCTTAATCATGCATGCCACCTAATAAGCACTCAAACCCTAACCTAGATTGACTTAGCTCATTCACACCGTTAGTAGTGATATAATTGGGCATTTTAGGTTGGTGCGGTTAGGGGAAAGAAGAGAACGTGCATGGGGAGATATGAGAGCTGCGACTGGGGGTGCGGTTGGGGGTAGTTGCGGTAGGAAGGGGAGTTGGGTTTTTTCATAGGCCTTCCTGCATGCCTTGGACTTTCCAAAGGCAGACCTCAGTTAATCAATTTGTTAAGGTGGGTTTTGTCCGTTTGTTGACTACTATAAATGATTTATAGAGATGATAGATCAAAGGTTTCTCTCTTCTCTCTCTGTAAACTAACTCCACTGTCCCCTGAAAACATTTTTGTAGGAGTGAAACGGCAAGTCCTAGTTGGGTGGCTGGTCTCCATGCTTATTTAATTTCATATTTACTGGGTCTAGACTCTAGATCTTGAATCTCCACCTCCACTATGATATTGGCCAGGGTCTAGATCAATTACAGAAGGCATCACATCATGCCAAGACACGCTATTGAACTATAACCCATTTGCTTCGTTAATACTCCTATAACTCTTCTCGTTGAAGATGCCGAGAGTCAGATCCGCTCTAAGCGAGTATATATATATATTCACAATCAACATATCATCATTCATCAGTAAAATACTCAGGTATTATATATGTATACATATACGAGATCCCTAGAATATGCCACGCATCTTTGACAGCTTACAAAAAGGTTTTAATTAATCTCGTCGTGGTAAGCTACTATAGGCCCACTGATGACTGACCTCGTATATACATATCATATCATGTTGTATATATAAAGTCAATGGTCGAACCAACAAAATTAAAGCTAGCGCGCACGCCAACGCAATGCCAGATCAAATCAAATGGCACTAAAATTTTCCCAAATGACGTTGTACTACTGTACCGGCGCGGTTTTGGCCTGTTGCCCTGTCGTCGTCCCACGTTGTCCATCCTCCAGTTGGCCTGGCCCCCGTAGAAGCCGCATCGCTAGCTAGCTCTCCCTAGCCTGCCGGAGGCCACCCATGGCGGTCAGCGTGAGCGCCTTGGGCGCGCACGTCATCCGGGCGCTGGACGACATGCTGCTCCGGGGTCCGCTGCGCAAGGCGGGCGCCGAGCTCCGGGCAGATGCCAAGAAGCTCCGGGGGGAGCTGGAACGGGAGCTGCTCTACTCGCAGGACGCCGAGAACCAGGTGCTGGAGGATGACCGCGCGCGGCGGTGGCTGGCGGAGCTGCGGCAGGTGCTGTACAGAGCGGACGACCGCCTCCTGCAGGCGTACGGCGGGGCCGACGCGCAAGACCAGCGGACGTCCATGTCTCTACCTCTACCTCTACCGGTGAGTGAGCAATGACGACGACGACGACGACGACTTTTGCATGCGTGCGTGTGGCTTGCTGGCTTTCTTTCTTTCTTTCTTTCTGATTTAATTTGTCCGTTCGTGGTTTTTCGTTGAATTGGGTTAGTTGGGGACAAAGTTACAGCATCAGATACGCAGTCCCATCAGACAGTCTCTTCTTCTTTGACATCCTTCTAACCTTTTGGCTTCTGCCTTGATGAATGAATGATGACTCGTCATCAGCCCCGTTCGGCTTACTCCCATATTCGACTTGTTCGCTTTCGCTTTTTTTTTAGCGAACAATGTTTTTTCTTACAATAATTCAGGCAGTAAGCAGTGTTTTTAGCGAGTTTCAGCTAAAATTCTGCCAAATTGAACGGGCCGCCGTCTTTCTTTAGTTTATCGCTATCGGAAAAAGGAGATGTTATGTTTTAGACCAAGGAAAATTTATTCGGTCTCGACAGGAGTCTCAGACTTGATCATCTATTACTAGGGATGAAAACGGCACGGATATTTTCCGACCGTATTCAAAACCGAATCCGTTTAGAGGGGTTGAGATCTGTCCATATCCGAAGTTCGGATATCCAACATCCGATACCGTATCCGTATCCGAATACTCAAATCGCATATTTATGATGTCGATATCAATCGTATCCTATCCGACATAGTTGACACTATCCGTATTCGAATCCAAATCCGGACAAAAATATGAAAACAAATGTAATATCGGTGATATCCGTCCGTATCCGATCCGTTTTCATCCCTATCTATTACTACAACAAAGTTATTATAGCCTTGGGGCGAAAAAAAAGAAACTCTCAAAGAGTACCAAATTTGAAGGGATCCACAAAAAATAGCAACAAACTAAACGCAAAATCTATTACATGGATAGCCATCCATTCTCGGTGAAGATCCACATTATTGTTTACTCGACATGCCCACTTCAAATTCGATTTGAAGGAGGCACCACCAAAACCTTGCCTAATACACAGTCCAATAAGATATGCTTATACGCGGTAGTAGACAAATTAAGGAAAACCATTCATTATTACAAAGTTTTATAGCCTCGGCCGAAGTGAAGAAACTCTCAAAGAGCAACAAATTTGAAGAGATAAAAGGAAACTAACAACAAACTATAAGTGTACAACAAGATCACCAACAATTCTTGACGAAGATCCCTATTTCCCGTAGTCTCCATTACTCGACATGCTCACTTCAAATTGGGTTTGTCGGCCTTCCTTTGAAGGACGCACCATCAGAACCTTGCCAAGTATTGCCCCAAAAATAACTTGTAAATAATAGTACAGTGTTTTTATAAAAAAGTTATTTTATTTCTAGTCAACCGTATAGCCCAAAATATGACACTTGCTCTAGTTATTACCTTTTATTCAAAAGTTTCATTGTTTACTTTAGTTACAAAATATTATAGGTCACAGGATACCCTTTTAGTTCTTACAATCTCATAAAATAGTAATTTTAGTTTGCACCGTGGCACTCAACATATTAAATTTGTTATATTGCAGAGTTATGTGTTGTAGTATTATTTTTTAAATTAAATCTCTAATATTGATACAATATAATATTTAGTCTATGTATAAAATTATTTAAAATAATAACTTATGATGAGTATTAATATAACTTAGAGTAAATTGTTGGTGTTATTGTTGTGTGGTTTATTAAAGAAACATTCTTCACACTTGATAAGCTATTAGAATAAATATTTATTTTATTGTATATATGTTTACTTGATATATATCCTGAAACGTAGCATTATGCTTACTTTTAACTTATAGAAGTATGTAATTTAGAAATATATAGAGCACTTTATGGATATTAAATTATTTTTCATAATAGTTTATATTGTATTTACATGTAAATTTGAGAGATATTTTTATTTATTTATTTGTAAACACCGAGGTGGATAATTTATAAAGAAATTAAAAGATATTACTTTATATTAACTTTCATAATTGTATATATGAGTAATTTGAATGTAAACTTAGGGCTTGATTTGCATTATCCTTCGTAACAGTAGTGGTGTGTAATTTAGAAAAAAATATTAGAGGGTTATGTTAAATCATCTTTTATAGTGGCATAGGTCAATAATTTAGATACAAAGTTATGAGGTTATTTTGTATTATCTTTCATAATGGCAGAGATAGGTAATTTAGATGCAAATTTAGGTGGTTATTTTTAATTATATTTTATAATGACGTATGTGGGTAATTTATATACGAATTTATAAGTTATTTTGAATTTTCTTTCATAATGGTAGAGTAGGGTAATTTAGATGTAAAATTACTTTTATATATTTTTATAATGATAGAGGTCGGTGATTTTTATAAAACTGATTAGACCAAATTGTTATTATTAGCGATGGTAATTACAAATTAAAGGCTAGATGTCTGATTGTTGTGAGAATTTATAGAATTTATCTTTTTGTAACATGTTTGGTGAGTTAACATGGAGACTCTGTTAGAACCTGTAATTAGTAATAGTAAGATAAGATTGTTATGTCAGAGAAACTTGTGATAATAGATTAATTTATAAGACTTTATAGAGGAACGAAGTTAGTAGCGGCTACTAGAACCTCATTATGTATTCAAATTATTGCGTAAATCATCCATTTCACCATTTGATAGAGACCCAAAATCCATAATGGTTTCTCTTCAAATCTATTTATGTAGACCTCCCCTCCGGGCGTTATGTTCTCACAATTCTACCTATATGTGATCGTTGACTACAATGATTCATTTTCATTTTAATTAATCTTAGTTTCTTGGGACTTTGACGATTATTTGCGCTCTATATGGATTGTGTTGTCAACCAGAAAATTATATATTGATTTCATCAAGAAATACAATTTTCAAATAAATATTTTATTTACTCTGACTATGTGAGTAAACATTGTTGTCAGCTAACAACGGCTTCGATAAACAAACTTAAAACTTTCTCACTGTGTAAATATTAACATTAGAGATAGCAATTTGTTTAAGTAATGTTTTTTACTGTTTCATATTGACTATCCAATAGAGATCACGGATACCAAATTGGTTGAAAGATATTTGTCATTCGAATGACTTTAAATAAAAAGAGTTTTCAATTCCACAAAAGGCTATAATTTTCATATAAAATTTCTCCTTTGACCTTGGATCTGTTTGGCGTGGCTCTGACTTAAGTTCGAGCAGTAGCTTTGGCAGAGGAGCCCGAGAAGCCACACCAAACACCCTAAGAGGATAAAGCTTTTTTTAGGAAAGAGGAGCCGGAGCTGTTGTTTTTAATACAAAAGAGTTGCAATTTATGTCTCCTTCCTTAGAGCTCGGCTCCTCCGGAGAAGCACATAAAGGAGTTGCATAAACAAGTTATGAATTTTAGAGGACAACCTGAAATTTTGGTGGCGTCAACTCGGTGGAATACTCATTTTGGTGCTTCAACTATTGCACAAGGAAATTTTTAGAATGGCCATTTCAGTCCTTAGTTTTTTTGGGCATCATTTTACCCTCGAACTTTCAAACTGATTGGTTTGTTTTAGCATAATTTTCAGCCATGAATTATCAAATTGCTTTTTAGTCGTTGAATTTTCCTTTTTGGCTCAACTTTGTCCCTTTTCCTACGTGGAACGATGCATTGTCATGCCTCTTCAACTCTAACACCACCCATTACTTTAGATGGATAGTTAATTAGTTATTGTTAGTTACCGCTATTCCTTGCGTCGTCCTAGCTACCTAATCACATAGCACACTTTCAGCTTTATATCCATATTTAAAAAATGGAAATATATATATGAGTATTCTTGAATATGAGTTATTTTTTAGCCTATGGATGAAAAATATTATTTTTGTCCATAGTTGATTATTAGTTGAGCCTAACACTAAAAGTAGTTAAGGAAAAATATTGTAAATTTGTTGTTGTTTTTTTAATTTATCCATGTGTTCTTATAAGGTACTAAATAGCATATGTAGCAGTAATAATTGCTCTCATGAAAACAATCTAATAGGATGTATTTAAATGGTACCATTACAAGGTAATATTAAAATAATACATTAGAATTATTAATGGTCACTAAAGAGATTTGGACAATATTATCTCCCGTCGTTGGTGGTGTTCAGATATGACAAGGGGTGAAGTTGAGTTTAAAATAAAAGTTTAAAAACTGAAATGCACTTTGTAGTTTGCGATGAAATTGAGTCTATCTAAATAAAAAATTATAAAGTATGAACTACGAAGAACTCAAAACTAAAGTTTAAGGACCTAGCCATTTTGAAAATTCAGAATTAAAACTGAGCCTCGACCCATAGTTTAGGTTGACCAATCGTCGGTAGAGTCGGGGACGGCCACGTGGCATGGTCGGGTCGGGCCTCCAGCGGCGTATGCCCGCGGCCACAGCAGGCGGCGCCTGGGCGAGGGCGGGGGTGGCAGGACGGGGACACGCTGTGCAGGCGTGCCGGGAATGGGCGGCTGGGCGGGGGTCGCGGCGGCGGACATGACGGGCGGGCCCGGGGCCGACCGACGCTTCGTGCGGTGGCCTGGCGTTGCGGGCGGAGGCGTGGGGGCCGGTCGGGGGTAGGGCCTGGCTGGGGCGGTGGCGTCGTGTCGGGGGCCATCAGGAGACTCGGGCGGTCTGCTATGTTGGCATGGTGCTTTAGCCAAAACCAACTGATATGCTGTGTCTGTTGTAGTGATCTAGTGTGAGCTGAAAACAAGTGTAAGGGCGTGAGGATCATGCTAGCCCCATATGATATTGGCACAGTCCATCTTGTGAAGTTCATGTGGATGACCAGTAGGCAGTAGCCAAATGTCCTAGGTTGATTTGTCTTATTTGTTAGTTTCCTTACTGACACTCTCTCCATTTACAGATTGTGCGCCGTTTTACCACGGACAGGTATATCAAGCAAGAAGTAAGGAACTTACTTAAGGATGTAGGTTCAGTATCTAAGAACCGTCCTCCCACGCTCTCAAGCAGAAAAATGGGAGATGATCAGCATGACAGATCATGTGATGGTCAGGAACTCATGCGCCATGACAATTTAGTGGATACAGAAAAAATTGAGATGAGGATATTGCCATTGGTCGACAAATTGACAGAACATCATGAACCATCTCGGCAGTTTGTCATTTTTGCAATCTATGGGCTGGGAGGAGTAGGAAAAACAACTATAGCCAGAAATATATTTGATGATCAGAGGACGCAAAGTGCTTTCAGCACACGCGTATGGGTGTCCATTTCTAAAGGATCCAGTGTTGCTCAGATCTTACAGGCAACATGTGCTGCACCAGCTATAGGGGTCCTGAAAGTACCAAAAACAAAGAACAAACTCCAGATGCTGTTGGCTGACAAGATTGGGGGAAGGAGAATCTTTCTGGTTTTTAACATATACAATGGTGTTCCCTCAAAACAAGGCATAGGCAACGCTGAAATATTTGGGAACCTGATTGAAGTCCTCAAGTTCTTTCATGCTGCTGCTGAAGGGAGCCGTGTTTTGATAACAACTAGTGATGAGAATGTTGGCAATGAGATAAAGTCAGCTCAAATCCAGAAAGGCGCCGAAGGATACGGTCTCCAAACAGACCGCATATGGCAGCTAACAGTGGAAGATAGTTGGATGTTACTACTTAGGGCAGCTTGTCTGGAGCAAGCAAAAGTCACACCAGAACTAAAGAAAATTGGTATAGGAATTCTGCAAAAATGCAATTGTCTTCCTCTTGCCATTGAGGCTGTTGGAGGTGTTCTTCGTCGAAAGGGCCACAGACAAAAGGAATGGGAGGGAATATGTGATAGCAGAGCATTTTCTCTCAAGGATCCTACCACGGGAACTGAAGGAGGAGTTAGGAGCAGCATCTATCTGAGCTACCAGTATGCTCCACCACACCTAAAGCAATGCTTTCTTTACTTATCACTTTTTCCTGTAGATTTTGAGATTGAGCAACACTTGGTTACTCAGTTGTGGATTTCAGAGGGCCTTATTGATATTGGTACAAGACATGGCCACTCATTAGAAGAGACTGCTAATGAGCAGAATAGTGTTTCCCAAGAGGAATCCAACAAGCACAACAACAGTGAAGAGACAGCACAAGAGCGAGGGCAAAGCATCACCTCGTCTGAAATTGTTGTTGTTGATGATGAGAACAATGTTTCATCAGAACATGCTAGAGAGAACACTACTTCGTCGCAAGGGATAGTAGAGGACCACAACCATCAGCCACCTAAAGGGTCACCTTGCGTCAGCAGCAGTGGACATTCTTCAAAAACAAGTCTAGATAATAAGCAAAGCCATTGTTCGGTTCAAGAGATGGCTGACTCATACTTCAAAGAGCTTGCAGAGAGGGGTCTTGTTCAACGAGAAAACAAAACAAAACGATATAAGATGCACGAGCAAGTTAGGAAAATTGCAGAATCCTTAACTGAAAATGAGGTATGTGCTGGCGATCCCAAGTATGTGGCTACATTGCCAGCTAGCCTGTATCGTCTATCTTTTCTGAACAAAGGACTGACCACTATCCCTGAAGACGTCGGAAGGCTAAAGAGTTTGAGGACACTTCTCCTATCTGGCAATCCACTTGGTGAAACTGACATGGAAACCATATGCAAGAACCTGGAATTATTGCGAGTTCTTGACCTCTCAGATACAGAGATCCAATCTGTTCCAAAGACGTTGGAAAATCTGGTGTACCTTAGGCACCTAAATCTTTCCCGTACAAAAATAAGAGCACTCCCTGAGTCCATTGGCCGCCTCAGGAGACTGCGGTTCTTGGGTTTGCGGGAATGTGAACATCTCACTTCCCTTCCCAAAAGCATACAAAAGTTACTGAAGCTGGAATATCTCGACTTCAGAGACAGTGGCATTACAAAGTCCACAAGGTTGCACAATCTGAGGCATCTTGCACTTCTTCATGGCTTTGTAGTGGACAGCATGTCTTCAAATGGCTTACCTTTGGAAGATCTGCAGAACATGAGCAATTTAAGTGACCTGCAGATAGATATTAGAAAAATTGTAGACAGAAACATTGCAAGCTATGGAAATGGAATGCTGAAGCTGAAGGAGAAAGATAATCTCAGGAACCTGGAGATCAGATGCTGTACTCTTAAATCAGAAACTTTATCAGCTGGAGAGCTAGAGAGATCGAAAACAATGTTCACACAGCTTCATCCTCATCAATGTTTAGTGTCACTCAAAATTGATGGTTACCATGGAACTGTTTATCCAGAATGGTTATGTTTCTCTGAGCTTCCAAATCTGCAACACCTTAGCCTGGAAAACTCCAAGTTCTGTGAAAGGTTACCACCAATTTGTCATCTTCAGAAGTTGAAGTTTCTCAGAATAGCCAATCTTTCCAAGCTGCAAACAATTGACATGCAACCAACATCAGAAATGCCATCATTTCCTAATGTAGAGGAGTTGGAAATTGAGGGCATGGAAGATTTGGAGTACTGGTCAGATTTTCGAGCTGGCGACCTGCTACACCTTCGAAAGCTGGCACTCATAAGGTGCCCAAAGCTGAAGCGTCTTCCGGGTGGCTTGGAGCACTGCAAAACTATGTCAAAGATGGAGCTGATACATGCAGGACTAGTACAGGTCCTTGAGAAAATCCCTGTGCAGGAGTTGCTTGTGGAAGCAATGCCAAGTCTCAGGGAAGTGTCAAATCTTCCACTAATGAAGGTGTTTACAGTGATCAGCTGCCCAAACCTGGAAACTGTTTCAGGGGTGAACTCACTGCAGCACATTCACATGGAAGATGAACAGCTTGAGCAGCTTCCGAAATGGCTGGGACAGCATTTTTCAAGGATAGAGACACTACATATAGAAGGCAAAGAAGAACTTCTTGCGAGATGTGAACGCAATAAGGAAGACTGGTATATCATTCGAGAGATTCCACGCGTTTATGCATATTTGCCTAAGAGATTGCCATATTTCTCATATGCCCGGGGCAATGATTTCTTTTTCAAATACAAGACACAGAGAACAGACGCACGTAAGGATCATCTTCCTTCACAAGAAGCTGGTGTACAGAGAACAGGTTCTACAAGCTCGTCCAGCTCCACAGGTAACGATGATTCACCATGGGGACCAGCAGCTCCGGTTGACGAGACCAGCAGGAAGTTCTTGTCACTGGGACCACCTCCGGCTGATGAGACCTACAAGAAAATGTTGTCGGCGGTGTCATTGTTTGCTGCTATCGTGCTTTCGATGACCATGAATCTCACCGACTCCCACCACAACCTGTTAGAAGACATCTCTTTGTTTTGTTTCTACGTCTGTACGTTGTGTTACTTATCTTTTTTGGTAATGAAACGGCATCGGTAGCCTGAATGTGCCACAATGCCCTCTTGTATCTGTATACCATCATATACTTGGGCCACAATACATCTTGTGGACAGCTTGATCTGTTTCTGATGGATAGAGCTCGTGTAGTGAACATTTTGTGTAGTAGTTATTTTCGTTGTTTTTTCTGGCTTTAGCCCTGAACTCTTTTGTATACTGGTTTTTACTGGTACATTTTTATTTACAGCTCCTGTTGCAACCAAAATTCCCGACATCGTCTCTGTGCTCAGTTCTGTTGCAAAAGCAGTGTGTACTAGCAGTGTTACATGATAGTAATACCCGGTACCCTCGGTTCCAAAGAGTTTTTACCAGCGTTTTAGAACCGACCGTACGCAAGTGTAAGTAGAAATCGCTTTCAGTCAGTTCCTCACCTGAAGGTGAAAACCATTTTGTACCATTGGCTCCTTGTGGCAAACAATGATGAAGATCATATATGTACTGGTCATTTTTGCATCATCGGTTATAAGCATCAACCAGCGGTCCAAGTTCAATTCTGTACCGTCGGTTGGATCCACAGCTGACACTCTCAAAGTAGTGAGAAGTGTTAGTCCCGAGATCTCTCACACGGGTGAGCCGACCGCTTTCCGGCATTCTCGTTCACTATGGCTAGAGGTATAAAAAGGAATGATGAACGGAGCGCGCACGTACACACAGCACAAGTATCAACGTTGGCCGGAGCTCTGCAGAGGAGATAACAAAATTGAACTCGCTCTCTTTACTGAGTTGCAGTGGGAAGCTATATATACAACTCTACCCATCTAATCCTAGGACACAGACATGCCAGGTTGCCACAGTGACTAGATGTAACAACATGGCTGACTTTGGCGCTTGCCCCTACTGTGGCTACAGTGCGGCAGGGGAGCTTTTCGGCGCCTGCCCCTGCCGCGGCTACAGTGCAGCAGCACAGGAGACCTTTCAGCGCATGCCCCTGCCGCGCGTACAGAAGGGAGAGCAACAGATTACTTTACAATTCTTTCCCTAATCCTGCTGCTAACTCTAGAACCTCCACCATGCCGATCATCTTCTTCAGCTCCGTGAACCGAAGACGGCCAAGCGGCTTAGTGAGGACGTCCGCGACTTGCCGACCAGTTTCGACGAACTCGATGACGATCTACCCTCCATCGACACAGTCCCTGAGGAAGTGGAACTTGACGTCGATGTGCTTGCTCCGGTCGTGGAGAACCTGATTCTTCGCGAGGGCGATGACGGGTTGGTTGTCCACCATCAGTGCTGGTGGGTGAGATTCCACACCGATCATCCCGCCCAGCAGTCGGCACAGCCACACAGCTTGGCACGCCGCTGTGGCCGCCGCCACATACTCTGCCTCGTATGTGGACAGTGCCACCACCTTCTGTTTCAGCGACACCCATGAGATTGGAGCCGATCCGAGGAAGACGAGCACGCTAGAGGTGCTCCGCCGTCCGTCGATGTCCCCCGCCATGTCTGCATCGTAGAACACAGTGAGCTACAACGCACTTCCGCCGGTCTTGGGGAAGACGATCACCTGATCTGCCGTCCCCTTAACGTAGCGTAGCACCCACTTCACCGCGGCTCAGTGATCCTCTCGGGGATCCTCCTTGAAGCGGCTGACATAGCCCACGGTGAACGTAATGTCCGACCTCATGTGGACTAGGTAGCGCAGACCACCGACGATGCTCCGGTAGAGTGTTGCATCTACCTTTACCGCGGTAGCGGCCTTCGTCAGCTTCAGCCGCTCCTCCATCGGAGTTACGCACGGCTTGCACTCAGCCATGCCGCTCCGCTCCAATAGCTTTGAGGTGTACGCGCTCTGACCGAGCGTGAGCGCATCCTTCCCCTGTCTCACCTCGATGCCGAGGTAGTAGGAGAGCGCGCCGAGATCGCTCATTCGAAAATGAGCCGCCATCTCGAGCTTGAAGCTGTCGATGTCCTCCGCACGCACGTCAGTGACGATCAAGTCATCCACCTACACGCCGACGACGAGCTCCTCCTTCCCCCGTCGCTGCGTGTAGAGCGCGTGCTCGGTTGCGCACTGCGTGAACCCAAGCTCGCCCAATGTGGAGTCAAGCTTGGCGTTCCACGCTCACGGGGCCTGCCGCAGCCCGTAGAGCGCCTTGCGTAGTCGGAGCACCCTGTGCTCTGCTCCCTTGACGGCGAAACCCGGAGGTTGACTGACAAAGACCGTCTCTGCCAGCTTGCCATTGATAATAGATGGACGCGCCAGTCCTTTGATGCTGCCAAAGCCAGCAGCAGTCGGATAGACTCCATGCGTGCTACCAGCACAAAGACTTCCTCCAAGTCAATGCTCTCGCGCTGGACAAAGCCTCGGGTGATGAGGCGCACCTTGTGCTTGACAATCGCGTTGCGCTCGCCCCGCTTGACCTTGTACACCCACTTCAGGCCGATCAGACGGCATCCTGGAGGTGGATCGACGAGCTCCCAAGTCTCGTTTTGCTCGATCGCCTTCATCTCCTCCAGCATCACCCATCGCCAATTTGCATCGCGCTCGGCCAGTGCGAACGTGGGTGGTTCCTCTACACTGACGAGAAGTAGTTCTAGGTCATTAAGCAGCCGACTCGCCAGGCCTAAGGACCCTATGCCACCGACAATGTTGTCCAGCCTGTAGAACCGCACCTCCTCACCGTCGTGAAAGGCATCCACAAACTCGGTGATGTCGCTTGGAGGTGAGGTTAACTCGATCAGCGTCGATGGAGTCCCCTGTTCTGCCAGAGTGGTCAGCACAACACCTGGAGTGCTCAGCACCCCGGCTGCAGTGCTTGGCACTACTCCTGGACCTCTTGTCACCACTGCAGGAGTGCTCGACACCAGTCTTGGAGTGGTTGGCACCACTACAAGACCTCTCGGCTCTACTACGGGAGCGTTCGGCACCCATCCTGGAGTGGTCGGCACCACTGCAGGACCTCTCAGCTCTAGTACGGGAGCGTTCGGCACCCATCCTAGAGTGGTCGGCACCACTGCAGGACCGCTCAGCACCACTCCTGGAGTGCTCGGCACCCCTCCCAGAGTGCTCGGCACCGCCCTAGGAGTGCTCGTCTCTGTTGCTGGAGTGCTCGGCACCTCATCTCTAGCGTCTCCACTACTGTGGATGACCAAGGGCTTGATGATGAAGGTGCTGGTGAGGCCGCCAGCTTCCCCCATGCTCGGACTGTCCCAGTCCTAGGCCGCCTTCTCGTCGAACACAACATCGCGCGAGACAACCATCTTGCCTTCACATGGGTCGTAGAGCCGGTACGCCTTGGTACCTTTCTCGTAGCCTAGGAGCACCATCGGTGTGCTCCTGTCCTCCAGCTTGGTGAGGACCGGCTTCGTCATCCTGACGTGGCTGATGCAGCCAAATGTATAGAGGAAGGACATGCTCGACTTGCGCCCATACCAAGCTTCGAATGGCGTCTTGCCCTTCAAGGCCTTGGTGGGCGTGCGGTTGAGGATGAAAATCGCCGTGGTCACCGCCTCTCTCTAGAACTTTGCTGGCATGCTTTTGGCCTTCATCATGGATCGAGCCATGCTGACCACCTTCTGGTTCCATCGCTCCACCACGACATTCTGCTGTGGTGAGTACGGTGCGGTGTGGTGTCGCACCACACCCTGATCTGCGCAATACGCAGCGAACTCTACTGAAGTGAATTTGCCACCGTGATCAGTCCGCAGCACGCGCAGCTTCTTGCCGCTCTTCGCCTCCACGCGCGCGTTGAACTTCTTGATCGCCTCTGCCACCTCGTCCTTGCTCGTTAGGAGTTGCAGCCACATATAGCGACTGCAATCATCCATGAGCAGGCGAAAGTACCACCGACAACCGTTTGTGTCTGGCGTGATTGGCCCGCAGAGATCGCCGTGGACGAGCTCGAGAGCGCCCGCCGCACGATACTTGGCCGCCTTTAGGAATGGCAACCTCCTCTGCTTCCTGGCCAGGCAGCTATCACATAGCTTGCCTGTGTGCTTGATGTGGGGCAGCCCTCAGACCATCTTCTCCAGCCGATCGAGCGCGTCTAAGCTGAGATGGCCAAACCGGGCATGCCACAGCCATGGCTCCTCCGTGTGCCATGCTGCCAGGCACATCGGCTGCTCCACCTTTAAGTCGAGTAGGTACAGCTAGTTTTGGGCCCTCTTCACCTTGGCAAGAAGCCGCTGCTCCTGGTCCCTGATCCTGAGGACACCGTCCTTGATCAGTACCTCGCTATCGCGCTCATCCAGCTGGCCAATGCTGATGATGCTTGAACGCAGCTGTAGGATATAATATACATCCGTCAGCGCATGGTGCTCGTCGTTCTGGCACCTGAAGATTATGGTGCTGCGCCCTCGGATCGCCACCCTTGAGCCATCACCAAACTTCACCGTGCCGGTCACGTTGCTGTCAAGCTCAGAGAAGGCTTCCTTGGAACCCGTCATGTGGTTGCTGGCACCGGAGTCTAGGTACGACCGCTACTCCTGTTCGCTGCCCACATATCTGAGGTGGACTTAGGCGCGTGGTTCATCGAGGTTGACAGCCTTCATAGCCTTGTCGTGCCCTTCCACTGCCATCACCTCTCCCTTCTCCTTGGCCTCAATGTCGTGTAGTGCATAGAACGTCGCCATCAGGAGAGTGGCCTCATCATCCTCATCAACCTACGCTAAATGAGCCTCAGCCTTCTTCTCCTGCTTGTGATTTGGGCACTCCTTTTCCCAATGGCCTGTCTTCCTGCAACACCGGCAGGCGTTGGGGTCGACTTTCTTCTTCTTCTCCGAAGAAGCCTTGCCGCGGCGCTTGCCATCGCACCACGACTGGAGGAGGCTTCCCCGGACTTCTTCATACGGGCAACCCACTCCTCTCTATCAGCAGCAACTTGCCGCTGTCCATCGTTGTTGTGGCCTGCTCCATGCGCTCATCCACCGCCCGTAGATAGCCTGTCACATCCTCAATGGTGACGGTGGACAAGTCCAGCATCATGTCTATGGAGAGAGCGATTTGGATGTACTTCACTGGCACGGAGTGGAGGTACTTGGAGACCGCCTCTTCTTCGTCGATGGTGATGCCATGGCTCCTCAGCTTGCTGATGAGCGACTACAGATAGAGGGAGAAGTCCTCCACAAACTCATCATCCTTAAACTAGAGGTTGGCGTACTCCGCTTCAGCAACTGGGTTGTCGCCTTCTTTGCTTGTTGTCGAGCCGACACGCATCGCCGCAATGGCCTCCCATGCCTCCTTAGCAGAGTTCTTCATCCCCAATGGCTCCTCAGACTACCGTGGCATAGCAATGAGGATAGCCTCCAACGCCGACATGTTGACTTTTTTCGTTGTCGCGCCAACCTGGTGCCGCCGACCTCCCCGCACTGCGTCGCGCACGACAACCTCTCCTGTCGTGGTGGGCAGCCACAAGAAGCGCTGGCCGCTGTCGCCCATCTCTAAACCATCCGTCATCGCCATAACGGTTAGTCCGGCGACGGCGCGCTTGTACTGACTCGATACCACTTGTTAGTCCCGAGATCTCCCACAAGGTTGAGCCAACTGCTCTCCGGCGTTCTCGCTCACTATGGCTAGAGGTAGGAGAAGGGAGGGAGAACAGAGTGCACACACACACAACACAAGCACCAGTGTTGGCCGGAGCTCTACAGAGGAGATGGCAAAACTGAACTCGCTCTCTTCTTGAGTTGCGGTGGGAAGCTATATATACAACTCTACACTTCAATCCTAGTACACACAGATATACTAGGGTTGTCATGTTGCTATAGTGACTAGATGTGACAATAGGGCTGAGTTTGGCGCCTGCCCTGCTTTGATGATTACAGCATGGCAGAGAACCTTTCGGCGCCTACCCACCGCCACTTGACTACAGCAAAGAAATAGGGAGCCCTTTTCGGCGTCTACCCTGCTGCACGACGATAGATGGGAGAGCAGCAGATTACTTTACAAGAAAGACCAAGCACATTCTATTTTGATTTAATTTTATATAATTTTGGTTCACTTGTCTATTAGAATTGGTTCAATACTTCCCATTCACAGGCACCAAAGAAAGCATGATCATCACAAATTTCATCCAATTCACACATAACATGTCAATATAAGTCCAGTCTAAAACATCCAATTCACAAAAGTCGTCCATACTGCATACCTAAACATCATAGAAGTTCAACGCATGTAGCCTAAATGATTCTAGATCTGTTTGACGGGTTACTCATCCAAGTAAGCTTAATCTTGGGGGAAATTTGTACCTGATCATCATTTGCCATCTCATTCCCAAGAGCACGTTTAGAACACAAGAATTTCACAGGAGTAGAAAAGTCACAGGAATCAGAAGATACATTCAACATTCTATACATGCTCTAGGAGGGTCAACTAGGACTTTGTGGAAAACTTGTGCATCACCCTCACCCTTTCATCACCCTCACCCTTGCAGTTTGCCATGACTCATGAGAGGCCCTTGCTTTCGCATAGGTTGCCTATCAGGAAGACTTGCAATCAACAACACTGCTGGTAGGGACACTCATCTTTCTCGAATTTATCAATCACACTTGCTGTCTCTTCAGGATTCCAAAAGGACATTAATATCAACATCATGCGCAGAACAAAACATATGGTGAAATGATGTGGACAACACCACAATGGAGCAACTGAAGATATCACAGGTGCAAACAAAGGAGCATATAAGCGAGTACACTTGCAGCAAAGGCAAGTCCAAAACTCTCGGTTACAACCATATAATACGCACGCCTACAAAATCGCTTACCTTTATCTATAACAATAACCAAAAAAGACATAGCCGACTGACTCTCTCGAGCCACAACTAGAAACATAGGGGATATATTAGATATGCTGCAGGCAGGATCAAAATTCAAATCCTTTACACTCTACTCAGATGTAGCATAATAATTAATATTTATAAGGGTCAACTAGACCATTTTATTGGGCTATACCCGTTCACTCGTGAGCGTGGGAGGCGGGAACTCTTTTCGTTCCTTAATCTAAAATAAACTAGACCATTTATTGTTAATTACTATTAACTAGAGTAATATTTATAATGGTTAACATAATTTATTATTGACTAATAGTTAGCGTGATTGAATTAATGTTAATTTTCCATTGATTAATATGTCGTTATCTATTATCTGAAGCTATTAAGAGATATATTTAGTTAATATTCTTTCACCATCCATTCAAGCAAACAAAAGAAAATAGTTTTATCTCATTCATCTAACCAAACATTTAACACGGGTCAACGCATCCCTGTAACACCCCAAAAATTGTAATTTTGAAAATAGGTTTAAAATAATTTAATTTGGAATTTATGTGCTCATGAAAACATAGGAAAATAAATTTTTTCATTAGTTTAAAATTCATTATAGGGAGTAGCAACATGGATGTGCATACATACCGGTGCATTTGATTCATTGCAACGAGTGGTTGAATCCAAAATGCAAAATGAATTCAAAATGCCTTTGAAAATGAGTTTGAAAATGGCTTTGAAATGAAAGAAAAGAAAAGAAATTTGTAAATAAAAGAATTTTTAAAGTTGTAAAATTTATTTTTGGGAGCATACCAAAATTTCTCATTTTTATTTGAATTAAAAAGTGTATTTTAAACCATATTCGAATTTGATTTGGTTTACATTTGAATTTGGTTTTAAAAACAAAATAGAAAAAAGATTTGGAAAAGCAAAAGAACTCTTCTCCCCTTACTTCCGGCCTGGCAGCCCAGCCGCGCGCGCAGGCCCAGCTCTTCATCACCGCATGGTCTGCTTTCACTTTCCCCCGCAACGGCCCAGCGCCACCCGCTCCCTCTTTCCCTTTTCTCCGCGCTTCGCTCGTCGGCCGGCCCAGCCAAAGCGAAGCCGCGCGGCAGCGTCCCCTCTCTCTGCGACTGACGCGCCAGGCCCACTTGTTGGCGCCATCTCCTACCTCCCGTCATCGCGTTGGACTCCATCGCCGCTGTCAAGTCCGCTGCCGCTCGATTCGACGTGCGCACAACGCCACCGTCCCCATAAATAGTGACCCCGCACCGCACCGCCTCCCTACGAAGCTTTAGAGTAAGCCGCATCGCCTCTACTCGAGTTGCCACGCTGCAAACCCTTGCCGCCGCCTTGCCGAGCACAACACCACCTCCTTTCGCTCTGCCCCGCGGTAAGCTACCTAGCCAAGTTCGCCTTCACTTCCTCTATCTCCCCATGCCTTCACGTTGCTCAGCCGTGGCCCGTAGGTCGTTTCCCACACTCGCTGGCGACCTCATTGCCGTCGGCAGTGCCTGCGCCGCCGCGCTAGTTCTCCCATCCGGCAGGCAGCGCCCCAACCAATCACAGCCGTCTAATCTAAAATTTAGGGCCCAGATTAGAAGTTACCGGTTCGGTAGTAATCTTACTAAAGAGCCCCTCTTCTTTTTAAAATAGAGCCGCCGTACCTGGTTTGTTTCAAAAGAGCCCCTGTCTTTCTTCAAAATAGGATCCACAGTCCTCGGCCAGATTTAAAAACCACATTTTATTTATTTTAATTCAAAAATTAAGTTTCATCTATTTACAATATTGTCACTATTTTCTGTAGGCCATATTTTCTCCATTTTAACTCTGATTTGACCCGTTCAACTTGCGTTAGGTTCATAATTTCATAATCTACATGTTCATACTACTGTTAGATATGTTTTCAACTTTTAAAATTCGAGGTTAGATTTAATCTATTATTTTAATAAAGGAAATCTTGTTTATTTCATATCTTCTATGTTTTAGCTCCGAATTGACCTGTTCAAGTTGTGCTAGATTCATTACAACAAGATCTACGCGTTACTAACAATGTTTATCATGTCACTATTTCTGGAATTTTATGGTTTAAACTCTAATTTGAATAATAATTATGCAACTGAATTTTATAAATAAAATATGATTTGTTTTACTTTAGTTTTATAATTCAAATCTAAATTTGACTTAATTTAATTTATATACGCTTTTATATAGTTAAAACACATGAAGCTTATAGTTTTATATTTTCTCTTATAAGTAGATCTTTCGGTAGCCGTTTCATTCAAACCGTAGCTCCAATTAGCGTGCCTCTCACGATTATGTGTTCGTAGCGATGCGTAAAATCATATTTCAAACTCTTTTAATTATTTTTCTATGATTAGTGTACTGTTCTAATTTAGATCTATTATTTGCTTCGTGTATGATTACATGGATGTTCATGTGGTGCTTTATGATCATGTCCAGTCGGTGAGATATACGTGGTGAAACAAGAAGTAGATCTTTGAAGATTTGGATTAGAAGAAGGATATAATTTTAAGACAAGTATAGTATGGGATCGTCCTTATTGTCCTATACACCTTAAATCACTTAATTCATATTGCATATATCTACCTTAATTACCACTAAGGATACCTTAGTGTTTTGTACTTGTACCTTGGTACCTTTGGGTTATTGCATTTGGTAGCTTTGCTAGTGCTCAACTAAAGCTATAATCTTGTAACTTGACTAATGGTGTATGCAATAAATATTAAAAGATGCTTTTTAGCAACATGGAATAAGGGGCCTAGAGCATTGGACTATTTTTATGGTGCTTAAGATTCCTCTCCCTAAGGACTTATCTATAAGTGATTATCTGAGACTCATAGTGAAAGTGTACAACCTCTGCAGGGTGTAAAACTGGTATATCAGCCATGCTCACAGTCACGAGCAGCCTTGGAATATTTACGGAATAGATGATGAACACTGATGATACTGATGATAAAGATGCTCACTAATGATTACCATTTATGCTATTCATTATTCATGTTTACCTGATCATGTGTTTATATGGGCTCGTGGATAAACTTGTTGCTACTCAATTGCTAAAATCATGACTCATTAAAAGCTAATCGTAGTTAAACTGGTGTCAGGCTTTTGAGCCTCATGAACCCCATGTTATATTTGTTGAATACGACATGTACTTATGCTCGCTTTATTGTTTTTTTCAAATATTTAGATAAAAATCCTGGATGGATACCAGATTGCTAGAGTTTGGAGGAATTAGGCTTGTGATCAACCAGTCAGTTGTCCCTATGGATTTGGAGTCTTTGCCTGAAGATCGGAGTTGTCTTTTCACTGTCTATACTCTGAGGTTATATTCTTTATACTAATACACTATATATTCAAGCATTGTCTATTGATAATACTCTTATTTATAGGTATATATGAGATTTGACTTTCTGGGCTCACATATGGAGTGTATCTGATTTTGTCCTTAAAACTTGGTGCTACAAAGTGGTATCAGAGCAATGCTGACTGTATGACGCGAGCTTAGTAGAAACTGGCCATTTTAAGATTTAGAAGTTGTTACAAAAACCCTTGCTTTATGAACATTGATATTTTCTTCTCTACTATATTTGTACCCTTGTTATTCATCTCTATCTTGGCGCTTATTTTGAAGTCTTTGTTCTCATCTTCACTCATTGATTTGATATACTTTTAGAACTATCCCTTATCATCTTCTTGCATAATCTAAAGATGAGTCTTAGGATTGTTACCCCAGTATAATGAGAACGATAATATCGCAAATTAGTGTCGGTGCGGGACCCACAAGATACCCCGCAAGAGAGAGAGAGAAGATCTAGTTCAACTAGGATTCTTCCCATGTAATCTTAGTAATAGAACTATTAAGTAATCCTACTAGGAAATCTCATTGTAAACCGACTAGGACTCTGGCCTCCTGACTATATAAAGGAGGGCAGGGCTCCTGAAAGAGTGAGAACAATTGTACAACATAACACTTCATAATCAATCCAACGCAAAAGGCAAACGCCGACTGGACGTAGGGTCGTTACTCGATCTATGATCGAGGGCCTGAACCAGGATAAATCAACTGTCTCTTGCGTTTACCATCGAGTTCAGCATACGCCGCAGCCCGAACGCGGTGTGCAGCCTCCGAGCCTATGTCCGGGTTCTTTTTGGTGGGTGCAATTTTTCATAAAAATTGCACTTACTGAGTGTAGCCCCCGAGCCTCTTGCTTTTGCTTGCAAAAGTTGGAGGGTCCAGATTCCTGTCTTCAAAAAATTCTGGGGCTACGTATCCCGCAGCCTCGTGCTTTCTCCGAGTTCTTTTCTTTTGAAAAAGAAGTCGGTTGAAGAGTCTTGATGCGTCGTTGTCGTTGTAGTCTTGAGTTTCTTGTACTTTTTGTCTTTTGTCTTTGGTTCTGAGCCCCCGGGAGTTGTTGAAATGAGGGCCGAATTCCCTAGCTTAGTGTTGATTAAGCTGTGATGCTGGCCGAGCCCCCGAGCGTATATCCGTGTTGTTTTGTTCAGGAAGAACTCGGATGCGAGGTCTTGGCGTATTCTTTGATAGTCTGCTGCTGTCAGATGTAGTTGTATGGTGGTGGTTGAGTGTAAATACTTTTTGTTCACGGGTTGTACTGTGATGGTATATTCTTCCGCTGTCGATGTTTTACCACCGATAGCCTGCCACAGGGGTACCGTGGCAGTATCGTTCGGGCTTCGGCGTATGCGGAACTCGATGGTAAACGCAAGAGACAGTCGATTTATCCTGGTTCAGGCCCTCGATCGTAGATCGAGTAACGACCCTACGTCCAGTCGGCGTTTGCCTTTTGCGTTGGATTGATTATGAAGTGTTATGTTGTACAATTGTTCTCCTTACTACCTTTTCTCGTGTATCGATCATTGAAAGTGTAGCAGTTTCCGATGGTGTGTCTCCCGTTAGGGTGTAATGGGCAACGTATGTTCTCAATGTCATCATATCTTCTGGGTTTGGAAAACTTCTTTGATTTGTCGGCCATTGCCACGGTATTGTCTGGTCTACGTTTTCTTTCTTGATGTCTACTATTTCGATGATTTTGCCTATCTGGGTTGTCTTGGTTGCTTCTATCCGGGAACCTTTCTCGTGTTTTTTTCTTCTGCAGTAATCATTTTTTCTACTGTTCGTCTGAATTCTTCATTGTTTCTCGGATTTTCTTTGCAGAAGTCTTGAAATTGCCACCTAGCCATGATTTCGTGAGAGAAAGCTTCAATTACTTCTCGTTCGGTGATGTCATGCACTTGAGCCCGTAGTTCACCGAATCGCCGATAGTAATTTCTGAGACTTTCGCCCCCCTTTTGCTTGAGTCCTTTCAGTTCGGCATGAGTGATCGGGTGTGTGATGATACCTGCGAAATTTTCACAGAAAGCTCTTTGCAAGTCTTCCCAAGTTCTGATCGATCCTGGGTTCAATTTATCGAACCATTGGAGGGGCATCGCTTCCAGTGCCATGGGAAAGAACAAGGTTTTGATATCATCGTCTCCTCCGGCTAGTTCAATTGATTGTGAATATATTCTGAGCCATTGTCTTGGTTCGGTTTTGCCATCATACTTGGAGTGATTAGACGATTTGAATTTGTGAGGTAATCGTACTGATGCCAACCTGTTTGCAAAACAGGGGAATCTATCATGCGTTCCGGCTTCCTTGAATTCGGATTCGGCTCCTTCTTCTGGCCAAGTGTTGTTTTGATGGGAATAATTCTGCGAGGATGTCTGGGTAGGCCCTCTACTCCTGGTCTTCCTTGGTTGTTCAAATTGATGGCCCCGACTATGTTCCCTCCTACTTTCTCCGTTATGGCTTCCGCCTGGTCCAAGTCTTTCAAAAGTGGACTTCCTTTGATTTTGATCTTCTTGCCTGCGGGTTGTTGATTTGGCAGGTAGTCTTGATCGGGTTCTCTCTTCATGCGTTCTTGGGATCGTTGACCGGAGCAAGTCCTGGAGCTGTTCGTACTTCTCTCTGTGATGTGAAGTTGCCCTGAGTTCTTCTAATGCTTCTCGAATCTTATCGTAAGGCGTACTCATCGTCTCTCTTGACCTCTTGTTGTAATTTTCTTTTGTCGTATTCACCAATTCGACTTCAGATCCGGTGCGAGCTTCTACTGTTGTCGAGCGTGGTCTTGGCGCCTTGTTTCAACTTGTTTTTCCTTTCTCTAGCTCTCTCTCGACTCTCGGTTTCTCCATCGTAGCCCCGAGCAAAGGGTGATATGTTGGATTCTCGATTCATCTGATGACCTGACATCGGGTGCTTCTAGGGGGTTTAATGGTGACCGAGGACGTCGAACCATGAGCACTTCCCGTGCGTGAGCCATTCCGTTATTGTTGTTAGTTTTCATACTGTCGGAGTTGCTGATGACTTCAGTATGCGCCTCGACGTCGTAGATTGAGTCTCCCTCTTGGTAAGGTAGAATAGCTGTTGTTGTTGTGCCGACTAGTTGGGTTCCGCTATCCTCAGGAACGGATCTTGGCCAGTGGATGATACAGTCTTGCGATGTTATCGTTAGTACGAGACCCTCCCCGAGCTCTGTCGCGTTGGTATCCCAAGTGTTGATTTGAAAGACCTTTCAAACCGTCCCCCGATAGGATTTTGTCGTGTTGTCGAGCCCAAATGGAAAAGAACTCGGCCTTTTGAAAGAATTCTGAGGGTAATCCGAGTTGTTTTGGGTTGTGCTCTGGAATCTTGCCAAAAAGGAACTCGACTTCTTGAAAGCACTCGAATAGGACTTCATCTCGGATACGGAGCTTGAATTCGAGTCGGATGCGTGTAGCCGTGGAATCTTATTCGAATCGGGTATTATGGGCTGCGCGAATCTTCTGGTGAGCTGATCCGTCATAGTTGTCGAAATAGAGGATTCTTCATGATGATCCGGATCTTTGAGGAGATGGCTTTGAAGCTTGCCGTAGTTGTCCGCCTCGCAGATCCACGAGCCGAAGATGAAAATCGATCCCGTCGGGAAGATCATGTTATTGAGGTCCATCGAGGTCTCGGATGCAAAGTCGCCGAAATCCCCTACCTGGCGCGTCAGCTGTCGATGTTTTACCACCGATAGCCTGCCACAGGGGTACCGTGGCAGTATCGTTCGGGCTTCGGCGCCTCATCCACGGGCTACGAGTGGCAATTACCCTCGGAATAAAGAGATTACTCGTATATGGCGATTCAGCAGTAGTCATCAACCAAGTAAACAAAGATTGGGATTGCACAAAAGAAAACATGGGTGCTTACTGTGCTGAAATACGGAAACTTGAAAAATATTTCCAAGGATTAGAAATTTTACACGTACTGCATGATTCCAACATTGCAGCAGATGTCCTTGCCAAGCTCGGATCAGACAGAGCAAAGGTTCCACCCGGCGTATTTATAGAAGAGCTATCAGTTCCCTCTATCAAACAACCCGGTGAGACATCCAACGAAATTCAGGCTAAAGGCGTTCAGATCTTGGTAATCAACACCTCATGGACCCAAGTTTTCATCGACTATATCAAAGAAAATAAATTACCAGCAGATAAAGCGGAAGCCACCCAAGTTGTTCGCAGAAGCAAAAACTACGTTTTAGTAGGAGATAGACTCTACAGAAGAGCAACATCATCATGAGTACTCTTGAAATGTGTTTCATTTGAAGAAGGCAAAGAGATCCTAGACGAGATACACTCAGGTTGCTGCGGAAATCATGCCGCTTCAAGGACACTGGTTGGAAAAGCATTTCGCACCGGATTCTACTGGCCAACCGCTTTAAAAGACGCAGAAGAACTTGTCGAAAATGCAAAGGTTGCCAAATGTTTGCAAGACAAGCCCATGTGCTGACTCACAATCTTATCTCGCATCCCACCCGCTTGGCCTTTTTTTTCTGTGAAATGGATCAAGTGGGACCCTCGAAGAAAGCAAAGGCGGCTTCGAGTACATCTTTGTGGCAATCGACAAGTTCACCAAGTGGATTGAATACAAACCACTCGCGAAGTACAGCGCAACCAAAGCAGTCGAATTCATCCAAGAAATTACGCACCGCTTTGGCATGCCCAATCGAATCATCACAGATCTAGGCTCCCCCTTCACAGCTATAGAATTCAGAAGCTGGGCACAAGACTGTGGTTTCAGTATAGACTATGCGTCTGTTGCACATCCAGAAGCCAACGGACAAGTAGAAAGGGCCAATGGACTCAAACTAGCCAGATTAAAACCAAGGTTATACGAAGAACTAGTGGACTATGGGTCCAAATGGATTGAAGAATTACCAAAAGTAGTATGGGGGCTACGAACTCAAATAAGCAGAGCAATAGGCCATTCACCCTTCTTCCTAGTTTACGGGTCAGAAGCCGTACTGCCTGCCGACTTGATCTGGACATCACCAAAGATAGAACAATACGATGAAGGAGAAGTAGAACAAACAAGAAGATTAGAACTCGACAGCTCAGAAGAAGTCAGAGTAAATGCTACCCTCCAATCAGCCAGATACCTACAAGGTTTAAGGCGGCACTACAACAAAAGTACCCATCCTCGATCACTACAAGTTGGAGACTTAGTACTAAGAAGGATACAAAAGAGGTGACGAGACGACATAAGCTTCTCGGGCCCATGGGAAGGTCCGTTCATTGTCACAAAAGTCACCGGACCAGCACATACAAGTTAATAACCGAAGATGGAAAAGAAGTCGACAATACATGGCACATCACCACCTAAGAAGATTCTCTGGCGTAAAAACAATTCAAGATAAAACAGATATGCAAGCCACAAGGGACCAATATTCACAATCGATTTAAAGACGATATTCTTCGACAACATATGTATTAGTTCATATTCATGATCAATAAAGATGATATTCATCCACAGCATGTCTTATCATGACTTCCAACGAGTTGTTTACCCGAAAAGAAAAGCAAAATGGCTGAAAACATGCCTGAGCTTCCCGGCCCAGAGCAAAATAGCTGAAAACACGCTTGAGCTCGCCGATGAGGGTAGCTAAAAGCTAACACCCGAAACAAAAAGCAAAATGGTGAAAACACACTCTGAGCTTCCGGCCGAGAGCAAAATAGCTGAAAACACGCTTGAGCTCGCCGATGAGGGTAGCTAAAAGCTAACACCCGAAACAAAAAGCAAAATGGCTGAAAACACGCCTGAGCTTCCCGGCCGAGAGCAAAATAGCTGAAAACACGCTTGAGCCCGCCGATGAGGGTAGCTAAAAGCTAACACCCGAAACAAAAAGCAAAATGGCTGAAAACACGCCTGAGCTTCCCGGCCGAGAGCAAAATAGCTGAAAACACGCTTGAGCCCGCCGATGAGGGTAGCTAAAAGCTAACACCCGAAACAAAAAGCAAAATGGCTGAAAACACGCCTGAGCTTCCCGGCCGAGAGCAAAATAGCTGAAAAGACGCTTGAGCCCGCCGATGAGGCCAAAACTAGTCAACCAAATCGAACTCCAAAGACCCTCCACTCTTCGTTCCGAAAAGCAAGAGGCTCGGGGGCTACATCCAGATAGGAATACTTTTTCCTCAGAAAAGTACAAGCGCCACTCAAAAGGCAACATTCTATGCCGAGTCATTTTTTCATAGCGCGGTGTCAACACAAAGATTTACATCTAACAAGTCACAGCGCGGACAAAGCACTCGACAAATCGAGGGGTCTCGTCAAGATAACACACATAGTTGTTTTGTGGAGCAGAAACGAAAACGGGATAAAATACTCAGCAAGACAAGTAACTTCGACCACACCTAGGCAAAGAATACATCAGCGAAAACAAAGAATCTTCATTTAAAGAGGAGTGTAATATTACAAGAAGCTTTACAAGAAGCTGGTCAATCGGATCAGGCATTATCATCAGGAAGGGAAATGTCAATATTTAGACTTTCTACAACCCTACTGGCTAAACCTTCGACCTCAGGCTCCATCCTCTCAACGGCGTCAAGGTATTCTTGGCTTTCAGCTTCCTCTGCTATCTTGGACAAAGGCGCCTCTGGAGCAAGGACCCGGACCTGGGCTAGCACATTCTTGGTACATACTTGGGCACACTTCTTCGCAAATTCTTGGAAACGAGTCGGAATCCGGGGAATGAACTGCGCCCAAGATTGCCCGTCGTCCGCTGGAGTCCGGAGAACATCGGCTACTGAACAAAAAGATTTTCACAGAACGTTCCAATTTTCAGTGGTCGTCGCCAGCTTCCCGGACAAGCTTTCAATAGTTCTTTGGGCCTGCACAAGATCTCTATCAGCTCCGCGCCTAATCAGCTTAGCAAGGGCAAGTTCTTCCTCAGCATGAGTAATTACCTCCTCAGCCTTATTATGACTAGAGCGGACTAGAGCCTTCATTTCATCGATACTCTCCGAGAGCTTCAGCTTCTCAGCTCGGAGAACTAGACAAGACACCCAAGAACAAGTCAGCGAAAAAAGAAATCAAAATACAAGAAAAAACAGGCAGAACCCGCGGCACCTTTGCATTCACTCCTTGCAGACTCCGCCGCGGTCTCCGTCTCCACTACCGGGCACGAAGGGTCTTCTCCTCCTTTTGGTGCATTTGACGTTCTGTCTCCAACTCAGCCCGGAGAAGGTCGAGATCGGCTTTTAGAATGTCCACCTCAGAAGACAACTTTCTCTCATTTTCAGATGAGAAAAAGAAGCCAGAATGATCACGAGAGAAAGACTGAGCCGAAAGAGACAAAGAAAAACAAGGCGTAAGGACAGAGGAAAAACGAGCATGCAAAAAAGGAACGGCAGTAAAACCTACCTGGTGCTTTTCACCAAAAGAAGTCGCTAGGGTCGACAAGCTCCCCCAGGCTGCGGTCAGCTCCGACAATCGATGGGTGGCATCGAACTGTTGCACCACGTCATCGGAAAAAGAAGGACCGCCGGAAGCAAGAGAAGGGGAAGGAGAAGCCGGATGGAGCGAAGAAGGAACGACCAAAGCAACCTTTCGGGAAGCCGAGTCAAACCCTCTCGAAGGACCCGGTGGCATGACGGCCACAGACACCTCAAGCGGCAAAATCGCAACTTCGCCGGGTAGCTCAAGCCCCCACAACAACTTCATCATCAGAGAATCTTTGTGAGTCCCGAGGCTCGTAACTCGTTGGCACACGGCGGGGGAGCAAGAGAAGAAGTCGATGAAGGAATGAGAGAAGACGAAACACTAAAAAGTGATAAAAGGGAGCACCGATAAGAACCAGAGGAGGGAAAATAAAAGCCAAAAAGATAAAGCTAGAATCTACTCACCCAATCACTCTCTTCTTTGAAGCCAAGAGAAGGCCTCGCAGGAGGAACCACGACCAGTAAAATGTCCCGCCACCCGGCGATGATGAGAGCGGAATAGCCGGCAACGGAGCTGCTGAAGGAGCCGGGGCTAGAGACGCGGAAGAACTCCGATCAAGGAGTGGTATAACTCTGCACCGGGGCTTCCAAAGAACTCGACCCGGAGTTTCGTAGAAGAAGTCGACACGGGAGCCTCGGAAGAGCTCACACCCGCCTCCGATTACTTCAAAAAGATCAATACTAAAGGTCAAGACAAAGAAGAGAAATTCAATGCAACAGAATATGAAAAGCAACTCACCGCCAAGCATGATGAGGGGTACTTCATCATCTTCTTCATCCTCACCAAGGAAACCAGAGCACACCTGAAAAAAAAAGATAAAAAGTAATCGGATCATGAGAGAGACAAGAAAATAAAAGAACAAAGAGCATTAAATGAGCTCACCTAAGAGCATGCTAGCAACAACTGGAGTACCTGAGAAAGTACTTGGTTTGCGAGGCTTCTTGGAGACAGGCAGGCTAGATGAAGACCCATCCGTTCGCCCCCTCTTCGGGACACTGCGAGGACCGCGAGGGACTAGACGAGGAACATATTCTTCATATACATCAACAAATCTAGAAGAAACCCCAGGAAGGGCGGTAGAGGTTTGGGACTTACTAATTGCAGAAGTTCCAGCAAGTCTATCTCCAGTCTCCGCCACGGCAGGGAAAGCGTCAGGAGAGACCGGGTCGACAAAGTTCCGCCCAAACTCCTGCGAAAAAGGATAAAACACCGAGACAAAGAAAAACTAAGCAAGAACAAACGCAGCTAGAGTGCAAAAAGTACTCAAACAAAAAGATAGACAACTCACAGCTGGGGGCGGGTTGTTGGCTGAGAACTCGGTGACAGCAGGGGGAATGACGCTCACCCCTTTCAACATTTTTTCAAGACGCCGAGTACCTCCTCACCGGTCAGCTCAAGAGCTGGTACCATGCGTGAAGGATCCTCGGCCCCGTAATACTCAAAGCCAAGATGCTCCCGCTCTTTCAAGGGCTGAACCCATGACGAAGAAAGCTCAAACAATAATAAAGCCGGTCAAACCTCTTTGGTTCAGCATGCTAATCCTATCAAGGAGTGGTTGGATCACTTGAATCTCAAAGAAGCGATTCAAGTTTCTTGTCCCATCGGTCATTCACCACAGGACCGGATCCGGGATGAATGGCAAGGAAGGATTAAATTTGGCGTAAAACCACTCAAGACGCCAATCTTTTACATAATCGACCGGTCATAGTCAAAAACTTAATTTTAAGACTCTCGATTTAAATCGAATCCCACAACCGCCAAGAACGCTGGTTTCTTCACGGCGGGGTTGAGGTTTCGTAAGAAAGAAAAAAAAAAAAAAGAGACAGAGAAGGAGGATTCCAAGGAAAGCTTCGCAAAGATGAACGAAAACAGTAAAGATGGAGAATGGCATTGGGGGTTAGGTGGTTCGGACTAATCCCAAAATAACCAAGAAAACTGATGAAGGAAAGCGAAGCGAGAGAAGGCAAAGTCCGCGCGGACAAAAAACGAAAAGGACAATCTCACGGGACCGGTTGGAACCCGATGCTCGCCGGAACCCTCCATTCAGCGATGACTTTGCTTTGGATCAAGCCTTATCGCTAACGAGCTCGCGTAAAACTGGTCTTCGTTTGTTGTTGGGGCGGCCAAACCTTCCGAAAGCAGCCCTCATAGCCACGAACTCCTCGATTTTCGATCAAAGAAAGGGATGACTCCTCGTCTCACGAAGGTCGCCGAGACTTGCTTGCGGTTTTCTTCTTTCCCATGAACTGGCGGAAGCAAGAGAGGCGCTAAAGAAGATGTAGGATGATGATGCTCAAGTTACTGGCGACGGTGACGGACGGCGGCGGATTTCAAAGCTAGGGTTTAAAGGCAAGAGTTGGGCAGCAAAGGGTCTTTAAATAGGTTGCTCAATGATACAAACGGCCCACATGGCCCGATAAAACACAATGTGGGAACGCGACGGTCCATTTACCCGACGCGCAGCTAAAACAATGGAGGGCACAAATCCACACAACAGTACAAACCAACAGGCAGATTTCAGACTTATCCGTCCAGCACCACGGCAGGGTTATCAGATCGCTACAAGAACAACTCATCAAAACAAGAAGAAAGAAAGAAGAAAGAAAAGGCTACCTCACAAGGAACAAAAGAACCCGGTTATTTGAGAAAGAACCCGGTAATCTCATGGACAACGGGATCGCAATGTAAAAGTAAAAGACAACTCAGAAGACAAGATTCGTTACATTACAAGCAGAAGATTACAAATCTTAAAGACAAGATTCGTTACATTACAAGCGACTTCAAAAATAGAAGATTACAAATCTTACAAGACCCAACGAACTCGGCACTACGAAAAGCAAGGTAGCAAAGAGGAACGCGGACACGGCTAGGCTCGAACGACTACGTGTCCCAAATTGCTACTCGGAAGGACAAACCGCCATCAGCTACACTGTTTTCTTCAAAGGAAGGACGCAGTGCACTCAAGGCGGAAATCGGCAGCACGACAGACAACATGGAGCAGAGAAGGCCGGCAGGCATCTGTCTACCCAAGACCGATGTGATACTGCATATGGTGTTGATCTGCGCCGGACAGTCTCAAGACAGGCGACGAGGATCAACCTAGAACGGCCAGATGAAGGAACAAGCCCACATCACTAGACTTCCTCCAACTACCACCACATACATCCCGGCGCATCTTTGTCATGGATTAGCCTACCTCTAATCCCTATCACAAGACTTCCTCCACCACGACAAGACACACAGAACTACAAAATATGCCGGGGCTGCTCTACTTCACAAACTACCATGCTCATATCCACGAAGGTTTCAACGGAATATCCAATAGATGAAAGCAAGCACTCCGGGACGATGATTTATAGACCAAAGGAGCGGCGCGACATGGACCAGGAGTACCGAACGAAATAAGCCCCGACAAAGAAACAAAGTGAAAGGACAGGACTCAATAATGGACGACTCAAAGTAGAGGAAAGCGAAGCTTTTCAAGACGGGTATATTCGGAAGAATATACCATCACAAGACAACCCGTGAACAAAAAGCATTTACACTCAACCACCACCATACAACTACATCGACAAAGCCAGCAGACTATCAAAGAATACGCTTAAGACCTCGTGATCCGAAGTTCTTCCCGAACAAAACAACACGGATATACGCTCGGGGCTCGCCAAAGATCACAAACTTAATCAACACTAAGCTAGGGAATTGGCCCTCATTTCAACTACTCCCGGGGCTCGTAACCAAAGACAAAAGACAAAAAGTACAAGAAACTCAAGACTACAACGACAACGACGCATCAAGATTCTTCTTCAACCGACTTCTTTTTCAAAAGAAAAGAACTCGGAGAAAGCACGAGGCTACGGGATACGTAGCCCTGCAATTTTTGAAGATAGAATCTGGACCCTCCAACTTTTGCAAGCAAAAGCAAGAGGCTCGGGGCTACACTCAAGAAGTGCAATTTTTATGAAAAATTGCACCCACCAAAAGAACAGGACATAGGCTGGGAGGTCGCACATGAAACTACTCGGATGATGGTTTAATCCAAGACTAAAGGACCACTTCGGAAAGATACCACAAAAACTACTCGGATGAGGACAAAATTCAAGTCTCAGGGACTACTTCAGAGCACAGATTTTCAAACAAACATAAAGGATCAAGACCCTCCAACTTTTTGTTCCAAATAGCAAGAGGCTCGGGGGCTACACTCAGTGAGTGCACTTTTTCTCCGAAAAAGCGCACGTCACCAAAAGACTTCCTCAACGCAGACTACTTCAAGACATTATGACAAAAAGAACCCGGAACGAGCCATATTCGAGTTCTTTTTGACAAAACTTCAACGAACAATCAGAGCAACTTCAAGACAAGATCCTCCAGCTCCTTGTTCCAAATAGCAAGAGGCTCGGGGGCTACAACCAGATGGACGTACTTTTTTCTTCACAAAACACTCACCACTCGAAGGTCCCAAGAAGCGCTACAAGGTTTCACTCCAAAAAGCACTCGGATAACATTTTGTTCCTGCCTAACAAGACTTGAAGGAGCAAAGCGAGACTTTCAGAGCTCAACCATGAAGTGCTCGGGGGCTTGTCGATGCGGGACCCACAAGATACCCCGCAAGAGAGAGAGAAGATCTAGTTCAACTAGGATTCTTCCCATGTAATCTTAGTAATAGAACTATTAAGTAATCCTACTAGGAAATCTCATTGTAAACCGACTAGGACTCTGGCCTCCTGACTATATAAAGGAGGGCAGGGCTCCTGAAAGAGTGAGAACGATTGTACAACATAACACTTCATAATCAATCCAACGCAAAAGGCAAACGCCGATTGGACGTAGGGTCGTTACTCGATCTACGATCGAGGGCCTGAACCAGGATAAATCGACTGTCTCTTGCATTTACCATCGAGTTCAGCATACGCCGAAGCCCGAACGATACTACCACGGTACCCCTGTGGCAGGCTATCGGTGGTAAAACATCGACAATTAGGTCAATGATTGAATTGTCCATCTTTTTTGTTTTGTTGAATTGTCATTATGCTTCTGCTTGTTTTGAATCATTTTAATGATTGCAATGATCTTGCTGGGTGTTCCCACAATTTCATTTAGTTTATAGGCCTAAGGTATAAGGATTAATGAAATGAATAGTCGGGTTTTGGTTATCTCCTGTTTCCTTTATCCTGTCTTTTTGGAGTAGCCTGCACTCATCGGCTTATATCTCTGTTTTTGGACTACCAAAAATCATGAGAAAATTGTGAACAATAGTATACTTCGATATCTTTCTATGACCACAAGAATCACATTGATATCTATTTTGGTTATGGAGTTGTGAAAATCACAAGATGATGCAACCGCGCTGTCTAAAATTTGGAGTAGTTTCTGTTGTGCACTGTTTTTAACAACCTAAACTGCAGAATTTGGAAAAGTGTTCTATAAGGAAGTTGTGGAGAATTTGATAAGATTTCCAATGGTATAAGCTAAAACTTCATTGTATTAATAGAATAAGAGTTACAGCCATTTTACTGTGCTATTGTTTTTCTGCTCGTAAGGAATTTCAGATTTATTGTTCTTGCTCATACACGAGAGTATCATTAGGATGTCAGAACATCTTGATACTAGTTAGCTCATCTGGAAGAAGGTGCAATCTACCCTTTTTGTGTCTCCTAGTTGATCTTTTCTTAAGGGGGTAGCCAAGTTAAAGAATTTACAAGATGAAGTATCATACGTTCTAGTTTGCGCAGCGGTAGCGTGGTGGGCCCTTAACCCACAGGTTCTAGGAACAAACACCTTTGGAGGAGATCAATAAGATAGATGATCACACCTATGCAAACTATCCAACCAAGAAGGGACCAAATACTCAAGGTGCCATGTGAAGATTAAGTCATACTCTCTAGCTCTCACTTGGAAGAATCGGTTAATTTGATAAGGAAGGTGGTACCCAAAGATGTGAGAGAAACTCAGAATTTCAATGAGGTTTGGTTAGAGGTTCAAGGAAGGTTTATCCAAGATCATTAAGATTTTGGTAGAGCTACCGGAGAAGCTTTTAAGTTAGTTTGGATCAAGAAACCTCAGGTAAGTGTTTGGAGTCCAAGAAGAGGTTGAAGTAAAATCTAAGTATTAGCTTTGCCAGATCTGGAAAAGAGCTTTATATCTACTATGACGCACCTTGTCAAGATATGGGATGTGTACTTATGTAAGAAGAAAAAGTAGTACCTTGTTTATTAAGTCAACTAAGGAAGCGTGAGTTGGATTACCCAGCATATTATGTGGAGTTATCCATTGTGGAGCATGGAAGTGCTATCTTTTGGGCGCAAAAGTGACATCTAGGAGGATCACAAGAATCTACAGGACATCTTCACTAAGTTGGTCTTGAGCTTGTGATATCCTCGTTGGAATGAAAATTGATTATGACTTGGAAAAGTGCTATCACTTCGAGGAACAAGGTCATGGCCGATGCCTTAGCAAAGGAGAGTTATCCAAGTTTGAGCAACTTAACCGGAATCATTAATGTTTTGAAGATCGGTGGTAGATTCTCTTTCTGACCAAGAAAGTGAAAAGGCTCCGTTAGAAGGTGAACATATAAAGTAAGAGGTCTAATAAGTATGGACTAAAAATGAAAAAATGGCCTAGTGATTGAAGTTACCTAGTCTAGAGAATCTGTCAGAATTTTGGAATCAGTTGGGCAAGTTACTTGGAGTAAGATTAACAGGTATGCAAAGTAAGGCGGAATCCTTGTCAAGACGATGGAAGTACACGAGGAAGTAAAGAAGAATCCAAAGACGGAGTATCTCTATCTTCTAGTTAACGTCTTCTGAATCTCGGGGATGAGATTCATCTTAAGGGGGGTAGAATTGTAACACCCCAAAAATTTCAATTTTGAAAATAGGTTTAAAATGATTTAATTTGGAATTTATGTGCTCTTGAAAACATAGGAAAATAAAAATTTTCATTAATTTAAAATTCATTACAGGGAGTAGCAACATGGATGTGCATACATGCCGGTGCATTGGATTCATTGCAATGAGTGGTTGAATCCAAAATGCAAAATGAATTCAAAATGCTTTTGAAAATGAGTTTGAAAATGGCTTTGAAATGAAAGAAAAGAAAAGAAATTTGTAAATAAAAGAATTTTTAAAGTTGTAAAATTTATTTTTGGGAGCATACCAAAATTTCTCATTTTTATTTGAATTAAAAAGTGTATTTTAAACCATATTCGAATTTGATTTGGCTTACATTTAAATTTGGTTTTGAACACAAAATAGAAAAAAAGATTTAGAAAAGGAAAATAACTCTTCTCCCCTTACTTTCGGCCTGGCAGCCCAGCCGCGCCCGTAGGCCCAGCTCTTCATCACCGCACGGTCTGCTTTCACTTTCCCCCGTAACGGCCCAACGCCACCCGCTTCCTCTTTCCCTTTTCTCCACGCTCCGCTCGTGGGCCTGTCCCAGCCAAAGCGAAGCCGCGCGGCAGCGTCCCCTCTCTCTACGACTGGCGCGCTGGGCCCACTTGTCGGTGCCATCTCCTACCTCCCATCATCGCGACGAACTCCATCGCCGCTGTCGTGTCCACTGCCGCCTTGATGCCGCTCGATTCGACGTGCGCGCCATGCCACCGGCCCCATAAATAGTGACCCCGCACCGCACTGCCTCCCTACGAAGCTTTAGATTAAGCCACATCGCCTCTACTCGAGTCGCCACGTCGCAAACCCTAGCCACCGAGTTGCCGTCGTCTCGCCGACCACAGTGCCGTCTCCTTTCGCTCTGCCCCACGGTTCGCTACCTAGCCAAGTTCGCCTTCACTTCCTCTATCTCCCCGTGCCTTCACGTTGCTCAGCCGTGGCCCGTAGGTCATTTCCTGCGCTCGCTGGCGACCTCATTGCTGTCGGCAATGTCTGCGCCGCCGCGCTAGTTCTCCCATCCGGCGGGCAGCGCCCCAACCAATCACAGCCGTCCAATCTAAAATCTAGGGCCTAGATTAGAAGTTACTAGTTCGGTGGTAATCTTACTAAAGAGCCCCTCTTCTTTTTAAAATAGAACCCACCGTCCCTGGTTTGTTTCAAAAGAGCCCCTGTCTTTGTTCAAAATAGGATCCGCAGTCCTGGGCCAGATAAAAACCAGATTTTATTTATTTTAATTCGAAAATTAAGTTTCATCTATTTACAATATTGCCACTATTTTCTGTAGGCCATATTGTCTCCATTTTAACTCTAATTAGACCCGTTCAGCTTGCGTTAGGTTCATAATTTCATAATCTACATGTTCATACTACTGTTAGATATGTTTTCAACTTTTAAAATTCGAGGTTAGATTTAATCTATTATTTTAATAAAGAAAATCTTGTTTATTTCATATCTTCTACGTTTTAGCTCCGAATTGACCCGTTCAAGTTGTGCTAGATTCATTACAATGAGATCTACGCGTTAGTAACAATGTTTATCATGTCACTATTTCTAGAATTTCATGGTTTAAACTCTAATTTAGATGATAATTATGCAACTAGATTTTATAAATAAAATATGATTTGTTTTACTTTAGTTTTATAATTCAAATCTAAATTGACTTAATTTAATTTATATACGCTTTTATATAGTTAAAACACATGAAGCTTATAGTTTTATATTTTCTCTTATAAGCAGATCTTTCGGTAGCCGTTTCATTCAAACCGTAGCTCCGATTAGCTTGCCTCTTGCGATTATGTGTTTGTAGCGATGTGTAAAATCGTGTTTCAAACTATTTTATTTATTTTTCTATGATTGGTGTAATGTTGTAATTTAGATCTATTGTTTGCTTCGTGTATGATTGCATGGATGTTTTTGTGGTGCTTTATGATCATGTCCAGTTGGTGAGATATACGTGGTGAATCAAGAAGCAGATCTTTGAAGATTTGGATTGGAGGAGGGTATAATTTTAAGGCAAGTATAGCATGGGATCGTCCTTGTTGTCCTATACACCTTAAATCACTTAATTCATATTGCATGTGTCTACCTTAATTACCACTAAGGATACCCTAGTTTTTTATACTTGTACCTTGATACATTTGTGTTATTGTATTGGGTAGCTTTGCTAGTGCTCAACTAAAGCCATGATCTTGTAACTTGACTAATGGTGTATGCAATAAACATTAAAAGATACTTTTTAACATGGAACAAGGGGCCTAGAGCATTGTGCTGTTTTTATGGTACTCTAGATTCCTCTCCCTAAGGACTTATCTGTAAGTGATCATCTGGGACTCACAGTGAAAGTGTACAACCTCTGCAGTGTGTAAAATTGGTATATCAGCCGTGCTCACAGTCACGAGCGGCCTTGGAACATTTACGGAATAGATGATAAATACTGATGATACTGATGATAAAGATGCTCACTAATGATTACCGTTTATGCTATTCATTATTCATGTTTACCTGATCATGTGTTTATATGGGCTCGTGGATAAACTTGTTGCTACTCAGTTGCTAAAATCATGACTCATTAAAAGCTAATCGCAGTTAAACTAGTGTCAGCCTTTTGAGCCTTATGAACCCCATGTTATATTTGTTGAGTACGACATGTACTTACGCTCGCTTTTTTTCAAATATTTGGATAAAATTCCGGATGGGTACCAGATTGCTAGAGTTTGGAGGAATTAGGCTTGTGATCAACCAGTCAGTTGTCCCTGTGGATTTGGAGTCTTCGCCTGAAGATCGGAGTTGTCTTTCCACTGTCTGTACTCTGAGGTTATATTCTTTATACTAATACTCTATGTATTCAAGCATTGTCTATTAATATTATCCTTATTTGTAGCTATATGTGAGATTTGACTTCCTAGGCTCACATATGGAGTGTATCTGGTTTAATCCTTAAAATCGGGTGCTACCATCCCTAAAACCATGGATCACCTTGTTCCATCCAACTTTGCTCTTAAATCAAACATACCCTTAGCACTAAAATAAGAGGCATCAAAGTGGCACTTAAAGCTAGTTCACCTATGACTTGATCTGTATTTAGTTTGGTAAGTGCCCAAACTTCATCATATGAATAGGCGACGTGTGGTGTTGGGATAAAATGGCAGCAACAATACAGTTAAATATCCCTTGTATTAAGATGAAAATGAGGACAACATCTACCATTAGATCAATAGTGAAATTATAACAATCATATGTAAAATTAACATAGTGATTTACATCGAAAACCTCCTTAAGGTGAGGAAAAAAAACATGAGGCTAGCCGGTCCACTCCAAGCTTCCACTATAATCAACGTGTGGGTACAAGGAGTATTCTCTAGAGTATCTAGAGGATTACAAAAGTAGCCGCACATCCATCAAGTTGCAAAGTTAGCATAATTACCATCTAACAAGAGAAATGTCTACAGACAAATAGAGAACTCATGATTCTATCCCCCATGGTTATCAGTTTATATTTCACAAACTACAGATCCACTATGAACACATTTGGTAGGTATGTCGATCCTGAGTCCCTTGACCCCTGATAAAGTTTCAGTTCAATCAGACCATTTCACCATCCAAATCAATCATCTACCACAATTGTTCTATGTTGTAACTAAAGTTATCTGAACCAATTGAGTAGATCGAATCACTGTGTAGAATGAACTTACCATGTTTGTTTCTGAACCAATCACATTTGAGCCTCCGATTACAAGCTTAATAAAGACGACTAGTTTAAAGCCACCAAACATGGATACATTTCCTTCTCCTTCTCTTTACCCCCTTTTTTCATGTGTTGTGTTGTGTTGTGGTCTCCTCTTATCCAGTGGCAGCTATTACGTACTGCCTACTGGTGCAATGGACAGAGGCTAGATTTTTTATCCTTTTACCCCTCCTCGATCAAGAAGCCAGCTATCCGAAACCGTTGATTCAAGCACCAACCAAACGATGCACAAATACACTAGGCTTGTGGATTGTTTTTGTTAGGCTTCAAATCAGCCTTCCACGTACGTCGAGGGATAGCTCACCCAACACATGATTTGTAATGGCGATGGAGGCGTTTTGGGCCAGTGGCCATGGCACCACACAGAAGAGCAGTAGTAGTTAGCAGCAACAGTCAGGTAGTGACACCATGACAAATGCATCAGGACTTCTTCAGGAGGAAGGAGAGCCGTGGCTCTGACAGTGCTTAGGTACGGTGGCGTCGACGATGAAACAGTAAGGACAGAAGAAGTTGAGGTCGGGCATGAGTAGTAGCAGCTAGCTAGGCCTTAGGCGTGGCGAGAAGGATCGATGAGTGCGATCGGAGGTGGGTCTGGGATTTCATTAATTCGGTTGTTGAACGATGGGTATGGGATACCGCCAAGGCACCGCATATATCGTGGGTCGTTTGTCCAAGTCAACTGGGTTGAATGCAGATTGCGGATGCAGATCAACAAGTTAACTACTACTCCATCCTTTTTAACTATCGTGTTCCCCCCACGTCTGTGACCAAATATATACAAAAAAAAAACTAATATCTATAGTGCATAATAATTATTGTGATTAGATAATCGTTGCTACTCCATCCTTTTTAACTATCGTGTTCCCTTCCCACATCTTTAACCAAATATATACAAGAAAATACTAATAACTATAGTGCATAGTAATTATTATCATTAGATACTCGTTAAATTTATTTATATCTATATCTATATCTATATCTATACCTAATAATAAAGACGTAAATTTTCCGGCCATTTTTTCGTCCACCTCCCCCTAGCTACCGGTAGTCGGAGTTTCTTCCGTCTAGACTTATATGACCCTACATGGTTAGAACAAATAGATCTCTCCGAGCCTGAATAAACTGAATAGGAATATGAATCCTAATTCAAATAGAAAATAAATTAGACAAAATCTTATTTTACTTTCTATATAGCAAAGTGTCTCTTTCAACCCGGCTTTTTACTTTCCATAACATAATACGTCCACGTCCACCATATTGCATTGATGCCCGCAATCCAAAGTTTGTGCCCGGCAAAGAGACTAATTCTACCACGATGCGTTGGCGTTGGTGCCCAGCAAGAGGCCGAGTCCTCCTCCAGGTGCATTAGGTTAGAATCAAACAATAATAAGCAAAATAATCCAAATCACATCACACAAAAAGGAAAAGGAGAAGCGAGCAAACTGCACGGCTAAGAAGAGAGAGGCAGCGCTAACACCTGTGCCGGTTCTTGTGCTAGGCATGCCGGCCGTGCACATGCACGTTTCACGAGTTAGAATAATGTCGGTTACTCGCAAAACAATAATGATATGTTTGGCTTATCTTAAAGCAAACCATTTGAACTGCTGCTGCCAAGTTGAGATACAAAAATACTGTAGTGCTTTTCAGCAGCTGCAGCCCTGGCAAGAAGCCATTGGTGTGCTAGCATTGAACGTCCTGAGCTCACCTTAGCCGTAGCGAGCGCTGCCCCAACCATACATATCTTCTTCAACAAAAACAATGATCAAATCGAAGGCTCGTCCAAACAAAGTATGCTTTTTTTCACGCGTCCCTGTTCGAACGGGTTTCGTCCGTTCTTTTTCCAAGATTTATAAAAATCCACTTCAATCGTCAGTTTTCAACTTCCTGTTCTAATTTAGTCATTCTCCATCAATATCAATAATAATAATATAATAAATATAATAATATTATATGTCTTTAAGCCATTCACCTCTTCTTTAAGAAATATATTTTTTCATCTCCAAACTATTGGCACAGTTCTAATTAGAAATAAAACGTATCTTATTGTTACAGCCTTGCTCGGCCGATATGGTTCAATCACTACGGGATACAGTCGTTTCGCCGAGTGCCAGGGGCACTCGGCAATGGCCCAAAAACACTCGGCAACCACTTTGCCGAGTGTAACACTCGACAATGGCCCAAAAACACTCGGCAACTGCTTTGCCGAGTGTAACACTCGGCATACAACACACGGCATCTTTTTGTCGGCAAACAACTATTTGCTGAGTGCTTTTTGTCAGGCACTCGGCATTTGCCGAGTGCCGGAAAAGCACTCGGCAAAGATTTACACTCGGCAAAATAAAAATGTGAAAAAACCCAAAAATAATAGCAAAAATTTCGGGGGAGGCCGCCACCAGCCAGCGCCCGCCCGTCTTCATCGAAGTCGGTGCATTTTTTACGCTAAATTCGCGGCTAACGCGGCCGGCGGGATTCGAACTCACGACCTCTCCCTCGCATGTCTGTTGCTCTGCCACTGCACTACACTGTCACTTGTGTCTAGATTCCGTTATCTATCCTCATATATTATACTAAACCGAGAGTAAATTGTTTGTTTGAGGCCATAAACGAATTCAAACCAAAAAGTGGTCAACTACAAAGTTTCATAACTTTTTGAGATCTACAATTTTCATTTAGGAAGTTTTTCCATTCGAGGTCGTTTGAAAAATTCGAATTTCAAATTTTAGAGATTCAAACGTAGTTTTACATGATAAGATGATTTCAAATCAAAAAGTTGTCAACTACATAGTTTCATAACTTTTGGAGATCTACAATTTTCATTTAGGAAGTTTTTCTATCCGAGGTCTTTTGAAAAATTCAAATTTTAAAATTTTCAAATTCAAACGTCGTTTTTGCATGACAAGATGATTTCAAATCAAAATGTTGCCAACTACAAAATTTCATAACTTCTCAAGATCTACAAAGTTTATTTTGGTCATTTGTTCATCCGACATAGTGGTAGTATTTTATTTGGCACTCGGCAAAGACTGTCAAAGACCGTCTTTGCCGAGTGCCCGATAAAATACACTCGGCAAAGCCTCCGGCACTCGGCAAAGTGCCGGTTTCCGGTAGTGAATCAGTCAAACTGTGGACTGAAATCTGAAGTGAGTTGTTCAGTTTAGTCTAACAAATATATTTTCAAGCATAATTCTTGACGAAATTTTATCAAGGTTTTAAATAGCCGGCTAAGCCATTTAACTTTCAATGTCCGAAAACAGGCTATAGCCAGCTATAGCGGCAGCTAAAGGCTAACTTATACATGAAAAAACTTAGCTAAATCCTTCTCAAACAGCTATAGCCGGAGATAGTGGAGGCTATAGCCGGAGATTTAAAACCTTGAATTTTATACAAAGAGTAAAATATAAAGAGATATATATTATTTCGGTCCTTGTTTTTCTTAAATGTTTGGTACTTTTTTCTCCCGTTGCAACGTACGGACATATTTGCTAGTAATAAACTTATTCAAAGATATAAATGTTACTAATATTTTCTATAAATCTTGTTAATTTATTTTTTTTAAATGACGGAAATAGATATACCATAGAGGGACTTAAAAAAGGACAACCAGAGGGAGTACTCTCATCACCGATCTGACGAGAGGCAGAGAGAGAGAGCGCGCCAGAGACCCAGGCCTTGTTCGGCTGATGGTTTGTGCAGCCGAAGCTAAATTGCTATGAGAAAAAAACAATGTATCATAGTTGATAAGCAAGACTGACAACAATCACTCAAGAAATCCATTCATCATTAAAATGCCTGCTTGATTGGGTCGTCTGGCTGTTCAGCATTTGTTGTGCCTAATAAATCCCTCCCTCCCTCCCCCTTCATCCATAGCAGCTCTTCTTCCTTCCCTGGCCAAAAATAAGGCGCCGTCGGTCGAGACGACATCGCCCGCGCCGGTGAGGTACCGGTACCTGGTAGGTCGTTTTGCACGCATTTCTACCATGTGCATCCTGCTAGCTAGCACTAAATTAACCTGAATCGAATGACCTTCTCGCGATCGATCGATCAGGCAAGCAGCAGGAGAACCATCCACCGTTGTGGTGGTTGTCCCGGCCGGGAGGGGAAAGCAGAAAGACCTACCCCTGAGACCTTACCGAGAGATATATCGAGATGGTCGTGGTCGCGGACCCGGTCTTGTCCTCCATGGCCTCCAGCCTCACCACCTTCTTCGCCAACTTGGTGTTGGCGGAGATCAGCGAGCACCGGGCCGTCAAGGGCGACGTCAACAGGCTCAAGACGAACTACGAGCGGGTGGCGCTGATGATGGAGTCGGCGGAGCGCAAGGTGATGCTGGACGACGAGGTGGCCAGGTACTGGCTGAAGCGGGTCAAGGACCACATGTACCAGGTCGAGAACGTCGTCGACCATTGGATCATCAAGAACGAGAAGAAGCACAGGGTATGCTGCTCTATATGCTCTCCTGTCGACGTCGTTGCGAGGAACATATATATACTGCATGTAGATTTCATTTATTTTTAGCCCACCTCACCCCCTTCTTTTACTTTTTTTTTCATGACCGTGCCTAGACACGTATTCAATTAAAAGAAAGTAGAGAAACATTACAAGCTACCCGTCAATGATAAGCACCGAGCTTACTAAAGAGGAGGAGGACCAAAAACACATAAAAAGAAAAGTGAACCGAAGGAAGCTAACCCCTTCTTTTACTTCATCACTCACTTTATTATTTGGTGAAATCTAAGACTATCTCCAACAACATCCCTAAAATACAAGACCCATTCCATATTTAGGTAGCGCTATAGGCAAAGGGTTCAATACCTATTTTTAGGTCTCCAACAACAAGATCCAAAAGAGAACTCTTTCTGCAAATGAGTTTTCAGGAGAGATGATACTCATATTTGGGTTGTACCTCTGCTGCAACCCAAAATGAGTCTCACATATAGGTACTCTGTTGGAGGCTGATACAGTACCCTCCGAGACTCATTTTGTATTTGGGTGCTCATATACGTCACCTATTGGAGACAGCCTAACATGTTACATATATCCAGAAGTAACCCAATGGTTTGAAATACCCGTTCAACGTATGTTAAACACTTTTGTTTTTGCACTGGTTTGAAATGTAAGGGTAAAAAAAGGAGCGGCCCTAATCACAATGGAAAATTGTCATCTTGAGCAATTTTTTATTTCCTTAATTTATAATAAAAATATATATTTTAAGACTGATTTGGAAGGTATCACGAGTTATTATTGGTTTGGAAGGTATGATTAGATACATCATATAATATATTTTCATAATATGTTCATTTGGTGTTATAAATATTTGTGCATTTTCTATAAATTTGGTCAAACATAATTTCTTTTTACTTAAGACAACTCTGTGAACTGATTTATTCAGAGAAAGAAGAGAGAGGGAACATTTCGTAGTCCTTTTGTAGTTAGTTGGTTCAAAGATATGAAATGAATGGATCATGCATGCAGTAACTCAAAGCATGTTTTAAACTCTACTAAAACAACGAGAAAGGCATAGTAAGTCTACTACTCCCTCCAGTTACAAATAAGTGAAGTGTGTTGGATTGCTTCTATGAGACATAGCAAATTTCCTTCCCTTTTTCAAGACAATCTACTCATACTATTTTGAAACTAATTTTATCAAATCATGCTCTTCCACGGACTAGCTCTTAATAAAATACATAAATATTATAAACCCATTAATAAATTTAGTACCTACAAATAATCGAAATTGCTTATCTTTGCGTAACACAATGTTCCATTAGATGCTCTATAATCCCTTTCTGCTTATGGTAAATTTATGAGTTACTCTATATGTTTCACCATATGTAGGTTTCTAATTTTTATGAGAATTTCTAGAATTTATTTTGTTTTCTAATGCATCTGTGAGAATTAACATAGTGGTTTTATTGGAACCTTTTATTAGTAAAGTAAAATATCAATTCACGAGATATTAGATGGATGTACTTCGTTTTCTCCGGTCTAGTGTGTGCCTATACTAATATATGTTTCATAGGTGTTATTTTATCTCTTTCAAAACTCAAAAGTCTTCTCCATGTTGATCCTGCATGACTTTTAAAAAGGAAGAATCTAAGTTCAAGGGCATGCTTAAATAATAAATACTCAAAATAATTGTTTGTTCATTTGTTGTGTAGGGATCTCATAGAAGGTCGCTTAGCTGCGGTGATTGCTCTGATAATAGGAAACTTGCTGCCGCCATAAAGGAGTTGAATGTGGATTTTGAGAGCATACTGAAGCTTAAAGATGAGACTAAGACAGACCAGCACGCAATTCGATCATATGGAAAGACAGCATCTGACTACAATGCTGATATTATTGGTGACTATGTTGACAGCGATGCTAGTGATATAATTGAGTTATTACATAGTTCCAAGAAAAGATGTCGTCTTATTGCGATAGTTGGAATGGTTGGAATTGGCAAGACTACTCTTGCTCGGAGGATATATCACAGAGTCAAGGTTGGTGATGGTAACGATCAACACTTTGAGATAAAATTATGGATACGTTTCTCCAATGATTTGAGTTCACTGATAATGTGGTCGGATTGTCGTAAGGAAGGATCAACTAATGCTCAACTACAGAACCTAGGGGCTGAAATAGCTAATAAGAAATTCTTGCTAGTAGTTGATTCTGTCTGGACAGAAAATGTTTGGGAGGCGTTGTTGGAGGGTCCTCTGCTGCAGGGCAACTGTGAAAGCAGTAGAGTGATATTAACTACCAGAAATAAGCATATTGCTAAAAGAATCGGGGCTGGTCATATCCATTATGTCAAAAGGATGAACAACATTGATGCTTTGAGCTTGCTGTTTCGAAGAGCTTCGATTAGTGAGAATGACGAAGCAGACTTAAAGGACATTGGGCAACAGATAGTCAAGAAATGTGATGGTCTCCCGCTTGCCATCAGGAGTATAGGGCGGACTCTAAGGAGCCATGAGCCGACAAGGCATGACTGGGAGACTGTCTACCGGACTGCATTTCAGGACCTTTCACCAGAGGAACAATACATGATCAACTTGAGTTTTCAGAATTTGCCATCTTACATGAGGCAGTGCTTTCTTTACTATTCAGTCTTTCCTGAAGATTTCTTCATCGAGAAACAGTACATTATACAACAATGGATCTCTGAGGGCTTCATTGTGGAGAAGAGAAAACTAACCATGGAAGAGGTTGCGGAGTATTATTTTGATGAGTTGATTGGAAGAGGTCTCCTCCATCTTGAGTTTGGGAATGCTGGTGCCATAGGAGCGAAGATGCCTATCATGATCCGCTCATTCGCAAAGGATGTGTCTGATCATGAGAACTTTTGCAATGAATCAATGTCTACAACAAATATTTTTGAAGCCCGGAGGTTGTCCATAGTTAAAAACAATGAGGCAGATAAGCATAATGATGATAGCAATGAAAATGGTGACAATGGTGGGATCATAGGAGGAGAAGAAAATATCAATGAAAACAAGGCAAATAACGGCCACTTAAATAATGATGAAGCCAAAAAAGATGCAAAATCTGGTGAAAGTGCATCGTTGCATGGACTAAAAAGGATGAAGTACCTAAGGACACTAGTACTTCATAAGAGCACAGTACCAGATGGCATTCGAGTGGACACGTTCAAACAGCTAAATCTTTTAAGAGTGCTTGACCTTCGTGAAGTGAGGGGTATTGAGGTTCTACCTATTGCTGTAGGAAGCCTAGAGCGTCTTCGATACTTGAATATTTCTCAAACAAAGATAAAAAGAGTCCCTAGGAGCATAGTAGACCTGAAGATGCTCCAGTACTTCCTTCTCAGAAACTGCTCGCAAATAGAGACACTTCCAAAGGGCACTGGAACTAAGACATTTGAGGTGCCTTGACATTTCAGGTACTGGTATCAGGGTTATAAACTGGAGCTTTTCTGGCATGGAAGAGCTTATCTCTATGCAAGGCTTTCCTATGGGACAGACTGGTTTGCTACAGTCACTGGATCTTAAATGTCCCAAGAAACTTGATATTCTTCATATTGATAAGCTAGAGGAAATCATGGAGCCTCTGAAAATGAGTCCCCGGTTAAAAAGTATCAGCTCAAGGAGCTTGAGCTATGTTACATTAATGTTGACCCTACATTGGTGCAAGATAAAAAGATGGACAAAAGAATGGAAGTTCTCGACAAGTTTGACCCTCACAAATGCCTAGTACATCTCAAAATTGAGAACTACTATGGGATGCAGTACCCTTCATGGATATCAACTCTCTCAAACCTCCAGCGACTCCACCTCCAAAATTGTGTATGGTGCGAGAAACTCCCTTCATTAGGGGAGCTGCCACAACTCAAGTTCCTAGCTGTGACAGGCTTTGCCAGGCTATGTTCGCTTGGCATGGAGTTTAGGGGTGATCTGCAGGACAAGGTAGCATTTCGCAGGCTCCAGCTGCTTTTCATTGGTGGCATGGAAGCTCTACATACATGGTCTGATCTTAAGAGCCAGGATTTGCCACAACTTCAAGTACTCAGCTTACTAGGATGCATAAAGTTGACAGCTATTCCACTCATTCTTCAAAAGTCAACGACACTAACGAGGTTGGAGGTTGATACCAGAACTAAGATTGGTATCGAGGATAAGCTCCAGGGCTTCACAAAGGGCAAAGTAATCAATATGGACAACACATGGGAGCCACAAAGAGATGAAAGTTTTGAAGCCCTAGTGGCTCTACCAAATGCGTACCCTCCTCAACAAGATGAAATTGTTGAAGCGGCAGAGACACAAAATGCACAACCACCTCAACAAGATGAAATTATTGAAGCAGTGACCTCACAAAATGCACACCCCTCTCCACAAGACCAAATTATTGAAGCGAAGGTGGCCCCACAAAATGAGAGGCCTGGAAGATTCAAGCTTGATTGGAAAAAGGCTATGCTTTCATCATTGCTTTCTTTGCACTTTTGCTACTGCTCTTCATCATTGCTAAGACCCTATAGGATTTGAAGTGGAGAAATTTAGTTTTGTTTTTTCAATAAAGAAGAAAACCACAAAGGAGACCAACACTACTCATACTTTGGTGATTGTACGATGTTCCTATTTTTTGTTAGTGCAAACATCCGAACTTAACATTAGTGTGTGTTTATGTGTTGCAAGTAATTGTTAACACTTATACTGGTCACTCATTCGAGTGCACGACCGCAGCGGCCGACCACAGAGCGAGGTCAAAGGAAAACCGACCTAAGCCGATTTGCGCAGGCCAAAACCTGACCAACTGTTCTTAGCCTTCAGGATCAGCATCTTAAGTACAAAACTAGCACCGTCCAATGAGTCAGACAATCCTTTACAATGCCATATAAACCTCTCCCTTGTGGCACTAGCTTTTTACCCTTTTCAAATTTTCTAGACTTTTTGCACTCCTGGTTAACACCTCTGGTCCAATGTTCCGAAGTATTTCCTCTAAATAATCACCATAATCTTCATCACCGACGTGCCCACCATCACTGCCTCCGCCACCACCAACATTATCCCCGACATGTCCACCTTGTCGTAGCCACCCATTTCAGCATTAAGATCAGCTAAACGTGCTTCCGTACTCTGTGTCATGAAATTCTCCTTCTAACTCAACATCAAAGATTGCATCGCCATGATGGATCCAAACTATGTAGTCCTTCATGAAGCCTCACATGATCAAGTGCGATCTGATTGTACTCGCATCTTTCCACGCGAGATTGTTCTTGCAGTCACTACATGGACAATGAATTTAGGTTCCATTCTTAGCCATTGCATGCTTCTCTACGACTTCGATAAATCCATTCACTTCATGGCAGAAAAATGGCTTCCACCTTGTTCAGTCGTACATCCATGAGTTCATGTCCATCTTTTACGTTACCAAAGCAAAAAAAAAACAAGTAACAATAACTAGAATAAAAATTTTAAATAACCCCAAATTAAACAAATTAATTAATATTCACTTAACAATTATAATCAAAAAAATTGAAAAAGATTAGTTGAAAACTATTACTAGTGAACACATCGTTGATGCAAACTTAATCCATATTTAAAAACTAACTAATAAACCATAAAACCCATCAACTTTGTATTAATCATGTCATTGTCCAAACAAAACCTACATCAATAATCGCCAAAAGAAAAAATAATTGCCCCAACTAATATTCAACCTATTATTGATGCACTTAATCATCTTTTGAAAACAAAAAAAATATGGATGTTGAGTAAAAAATAAATTTTTTTAATTCTAGATCTAGACCCAATCCCTATTTAAAACTAACTAGTAGACTATAAAAGCAAGACATGGCCACGAAATAATGGTAAATCTTATCCCCCTATTAAATTCAACCTTAAAACCTTCAAAGATTTGTCTAATTTCTTTCATGAATGCCTCAAATACCATGAAAGAGAGAGAAAATCAAAACCCTAATTGAGCAAGTACTCTACCACTAAACCTTTAAAAAGATGTTAGAGACAGCAATTATGTACCTTCTCCTCCAAAGGAATCAAAAGAAAAATCTTTCCCATTAGATTTGTATTTTTTTTAGAAAGTTCACTACAGAACTAACATTCATCGTCGGGTTATTAGTGCCAGTTATTTTCTAACCGGTAGTTATAGAGCATCATTGCCGGTTCTTAGCATCAACCAGTAGTGATAAGACAACCAACAGTGACCGGTGGCCTACAATGCTAATTCATGGCTTGAACTGGCAGTGATAGGGGTAGTTATAGTTGTTTTACATAAAAATTCATAACTTTTTCATCTGAGATCTGATTAAGATAAACTCTATATCAAAATTATGGAGTTTAAAAATATATAAAACTTTGTAGTTGGCAACTTTTTAATTTGAGATGGTTTAAAAGTCCAAATATTCAATATAAGTTCTCAGATCACATTTGACATGATTACTAATGTCGAACGGAGACGGAGTCAATATAAAAGTTGTAGTACTCGATGATATTTATAACTTTAACTTTTTCAATTTAGATTGTTTTAAGTGTCAAATATATAATATAATATTAAAAAAATATGTAGTTAAAATAATAACGTTAGCTATATATATTGTCACATGTGTGGCGTAGCTCTATGTGCGCTCGCTGGGATGCGAACGTTGAGATTTCAAATTCGAATCCTGAAAACATATTTTTCTATCAGAATGAGAACTACAATAGATATTGTAGGCCATTTGTAGGGACAAATAGGTTAGTAGGCCTGACGCTATAAAGACGACTGAAAATGCAGCAGTATTTGTCTGTTGCTAAAAATCAATTCTACAGTAGTAGTAGCCAACTGGCGGGCAATGTGTATAGTTGGGCGTTGACTCTCATCTAAATAATCTAAGGGTGTTCGGTTCTTGAGTCGTTCCTAAAATTTATGTTACATTGAATATTTAATATTAATAAAGAGCATTAAATATAGATTAATTATAAAACCAATTACATAGATAGAGGCTAATTTGCTTGACGATTTTTTAAGTCTAATTAATCTGTCATCAGCACATGTTTACTATAGCAACACGTCAAATCATAGACTAATTAGGCTTAAAAGATTCGTCCCTCTAATTAATCGTAAATTGTGTAATTAATTTTATAATTAATCTATATTTAATATTCATCTAAACATTCGATATGACAGAAATTTTAGAAGACCAGTAGAAACCAAACACCCTTTAAGTCTACTCATTGACGGAAATGAAAAAGTATCTATCCAACGCTATAAAGATTGTTAAAAATCAAATTAGTGGGACCCAACGCTACAAAGACGGCTGAAAAAGCAGCAGTACCTGTCAGTTGTGAAAAAATCAATTCTATAATAGTAGCAGACAACCGTCGCTTTCTTGACTCTCATCTAAATAATCTAAGTCTACTCATCGATGAAGACGAAGAAGTATCTGTCCATCGCTAAAAATTAATTTAGTGGGACCCGGCGCGATAAAGATAGCGATTTTTTTATTTTTAACATTTTTTTAAATAATTTTCAAATATGACACTATTTATTTTTTTCTTCGAAACTAACACTTTTGGTCGCGCCTATTCGCATGGCGTTATGAAATCACGCTGCCGCACCATGCATGGGGGCACGGCAGGAGCGGCAACGTGGCAGCGAACAGTGCCGCTAAACGTTGACGTGGTTGGGGCTGCCGCGCCGCGGATCTAGGCGCGGCAATGATGCGCCATGACGCATGGCGCGACAAGGCCCATTACAGGCCCGCGGCAAGGCCTCTCTTCTTTCCTTTATCTCCATTCCTTTTCTCTATCTCCTCTGTCTCGTCCGTCGCCGCCTGACACCGCCACCACCCGCCCGACCACGCCGCCACCCTCCCGTCGTGCCCGCCCACGGCCTTGGGCCCTCCACCGCGCCTCCATCCCTCCCTCTTTCTCCCCATTCTCCTGCTCAGGCGAGGCCGCACCCCCTTGGCCGCCCGCGCCCCTCCCTTCCTGTTTGTCCGTGCCTGCCGCCGTCGCCCCCTCCCTTGGCTCGTCCACCGTCGGCCGCGTCGCCTCCCCTGGTCATAGGCTGGGGGTCAGCCCCTTGGCCGCCCGCGCTGCCTCCCTTGGTGGACATTCGTTCGGCCACCGCCGCCGGTGGTGAGGACGCTGGTGGCCCTCTCCGTCGTTGGGGTTGACCCCCAGGAGCTCTCCCATTGTTGCTAAGGTATTCCCCCTCCAAGACCCTCATTTTGGTGATTAAATTTTGAATGAATTGATTATTGTTAGTGATTTGGTATAGTTAAGTAGTTAGGATTTATGGTATGGTTAGGTAGTTAGCCTTTAGGTTTTTGTTAGTTAGGATATTGGGTTTAGGGTTTGGTTAGTAATTTAGGGTTTAGGTTTTAGTTAGTGTTTTTTTTTTTTTTAACACTTTTTTGTAAACTATTTTCAAATTTGACACTGTTTTTTTTATTTTCAAATCTAACACTTTTAGCCACGCATATTGCCACGGCGCGGCCAAACAACGTTGTCGTGCCATGCATGGAGGCGGGGCAAGGGCGATGACGTGGCAGGGGCACGAGCCCTGATCGACTGACGTGGCAGGCGTTGCCGCGCCGCACATCTTGGCGTGGCAGTGCTGCGCCATCGCCCACGACGCAACAGGGCCGACTTAATGTTGCGTCGCGAGCCTCCCTCCCTCTCTCTGCCTTACGTCGAACAGAGGTGAGGGCGCCCGCGCCACCCCCCCTCCCTCCTCATAGAACCCAGCCGCCGCCTGGACCTTCCTGCCCGTCTCCCTCCCTCCCTTCCCCAAGCTTCTCCTCGGCCTCGGTCACGGTAACGATGCTCTTATTTGTCGTTTGAACGGTGGATTCAAATATTATGAATGGTAGCTAGGGTTTGGAGGATAAGTATATTTGGGCTAGGGTTTAGAGGAAAATATTAGTTTGATTTTGTCATTGTTAAGGTTAATTAGTTAGTTAGAAGCATGTTACCGTGTTTAGTGTGAGGTATTATTTTAGTTGTAATGCAAATGGTTCTCCTTTACATTAATTTGCGATGTTTTGATTGATGTTAAATTACAACCATTTAATTAGATGCAAGACATGTATCGGGAGCAGTTGTGGCGAAAACGGGGTCGTCCTAGAGAATTGTACCATGATGAGTCTAGCAAAGATGCCCCCGTCCCTCCTGACCTCCCTGTCCCTAACTGTGACTATGGTCGTCCGGCCGACGTGTTTCAATCGAGACATCCGGACACAGTGGCTCGTTGCTTCTACACATGATGTCGTTTTAATGTAAGTAATTCTTTCCGTATGTTTTTTTCTTCATTTGTGTTACTAGGTTACTAATATTTTGTTGGAATATTGTTGTGTAGGCCCATGAGAGGTGTTTTTTCTTTCAGTGGATCGACGGTGCTGACAAGTTTGACCCAAGGTACCTCCTTTTCGATGATTATTGGAGAGGGAGACATCCACGTGAGCACTTCGAGCGGTGGGTTCCACCTCCCCCTAACCCTCCGCCAATGACGGTTAAAGAGAAGCACTTAGCCATAGTTAGACAACTCAAGGAACTTCCTCTGTGCTATTGCGGAGATCGAGCTATGATAAACCCTGAGAATACGTTGGAGTGTGTGTCCAAACAAGCATGAAGTAAGTGGACAGTGTATCTCTTGAAATGTTGAGCTATAGGTGTTCATGTACTAATGTCACCTCTTTTAGGTGTTCGCATTTGCGAAGTGTCATTCAAGGAGTGGCTCTATGGTCCTAAGAATCAATGGCCGGAGCCGCCAAAGGAAAAGGAAAAAGAAAAGGAGAAAGAAAGGGTAATTTTCAAAGCACCACCTATCATGTGCGAATGTGGTGTTAAATCTAACTACGGCCTAGTCCCTTCGGAGCTTGGAATAGGCCATTATTGCGGCCATATGGTTGACTATGATGAGGTTGGTTATTGTTGTGGAAAACATGGAATTGTATTTTTTTTCTTTTGCTAAGAATTATGATGTAATTTTTTGTTTCAACAGAGCACTAGGAAATGCAAGTGGGAATCTTTTGATGGTCAAGCTAGGTTCTTGGATGAGTTGAAGGGGAGGCAAGTAATTGCACGGAAGAGGGGATATGGACCTGACTATATCAACCTGTTCGTTAAACAACGGAAGAAGGACATGAGTGAGTTTGCTAGACAGAGCGGTATTCGTAACCCGATTGGTGTCAGGCTTGACAAATGGGGGTTGGAGAGATGAAGGGCATTAGAGGAGGAGAGGGCAAGGAAGGCTGCAATGGAGGAGGAAAGAGTATAGATGCAGATCTTGAACGACCATGTTGCTGCATTGTGTGCAAGTGAGTCATTGGAAGCCATGTTATTTTCGTTGCCTACTTTAATGTGTAATATAATCGCGTTGCTAACTTGTTGCATTTTATACTTGAAGGGATTGGATGCAGTGGGGAGCATGCCACAAAAGTGGCCCGTGCAAGGTATGTGGAAAAGAAGTTACATAAGCACAGAATGCGAGCTGGTCGCAGCGTTCTATCTCCGATTGTGTTGGACAATGAGGGGGACGAGGATGAGGACGACACTGCCAAGTTGAGCGATCTCATCGCTCTAGCAGAGGCAGGCTTGTAGGCGGAGAAGGATGAGGACGACACTGGCAGACTAAATGAGCTCATCGCTCAATCAGAGGTGGGCTTGCAGGCGAAGGAGGATGAGGACGCGTTCTTCTCTCTAGCCGCAGAGGCCGCAAATGAAGCGAAGGCCGCTTACTATAGGCGACAGGCAGATCAAGGCAATGCAGGTGAGCCTAGCCATATGAACGAGGTGGAGGAGAACACGTTCTTGTCTCAAGCCACAGATGAAGTGGAGGTTGTTTACTATAGGCGACAGGCAGATCAGGGCAATACAGGTGAGCCTAGCGACAGGAACGAGGTTATGGTAGAGGATTGGTACTCAGACTACAAGTTGCTTACTTAGTATGTTTCTGACTGAGTATTTGTGAGTGCGCCGTGTGGTAGTTCCATGCTATATTAATGGACAATGTTGTTATGCACTAGAACTTTCATTGTGTTGTCTTGTGTTTAATTTGAACTATTTATGTACTTGAACTTTCAATGCGTAGCCTAAGTCCTACCGCAAATGGTCAAGAAGTGTTTCATTTGAACTATTGATTTTGTTGTACCCATGTATTGAACACAGTTTCCCATGTTCGATCTTAAGCAAGTATCTTCATACCATCCGTATGTCACCCTCCGATCCATCCAACTTTAACCCAACTGTTTAGAATATTAACGTATGTCACCCTCCGATAAATCCAACTATACATTAGATATGGGTTGGAGAGGTTATTTTTTTTTATAATGGCACAAAACTTGTGTAAACCAATGTTGCTTGCAAGACCAGTGAGAAACTCCCTTGCATCGTGAGCTCAGTGCGGCCTAGCTTCTGAAACGCCATGAGCTGTGGCGCGGCAACCCTGGCGCGCCATTGCCAATGGCACGGCAACCCTGACGCGCCAGCGCACATGGCGTGGCAAGGCTTGCACGTTTCCAATGGACTGAAGTCGAGCAGCATCCACCAAGACGCTTCAATAAATCAACTAATGCAGCCTCGACTGGCGTTTTAAATGAATTTGAAGCAAAAAAGTGGAGCACGTGCACAAGTTTTCAAGTTGGTACACAAGACTTCATTCATTCGACCCGACAAGTTGCTACATAAGACTTGAACAAAATTAAGTTCATGATGACACGACAATATTCATTCGACATAAGTTCTACACAAAGCACTAAGTCAACCAAGTGCACAAGTTGGTGCAGAGGTCTTCAGCCACAAGTGCAACTAGTACATAATTTTGGTACTACATGAACTACAAAATAAGGCAAAGACTTCAAGGATGGACGTCTTGATGACATGATCCTTCAAGATCTTGAGCATCTGAAGGCCTTGTTGAATGTGTATCTACATTATCGTCACAATGGTTAGTAAGGAGGCAACACATCAAGTTTTGCAATTGAGGAAACTTGAAAACAAACACATGGACTATGCTTACCTAGACCCTACGTCCTAGGAGTGTAAGGGTCCCTCGGACGCCTCTATCTTTTCAGATTTGTAGGCAACACATTAGGAGTGTAGCCAACGTCGGTGCGGTCGTGATGGTGGGGCTGACGGTCATACTGTTGTGTATGGCTCATACCCTGAAAGTATAAGATAGGCAAGATTAGTTACAATCTTTATCATTGCTAGTTCATACAGGCTAGGTATTTTAAAAAAGTACCTTTGTTGCTACCTATTTGTCTCCTTGGGTACCAAGCGGGGCACCCCTAGCTGAGACATGCCAATCTCATCCTGCTGCCAAGGGTCCCACTGGTGGTGGTGTATGTGGAAGCCCGGGGCCTCCTCCTCGTCCTCGTCTATAGGGCCCTTACCAACGCTATAGTGTGGTGGTGTACGCACAGCGGAAGTCACACCTGTCACTGGCTTAGAAGAGCCGACTGGTGTCCTCAAAGAGGCTGAAGCCATGCCACCTGACCACGTCGGGTACTCAGGTTCCTCCCACGGAGTGTCCATGTAGCTCAACTTCTAAGCTAGCTTCCTGCAGCTCTTCTTCACTTTCTGCATGAACAGACATTAAAGATAATGCATTTCCCAAGCGCATTGAGACTAAACAAACATTTTCAAAATAGAAAAGTTTATGTTTACCTCCACAAAATCCTGGAGAACGCCTGGCCCCTGCCCTCTAGACTCGTGAAGTCGAAATGCTGCTTCGTTGGACAACCTTGACAATTGTGTGGTCTAGGTACAGAAATGTGGTTGGATCGTTTTAGTACACTTACTAAATGTCAAATGGATAACAAATTGTAGTATTCAAGTATCTTACCACGTATCTCTAAAGCAGGGCTCTCTATGGTTGTCTCCTCCCTAGTGGCAATGTCGTACACATCTTCAATGACATCTTCCTCTGAGTCCTCGTCAATCGCATCCTTAGTGTAGGGGGCTTGATATGTGTCCTCGTAGACCTATGAAGACACCATAGGTTGTCATCGAAGGTGTGCTGGCTATGTGGGGGATCTGCATCGACCGCTCGCCGCTCCCTGGTGTCCCACAGCTGGACAAACTCATAGTGCTTCACGCGCCAATCCTTATCCTTGTACCTCTTCCTATGGTCAAACCTGCAACAAAATGATAGTTAGTTCTACCACACACACCTCACAATTGTAACTTTGTGGTGTTCGATGATGCACCCGTGCAATTTTTGGTTAGTGGAGTAAAGCAGTGGTGGGTAGCCTAATTCTTCTGAACTACCTACAAACCCTAATGGGCAAGTGGATCTTGACCACGTGGAAGAAAATAAGAGGGACGTTGCAGCGATACTCGTCGAACTCTTCCCTAGTGATAGGACTCAGGTACTGCTGGAGCTCTGGAGCATCCCAAGGACACCAAGTCACCTAAACATTTCATAATTGAGTTAGCTTCTGACATAGTGCACATCCATAAAGACACATGTATGTTACCAAAGAGAGCGTAACCTAGTGCTGCGTCAAGACATCGAGGCGGTCCGTGTACTCCCTGTACTTGCACCGTGGATTCCCTCAAACTAACTCTGCTTCCTTCCAGATATATAGAGTAGTAGGTAGTGTATCCTGGCCATTCCAAAGCTGCATTGAACACGATAATGAATTAGCCAATCATACATTCATGATATGTAATAGCTTTGAGTTAACTAGTGAACCAAAGTACTTACAGGCAAACCATCAAGAAGGGGCCTCCCAACGGGCCATCTTTCCCAACACCAAACCTAGAGTAGGTAGGACCAACCACCAAGGCTCGCAAACCCTGAGGTGCGATGGTAGGCAACGCATAGCCGTCGATATGTCCATGCCAGGACCGTGCTGCCCTAGCTGTACGTCGCTATGTTCTCCCACGGCTGGCATAGTATGTTAAGGAAAATCTAGCTGATGGTGTTGCCTGATGCGTCGGGGAATAGGAAAGCACCAAGGAAGTGCAAGAGCCACACTCTAGCGAACATCTCGATCTCAGCCTCATCAGCTTGTGGGTGCAAGTTCTCGAAGCACTCTGTGATCCACAACGACGAAACACTAGAAGTTTTCCTAAAATTTACCAAAGACAATGAGACGTGATGGATTCAGGAAAGCAATGCAAGTATTAAATAGGGTTGAATTGCTTACTTATTTTTTTTTGAATCCTCATCGTCCATTGGAAGAAAGCCACAGAACTGAGCCACCAGCTCTCACCAGTGATCGTTGTCAACTATACCTGTCACTAGAAGTCCCCTCAATCGAAGGCCAAAGATAGCCTTCACGTCTTACATGGTGATGGTCCTCTCGCCACAAGGTAGAGGAACATGTGGGTATTAGGCCTCCACCTGTGAGGTTGCATTATGAAAATAGAATGATTGTCAGTTACCTCAATTTCGTTATAAGAATGTTTATGAAGAATGAAGGGACTCCCACCTGTCTACAACTACAGTGAGAAGTGCGGGGTCAAGGGCCGAAAGACCATAGTTGACAACATGGACAAGCTCGAGGAAGCCAGCACGCCATATGTACAGCGCATAATGCACATCCCACTGGTGCGCCCTATTGTGCGTGCGTGGCCTCAACAGAGGCAAGGACACCTCTACATCGGTGTCGGTCAACACGTGAGCTCGGTGCAAGTCGTCATACTCCACCTCAAGAATAGGGTACAGTGGGTGCTGCGTGGGAGGGGCCATCCTGGTACAAATTGATAAACAAAGGGTTAGAACAAACATGATGAATAATATAATATTGAAATTAACATTAAGTAGCATTGCAAAATTTAAACTACATGTATGCATCATGCTTCAACATGAACACAATATAGCCACATGTACATGAAGTACTCAACATAGTTAAAAGTAACATGAATAAACAGGTAAATATGCCACTAGCATAGTTGAAGTACTCAATGTAGTGCTAATGGCATAGCATGAACCATGAGATGTCATATGCCAACACTGCTGATGCCATGCTAGACCGGTTCTGTCATTAGCACTACCAACCGAGGTATTTCTACCATGTCGGCTCGTTGATAGTCTAGTCCTCCAGATTTGCCAGAGGATGATACCCCCTATGATTCATGGGGTAGAATTAGTGAAGCACAGCAGTACGTTCCACCACCATCTTACACAGCGACAGAGCTTATGCAGCTAAGGTCGATGAACATACCTTTTAGTGGCATTCCGAACTATAGGGATGTCAGCATGATGGATATGGTAGTTTGTGACACCGGTCTGCAGATGTGTAGGAAATCATAGTATGACCATGAGAATGTAATCCTTGAGAAGGGGATGATATTCAATACAATGTCAGAGATGAAGTTGTTCCTTTAGGACTATGCTGTCTATCACCATAGGCCCTACAACGTCGCTCATTCTGACAAGGAGTTGAGGTACCACATGACATGCAAAAATGATTGTATGTGGAGGTTAAATGCACGAAAGAGACATAGTGATGGCAAGTGGAGGATAAGTAAAGTGGTCCAACCCCACACTTTCCTATCAAATAAGGGGAAGGAAAATCATCAGCAGCTCACAGCACGTTACCTTGCCCGTCGTATATTGGGGCACGTCGATAACAATAACAACATTTTGGTGTCTTCCTTGCAAGAGTCCATATCTGGATTCGTTAAGTATGATATGAAGTACGGAAAGGCTTGGCGTGCTAAGCAAATTGCCCTACGATTCATTGGGGTAGCTGGGAGGAAGCGTACAACAGGGTACCCTGAATATTATGAGCAATGCGTTACTACAACCCTGGCTTGAAATGGTTTGTAGACACCAGAGGGATGTATTTCGAGGACTCATTGAGGCATGTCCTACATCGTGTGTTCTAGTCGTTCGGGTAGACAGAACATGCATTCCGGTATTGTCACCCAGTCATACTTGTTGATGACACTTTCCTGACCAGGAAGTACAGGGGCACCTTGATGATGGCTGCTGCTGTTGATCCAGAGGACCAGATAGTACCCATGGCTTTTGCCTTGGCAGAGGGGGAGAACAATGAATCTTGGTCATGGTTCATGTGCCTTCTACATGTACATGTGCTTGGCCCATCTCGCACTATATGTTTGATCTCGGACATTCACCTAGGGATTCTTAATGCTGCAGGTGAACATATAGATGGGTTCCCACCTCTACTGCACAGATGGTGCATGCGACATGTTGTCGCTAATTTTTAGCGGCGTCAGAGGAATAAGGAGGTTTGTGACAAGGTGAAGGCTCTATGTTGTGTACGTACAGAGCACCAGTTCAAGGAGACAAAGAGAGAACTAGACAAGATGGTAAACAAAGCGGGCAAGGCCTGGTTAGAGGCGTGGATGGAATAGAAGGCTAAGTGGGCATTAGCATATGATGAGGGCAGTTTTAGGTACGGCATCATGACCACAAACTTGTCAGAGTCTTTCAACCGTGTATTCACCGAAGTTCGATCGTTGCCTGTGTCTAGAATTGTTGAGTTCTCCTTTCACAAGTGCAATGAATATTTTTGTGAAGTGGTGTGAACTTGCGCAGAGGAATATAGCTGAGCATGGGCGATTTGGAAAGGCCGGAGTAGAACATTTGAAGGAGGCCAAGGAATTGGCCAAGCAGCAGACCGCCGAGCCATATGGACCTCGCCGGCATGTCTTTAGTGTACGGGGGAAGGGTGGCACAAGCTTGGGCGGTGAACATTATGGTAGGCAGAACTACTGAGTTGATCTTGACAAAGTAGAGTGCAGTTGCAACGTCCCTCAGATCATGCATGCCCCTTGCTCTCACATGATCACTGCCTGCAAGGTCCGCGGATATGACTTCGAGGGTCTGTCATACATGTCACCCTTGTATCTCCTTTCGAACACCCTTAGTATATGGTTATGACTACGTGCCTTGACCCAACACAGTGGCCCCCTTATCATGGTTATGACTACGTGCCGCATCCAGACCTAATGAAGGTAGGGAAGGGTAGGAGGAAGAAGAAGCGACTCAAGGGGGACATGGATGCTATGAGAGGATACGGCGAAGACATGTATGGAGGGGGAGACTTCAACGAGACCCGTTGTAGGAATCTTTGCTCCGTTTGTAAAGAACCTGGCCACATGGCTAGCAGGCATAGAAGACGAGGGCAGTAGGTTCATACATAGAACTTGCTTATTTTCCTAGTGAAGTTGTTTAATATGTTTGTTATTGTTACTTTCAATATGTACATGTGCTTCCATATTGTGTTCATGTTGCATAACATGTAGTTTAAATTTTGCAATGCTACTTAATGTTAATTTCAATATTATATTATTCATCATGTTTGTTCTAACCCTTTGTTTATCAATTTGTACCAGGATGGCCCCTCCCACACAGCATCCGTTGTACCCCATTCTTGAGGTGGAGTACGATGACTTGCACCAAGCTCACGTGTTGACCGACATCGACGCAGAGGTGTCCTTGCCTTCATTGAGGCCACGCACGCACAACAAGACGCACTAGTGGGACGAGCATTACGCGCTGTACATACGGCGTGCCGGCTTCCTTGAGCTTGTCCGTGTTGTCAACCACGGTCTTCCCTCCCTTGACCCCGCACTTCTCACTGCAGCTGTAGACAGGTGTGAGTCCCTTCACTCTTCATAAACATTCTTATAATGAAATTGAGGTAACTGACAGTCGTTCTATTTTCGTAATGCAACCTCACAGGTGGAGGCCTGAGACCCACATGTTCCACCTACCTTGTGGCGAGATGACCATCACCATGCATCATTGGACACCACAAAGTTACAATTGTGAGGTGTGTGTGTGGTAGAACTAACTATCATTTTGTTGTAGGTTTGACCGCAGCAAGAGGTACAAGGATAAGGATTGGCGCGTGAAGCACTATGAGTTCGTCCAGCTATGGGAGACCAGGGAGCAGCAAGTGGTCGATGCGGATCCCCCACATGACCAGCACACCTTCAACGACTACCTGCGGTGGTTTCACAAGTCTACGAGGACACATATCAAGCCCCCCTACACTAAGGACGTGATTGACGGGACTGAGAGGAAGATGTCATTGAAGATGTGTATGACATTGCCACTAGGGAGGAGACAACCACAGAGAGCCCCGCTTTAGAGATACGTGGTAAGATACTCGAATGCTACAATTTGTTATCCATTTGGCATTTAGTATATGTACTAAAACGGTACAACCGTGTTTCTGTACCCAGGCCACACAATTGTCAAGGTTGTCCAATGAAGCAGCGTTTCGACTTCATGAGTCTAGAGGGCAGGGGCCAGCATTCTCCAGGCTTTTGTGGAGGTAAATATAAACTTTTCATTTTTGAAAATGTTTGTTTAGTCTCAATGCGCTTGGGAAATGCATTATCTTTAACGTCTGTTCATGCAGAAAGTGAAGAAGAGCTGCAGGAAGCAAGCTCAGAAGTTGAGCTGCATGGACACTATGTGGGAGGAACCCGAGTACCCGGCGTGGTCAGGTGGCATGGCTTCGGCCTCTTTGAGGACACCAGCCGACTCTTCTGAGCCGGTGACAGGTGTGACTTCCACTGTGCATACACCACCACACTATAGTGCTGGTAAGGGCCCAGCAGACGAGGATGGCGAGGAGGCCCCGGGCTTCCACATACACCACCACTAGTGGGACCCTTGGCAGCAGGATGAGATCGGCATGTCTCAGCTAGGTGGTGCCCCGCTTGGTACCCAAGGAGACGAACAGGTAGTAACAAAGGTACTTTTTTAAATACCTAGCATGTATGAACTAGCAATGATAAAGATTGTAACTAATCTTGCCTATCTTATACTTGCAGGGTACGAGCCATACGCAATAGTATGGCCATCAACCCCGCCATCGCGACCGCACCGACATTGGCTACACTCCTAATGTGTTGCCTATAGATCCGAAGAGACAGAGGCGTCCGAGGGACCCTTACACTCCTAGGACATAGGGTCTAGCTAAGCATAGTCCATGTGTTTGTTTTCAAGTTTCCGCAATTGCAAAACTTGATGTGTTGCCTCCTTACTAACTGTTGTGACAATAATGTTGGTACACATTCAACAAGGCCTTCAGATGCTCAAGATCTTGAAGGATCATGTCATCAAGACATCCATCCTGGAAGACTTTGCCTTATTTTGTAGTTCATGTAGTACCAAAATTATGTACTAGTTGCACTTGTGGCTGAAGACCTCCATACCAACTTGTGCACTTGGTTGACTTAGTTGCTTCGTGTAGAACTTATGTCAAACGAATATTGTCATCTCGTCATGAACTTAATTTCGTTCAAGTCTTATGTAGAAACTTCTCGGGTCAAACGAATCAAGTCTTGTGTACCAACTTGAAAACTTGTGCACGCGGTCCACTTTTTTGCTTCAAATTTGTTTAAAACGCCAGTCGAGGCTGCATTAGTTGATTTATTGAAGCGTCTTGGAGGATGCTGCTCGACTTCGGTCTACTGGAAACATTCAGGCCTTGCCATGCCGTTGGCCCTGGCGTGTCCGGCTGCCATGACATGTGCGCTAGCGCGTCAGGGTTGCCGCGCATTGGTAATGGCGTGTCAGGGTTGCCGCACCACAGCTCATGGCGCGGTAGAAGCTGGGCCGCACTGAGCTCACGATGCAAGGGAGTTTCTCGCTGGTCTTGCAAGCAACATTGGCTTACACAAGTTTCGTGCCACTATAAAAATAAAAATAAAATAACCTCTCAAACCCACATCTAAGGTATAGTTGGATGGATCGGAGGGTGACATATGTTAATATTCTAAATAGTTGGGTTAAAGTTGGATGGATCGGAGGGTGACATACGGATGGTATGAAGATACTTGCTTAAGATCAAACATGGGAAACTGTGTTCGACACATGGGTACAACAAATCAATAGTTCAAATGAAACACTCTTCTTGACCATTTGCGGTAGGACTTAGGCTACGCATTGAAAGTTCAAGTACATCAATAGTTCAAATTAAACACAAGACAACACAATGAAAGTTCTAGTGCATAACAACATTGTCCATTAATATAGCATGGAACTACCACATGGCGCACTCACAAATACTCAGTCAGAAACATACTGAGTAAGCAACTCGTCGTCCGAGTACCAATCCTCCACCACAACCTCATTGTTGTGGCTAGGCTCACCTGGATTGCCCTGATCTGCCTGTCGCCTGTAGTTAGCGGCATCCGCTTCATCTGTGGCCTGAGACAAGAACATGTTCTCCTCCGCCTCCTTCTTGTGGCTAGGCTCACCTGCATTGCCCTGATCTGCTTGTCGCCTATAGTAAGCGGCCTTCGCTTCATCTGCGGCCTCTGTGGCTTGAGAGAAGAATGTGTCCTCATCCTCCTCCGCCTGCAAGGCCGCCTCTGCTAGAGCGATGAGCTCACTCAGTCTGCCAGTGTCGTCCTTATCCTTCTCCGCCTATAAGCCTGCCTCCGCAAGAGCGACGAGATCGCTCAACCTGGCAGTGTCATCTGCATCCTCGTCCCCCTCATTGTCCAACACAATCAGAGATAGAACGCTACGACCAGCTCGCATTCTATGCTCATGTAACTTCTTTTCCACATACCTTGCACGGGCCACCTCTACAACATGCTCCCCGCTGCATCCAATCCCTTCATGTATAAAATGCAACAAGTTAGCAACGCGATTATATTACATATAAAAGCTGGCAACGAAAATAACAAGGCTTCCAATGACTCACTTGCACACAATGCAGCAACATGGTCATTCAAGACCTACATCTGTACTCTTTCCTCCTCTATTGCAGCCTTCCTTGCCCTCTCCTCCTCTAATGCCCTCCGTCTCTTCAACCCCCATTTGTCAAGCCTGACACCGATCGGGTTATGAATACTGCTCTGTCTAGCAAACTCACGCATGTCCTTCTTTCGCTGTTTAACGAACAGGTCGACGTAGTCAGGTCCATATCTCCTCTTCCGTGCAATTACTTGCCTCCCCTTCAACACATCAAAGAACCTAGCTTGACCATCATAAGATTCCCATTTGCATTTCCTAGTGCTCTATTGAAACGGAAATTAGATCATAAGTCTTAGCAAAAGAAAAAATACGATTTTATGTTTCCCACAACAATAACCAACCTCATCATAGTCAACCATATGGCAGCAATAATGGCCTATTCCAAGCTCCGAAGGGACTAGGCCGTAGTTGGATTTAACACCACATTCGCACATGACAAGTGGTGCTTTGAAAATTACCCTTTCTTTCTTCTTTTCTTTTTCCTTTTCCTTTGGCGGCTCCGGCCATTGATTCTTAGGACCATAGAGCCACTCTTTGAAATGACACTTCGCAAATGCAAACACCTAAAAGAGGTGACATTAATACATGAACACCTATAGCTCAACATTTCAACAGATACACTGTCCACTTACTTCATGCTTGTTTAGACACACAAACTCCAACGTATTCTCAGGGTTTATCATAGCTCGATCTCCGCAATAGCACATAGGAGGTTCCTCGAGTCGTCTAACTGCGGCTAAGTGCTTCTCCTTAGCCATCATTGGCGGAGGGTTAGGGGGAGGTGGAACCCACCGCTCGAAGTGCTCATATGGATGTATCCCTCTCCAACAATCGTCGAAAAGGAGGTACCCTGGGTCAAACTTGTCTACACCGTCGATCCACTGAAAGAAAAAGCACCTCTCATGGGCCTACACAACAATATTCCAACAAAATATTAGTAACCTAGTAATACAAATGAAGAAAAAAACATACGGAAAGAATTACTTACATTAAAATGACTGCATGTGTAGAAGCAACAAGCCGCTGTGTTCGGATGTCTCGATTGAAACACGTCGGCCGGACGACCACAGTCACAGTTAGGGACAGGGAGGTCAGGAGGGACGGGGGCATCTTTGCTAGACTTGTCAGGGTACAATTCTCTAGGACGACCCCATTTTCGCCACAACTAGTCCTAATACATGTCTTGCATCTAATAAAATGGTTGTAATTTAACATCAATCAAAACATCGCAAAATAATGTAAAGAAGAACCATTTGCATTACAACTAAAATAATACCTCACACTAAACATGGTAATATGCTTCTAACTAACTAATTAACCTTAACAATGATAAAATCGAACTAATATTTTTCTCTAAACCCTAGCCCAAATATACTTATCCTCCAAACCCTATCTACCACTCATAATCTTTGAATCCACCGTTCAAACGACAGATAAGAGCATCGTTACCATGACCGAGGCCGAGGAGAAGCTTGGGGTAGGGAGGGAGGGAGGGAGACGGGCAGGGAGGGCCGGGCGGCGGCAGACTTCTGTGAGGCGGGAGGGGGGCGGCGCGGGCGCCCTCACCTCTGTTCGACGTAAGGCAGAGCGAGGGAGGGAGGCTCGCAGCGCGACATTAAGTCAGCCCTGCCGCGCCGTGGGCGATGGCGCGGCACTGCCGCTCCAAGATGTGCTGCGCGGCAGCGCTTGCCATGTCAGCCGGCCAAGGCCCGTGGCCCTGCCACGCCATCGCCTTTGCCACACCGACATGCATGGCGCGGCAGCGTTATTTGGCCGCGCCTTGGCAATAGCCGCGGCTAAAAGTGTTAGATTTGAAAATAAAAGAAAATAGTGTCAAATTTGGAAATAGTTAAAAAAAAGTGTTAAAAAAAAATCAGATAGCTAGGCGTCAGTCGCGCGGTTTTCTCGACTCTCATCTAAATAATCTAGTCTACACTCATTGATGAAGATGAAGAAGTATGCGTTCGTTGCTAAAAAAAATCAATCTAGTGGGACCCGACGTTATAAAGATGGCTGAAAATGCAGCAGTATCTGTCCATTGCTAAAAATCAATTCTATAGTAGTAGCAGACAACTGGCGGGCAAAGTGTACAGCAGGGCGTGAGGCACACGGCTTTCTTGACTCTCATCTAAATAATCTAAGTCTACTCATTCATTGATTTTTTTTTTTGAGAAAAACTCTTTCATTGATGAAGATGAAGAAGTATCTGTCCGTTGCTAAAAATCAATTCTATAGTTGCAGATAACTAACGGGCAATGTGTAGCTGGGCTTGAGTCGTGCGGCTTTCTTGATTCTCATGTCTCATCTGAATAATCCAAGTCTACTCATTGAGGAAGAAAGCTATAACAGCTTCTGCAGCTAAAACAGACTAAAGACGGTGAAGTCGAAGGCATTTTTGTTTAGAAGCCATCAAACCATTTTTTTTTCTGGTTTTACTTTTTTTTTTAGAGAAGCCTAAGTCCTGATAAAGTGGACGTCAGGTATCTATATCTATCTATATAACCTTTTTTTATAAAGACACTCAAAAGGGTGCCTCACAACTGATGTATCTTAAGAAAAACAAAGTCGGTACAAGACACAAAACGACATCTAAAAAGCAAGAGTACATTAAAGATCAAATTGGTTGGCTTCTTCCTTCGATCTTCCATTGCTTGTTACAGCTTGAAGATCGCATTGAAAAGACAACAAAGAAAAGGGACAATTACAAACACCCTCGCCAAGCAAGGCTTTCAAGATCACAAAAGCCACTTGGCGCTGACAACTAGATCTAGTATTCACCGATGAGAGAACATCGGCTGGAGGAACCTGGCCTCCAAGGAACACAATGTTACAATCCTTCACCATCAGAATAGAGTGTTGAAGATGCCGGACCAAAAGAAGAGGTGTCGAGATTAATTACCGCATTGAAAGCCAACCAACTGCTTCCTCCGATAAGCACACCAAATGCCAAGATCTGAAGAGGATCAACAGATCTGATACACTAAACTCTCACTGGCCCTTCGCTGATGCCAAATTGAACGTCGTCGTCGAAGTAGGACAAGGTCAGAGAGACCTTATTTCAATGCACATAATCAACTCTACAACCTTGTCGATGACACCAGAAACAAAACCCTAGATCAACAAGTATTAACAAATCTAACCTAAAACTACAAAGCCAAAGGGATCGGGTCCTCGCTCCTATGTCCACCAGCGAGATCGCCAGTTAGGAGAGAGGAGGGGACTAAAGCGATATTGTAGGGGAAGGCAGGGGCTGGGAGGTTCTTGCAGCCGGTCACTAGGATCAAAATGGTCTAATTGTTGTTTCTAGTCAACTAATGGTGGTTGTATATACTCCCTCCATTCCAAATTAATTCAACTTTTAGAGTTGTCTTAAGTCAAACTATTTTAAAGTTTGATCGAATTTATATAAAAGAGCACTAATATTTATGACACCCAATTAGTATCACTAGATATATCATGAAATATGTTTTTATAATGTATTTATTTGGTGTCATAGATGTTATTACTTTTTTTATAAAGTTGATCAAATTTTAGATAGTTTGACTTGAAATTAATTTTATTTTGGGACGGATGGAGTAATAGATATCTATGGTATCTGGTCCAAGGGCGGAGGGAGGGGCTGAGGGGGGCCTGACACCCCCAAAATTCCTATGTCCCCTACATTTCATCCCTCAATTAGCTAGTTCATAGTTCAATTAGCTAGCTAATGATGTTATTTGTGCTTTAATTGCTTGTCCTCTCTCTATATTAATCTCTAATAGCATCTCATATAATTAATAATTAGATCTTCATGTTACTTTTTCCATCTCTTTTGTTTTTTATTGCCTATCAAACATCTAGATTATCCCCACATTACACCCTCTAATTAGCTACCTAATTGTAATTATTTCGTTGCTTGTTTGCTCTCTCCAAAATGATCTCCAATGACATATGATTTTAGGATTAGTCTTCATGTTTTCTTATATCTTTTGTTCCTGTTATTACCGTGATTATTTTTCTAGCCTAAGAATTATATTGACGGGTGAAGGTTAGAGACCTAAGGCTAATTAGTAAATGTTTTTTTTTCGTTTTTAGCTTTATTTTGTATTATTATTATTATTTGACATAAATGTTTATTTGATTGTCATGTACTATACTCTTGACGTATTTGTATTTCATCGTTCATAATTGTTGTCGGTTTGAACTGTCTTCCTATGTTTAAATCCTGACTCTGCCCTATCATATGGGCGGACCCAGGGCCCGGCGACCCTGGGTGCCTGCCCGGGCTCTTTCATTCACGAGCACAGGCAGCAAGCTAAGAACGACCGTGTTACAGTTCCGTCCAAAATTCTAGAACTTTTGCATACACGTAGTCACAGAGACATGCATCGGTCTTTAGGCTTGCCACTCAGCTGCATGACAGACCATAAATTCACAAGAACGACCGTGTTACAGTTCCGTTCAGAATTCTGGAGCTTTTGCATACTTGTCCAGTTCCAGAGCAATAGTTCTTAATGTACGCTCATTCAGATGAGTACTTAACGTTACTTTTAGAGAAATTTATTAACAAAACTACCTATGTTACCGATTTTTCTTCTATTAGTAGATGTGTTTGCGTAACCTTAGTATTAGTTGTTACGTTCGCCGAGGCTCTAGAAAATCTCTGGATCCGCCACTGCTTTCACCCGGTCAATATGGTGGTTGAACAGCTACCATCCAAGGTACGCAGTGCCAATGGAAAGTTCCTGGCATTGAAATTTTCATAGTGACGTGACGCTGTAGTGTACCGGCGACGTTTGCGGACTTCAATTTTTTCACCCTCCCCACAAGTTGTTCATCAAACTGTCCTGGCCCCGACGTAGAAGCAGCCGCATATTCCTCTGGATCCCTAGGCAGCCGTGCCGTGTTCTGCTGCCTAGGCGGCGGGCCTCGGGCGAGCGGGGAGCGGGGAGCTAGAGCTACCTGCTGTACTGTCAGCCCAGGTGCACCGGCTGCCACTGAGTGAGCTGCCGGAAGCCGTCATCTGCAGAAGCAAACACATTTAGCTGTTTACGTTTTCATTCTTGTATGACATTGTGGGCCCACAGGCCAGAAACTGTATGGCACTTAAGTGCCCGTGACTCTGTAAGACGATCATCGATTATCAAATACCAAACAGCACGCCAAGGCAGAGGGGCAACCTCGCCGGCGTCAGGGTTCTCCGGCCGAATCCGTTGTCGTGCTCACGTTGCGGTGACCCGCCGCTGCCAAGGGCTGACAGTTGGTATTCAGAGCCATTTATCCTCGGCGTGTGGGGCTGCGAGCGCTCGCTCAACCTCGCCGTCAGTTATCGGCTCGTCGCGGGATCCAGCACCGCGTCGACCAAAACCACCTCCTCCACCTCCACCACCACTCCAGCTTGTCGCGGATCCTCACGACCGCGTCAGCACCGACTTCGCCATCTTCGAAGACACGCAAGACGACACCGGCGGCGCAACTACATCGGACGCCCGCAAGGTGCTCGACTGGGGTTCTGCATCGACAAGAGGGTTCGGCGGCGTGAACCGAAGTGAGCACAACCAAAATTCGCTCGCTTGTTATCTCATTCTGGCACAGATCGACCGTCGACGAGGGTTGCGCGACAGTTGTTCGCGTGTAAAATTCCTGGAGTCGCACGGGAGATTTGGGTGCGGCGGGGTAAGGAGAGGGAGCGTCCAAGAGCTTGGGTTGCTGGGCGGGTGTTCTTGTGCTTGCACTCCACTTGTCTCAGTGTAAAATCCCTCGGCCTTGCCTCACTCCCAGGCGGCGGTGAAGTGTGCAGCAGCGCAACAGGGGAGGTCTTGCACCAAACCTGCTGCTGGCACATCTGGCTCCGAGAAGGAAGCGTGATCTGTCTCCATCCCCACAGACAAGACTCCTGCTTGAAGCTATGACGCGACGATCTGAGGAAGAGAATTCCAGGTGGGAGCAGTTGCAAAAGAATCTCGACGTGATGTTCAGTCAAATTAATGAGATGCATACCACTCAAAAACAAATGAAGGCCCAGATGGACCTAAGGTCTGCAGCGATGGATGAATATGCCCAGGAACAGCATAACATTGCTCAACAGATTCAGCATAATGGGGAAGCTATTGCTAGAATTACTATCAGGCAGATGGAACAGGAGGCAAAGGTCACTGCAAACCAACACCAGGATGCAGGCCCAACATTTGATGAAGTGGGAAGTGCAGCATTAGACTTTGAGGACAATGTCTCCTTTCACAATGTGTTTGCTGGGGATCACAAGAAGGAAAAAGCTGAACCATATAAACAAATCAAGACTGATCACCACTATTCAGCTCAAGATGATAACAAGGGTGCAGCAAAATACAGAGAGGAAAGATTACCCAAGCAAGCCATGCCTAAAATGGATTTCCCTGATTTTGATGGCTCTGACCCAAAGGTTTGGTTGGACAACTGCAGAGACTATTTTGATCTCTATCAGATCCCTGAAGGTATGTGGATCACTGCTGCAAGATTACACTTGAAAGGAAATGCTGCTCGGTGGTATCAGGCCTTCAAACAGAAGAACACCTTCAAAAGTTGGACACATTTCTGCCATGTCATTCAGCAAGAGTTTGGCTCAGATGACTTCAGATCCTCCATGACTGACTTACTAGAAATCAAACAGACAGGCCTAGTGGAAGATTACACCACTCAGTTCCAGGCTCTGCAGTATGCAGTCACAATGCATAATGCCAATTATGATGAAATGTTTTTCACCCAACATTATGTAAAAGGGCTCAAAGAAGAAATTAGGGGAATGGTAGAGGCCCAAATGCCTACTACAGTGCTCAAAGCCTCAACATTAGCAAAAGTACAACAGAAAGTAATAGACAGAGGGAAGACCAAATACACAAGAGCTCCATGTCAAGCAAGAACACCTCACTACAACAGACTGGACATCAAAATACAAACCTCTAACCTATGGAATGATAGGCAGTTGAGGGATTATAGAAAAGCCAATGGCTTATGCTTTCATTGTGGTGAGAAATTTATACCTGGCCATCTAGAGGTCTGTACCAAAAGAAACAAGCCCAAACTCAATGCTTTAGCCATCAATGATCTAGACCGAGAGCTCACTGAGGAGGTTCTCAATGACTTGGCAGCAGAAGATGCACTGCATGAGGAATTTTGCCAATTGTCCTTGAATGCTATTTCTACAAGGGACAAAGCAGATTGCATCAAACTCAGAACTAGAGTCAAAGATAAGACAATGCTCATTCTGATTGATAGTGGGAGCACTCATAGCTTCATAAGTACTCAATTTGTCCAGATGGCTAATCTTCATACTATTCCTATCCCTCCAAGGCAAGTGAAACTTCCCAATGGTGCCAACATGGTTACTAATCAGCTAGTTCCCAATTTGCAATGCTATTGTCAAGGACAAAGCTTCAGAACAGATATGGTGGTCTTGGATATGCAGCCATATGATGCTATACTGGGATGTGACTGGCTCAAGTCACATAGCCCTCTAGAATTCGATTGGCAGCTTAAAACAATGAAATTTGCTGAACAAGGCAAGTCTATAACTCTGCAAGGCATCAGGGAACCTGACTTGCAGTTGTCATCGATGTCAGCTACTCAACTGTACAATGCATCTAAAGGCAATGACATATGGGCTTTTGCAGTGGTTCATCAAGAGTCCCACAAATCTGACCACACCACTCAGAAACAGCAAGCCCACTCAGAGGCTTTACAACACCTATTGGCATTGTACAAGGATATCTTCACTGATCCACAGTGCCTCCCACCTAGAAGGGCCTATGATCATGCCATCTCATTACTGCCTGGTTCCACACCCATCAATGCCAAACCCTATCATTACTCCCCACTACACAAGACAGAGATTGAAAACCAAGTGCAACAACTATTACAAGCTGGTCTGATTACACATAGTCATAGTCCTTTTGCTTCCCCTGTTCTCCTAGTTAAGAAAAAGGATGGTACTTGGAGATTCTGTGTCGACTACAGAAAACTCAATGACATGACAATCAAAAACAGATTCCCAATGCCAATCATTGAAGAAATCTTGGATGAGCTTACAGGAGCCAAGGTATTCACTAAACTGGATATGAAGGCTGGTTATCATCAGATCAGGATGCTGCCAGAGGATGAATTCAAAACAGCATTTAAAACCCATCAAGGGCACTACCAATTCAAAGTTATGCCTTTTGGATTAACAAATGCACCAGCAACATTTCAATGCATCATGAATGAAATCCTTAAACCATTCTTGAGAAAATTTGTTCTAGTTTTCCTAGATGACATCCTCATCTTCAGTCCATCCATGGAAGCTCATGTGGACCATCTTGAGCAAGTCTTTGCAACTTTGAGAAAGCACCAGTTGTATCTCAAGGAATCCAAATGCACTTTTGCCAAGGACAGTCTGGAATATTTAGGGCATATTATAGGAGCCCAAGGAGTCTCAACTGATCCCAGCAAGATCACTAATATGCTCAAATGGCCTGTCCCACAGACAATGACTGAACTCAGGGCATTCCTAGGCCTCACAGGATATTACAGAAAATTTGTTAAAGATTATGGTAGACTGTCCAAACCTCTTACACAAATACTCAGACTCAAGACATTTGTTTGGAACCAGCATGCTCAGGCAGCATTTGAGGCAATGAAAACAGCAATGACTCACACACCAGTATTGGCTCTGCCAAATTTCAATGAGACCTTTACAGTAGAAACTGATGCTTGTGCTGATGGTATTGGTGCAGTACTGATGCAAAAAGGGCAACCTGTTGCTTATTTGAGTAAAGCACTTGGAGAAAAACACAAAGGACTGTCAATTTATGAAAAAGAATTTCTAGCATTGATCATGGCAGTAGACAAGTGGAGGCATTACCTAGAAAGGGGTGAATTCTGCATACAAACTGATCATAGATCCTTAGCTTACTTGAGTCAACAAAACCTTCACTCTAACATGCAAAGAAAGGCTATGACCAGGATGATGGGCCTCCATTTCACAATCAAGTACAAGAAGGGCAAAGAGAACATGGCTGCTGATGCCCTATCAAGGGTAGGTCATTTGATGGCACTACAAGCAGTATCCACAGTTCAGCCAGCCTGGGCCCAAGAAGTCAAAATCTCCTATGTTACTGACTCCCAAGCACAGGAGATGCTCAGAACTCTAGCCATCACCAGTCCTGACCACCAGGGATACACTTTAGACAAGGGCATCATTTGGTTTCAAGGCAAAGTCTGGATTGGCAGTAATTCAGCACTTCAAACCAAACTCATTGCAGTCTGCCACTCCAGTGCATTAGGGGGCCACTCAGGGGTAGCAGCAACCTATCACAGACTCAAAAGGCACTTTGCTTGGAAAGGAATGAAAAATGATGTGGATAATTTCATCAAGCAATGCAACACTTGCCAGCAAGCCAAGCACTCACTTCAGCATCCCATGGGCCTCCTGCAACCCCTCCCTATTCCTACAGGTATATGGCAAGATATAACTATGGATTTCATAGAAGGATTACCAAAGTCTGAAGGATACAGTGTCATCCTAGTGGTGGTCGACAGATTGACTAAATATGCCCACTTTATAGCTATCAAACATCCATACACAGCTGCCTCCATAGCTAAAACATTCATGGAAAATGTGGTCAAATTGCATGGCATGCCTAAATCCATAGTGACAGATAGAGATACCATATTTGTCAGTCAATTTTGGAAAGAATTCTTCAAGGCATACAAGGTAAACCTCAAATTCAGCACTGCTTACCATCCACAAACAGATGGGCAGTCAGAAAGGGTGAACCAGTGTTTAGAAATGTATCTCAGATGTGCTGTTCATGACTCCCCTCAAACCTGGAAATCATGGTTACCACTTGCTGAACTTTGGTATAACACATCTCTCCATTCTTCTTTGGGATGCACTCCTTTCAAAGCCCTATATGGCCATGACCCTGACCTGGGTCTGTTACCTACTACAACTCAGACAACCTCAGTTTCAGTGACTGAGCAGATTGAGAACAGGGAACAGCACATTCAAGCCCTCAGACAACATCTAGCAAGAGCACAGAACAAGTTCAAAATACAGGCAGACAAACACAGAACAGATCATCAGTTTGCTGTCGGTGACAAAGTATTATTGAAGTTGCAACCATATACACAATCCACTGTGGCAAACAGGCCATATCCCAAACTATCATACAAATACTATGGACCATTTACTGTCATCCAGAGAATTGGTCAAGTAGCATACAAGTTGGAACTCCCACCAGACGCTCAAATACACCCAGTCTTCCATATCTCACAGTTGAAACCATACACACAAGATTACACACCTGTATATGATACACTGCCAGTTTTGACAGATCTTGAAGCTGCAGATACCGTACCAAGGGCGATCCTAGAGCATCGCATGGTGAAGAAGGGCAATGCAACAATTCCTCAAGTGAAGCTCCAGTGGGTCGGCCTGCCAGACTCGATGACCACCTGGGAAGACTACTACGTGGTCAAGCATCGGTTCCCTACAGCGCCAGCTTGGGGGCAAGCGACAAGTCAAGGCGGGGGAGGTGTCAGCCCAGGTGCACCGGCTGCCACTGAGTGAGCTGCCGGAAGCCGTCATCTGCAGAAGTAAACACATTTAGTTGTTTACGTTTTCATTCTTGTATGACATTGTGGGCCCACAGGCCAGAAACTGTATGGCACTTAAGTGCCCGTGACTCTGTAAGACGATCATCGATTATCAAATACCAAACAGCACGTCAAGGCAGAGGGGCAACCTCGCCGGCGTCAGGGTTCTCCGGCCGAATCCGTTGTCGTGCTCACGTTGCGGTGACCCGCCGCTGCCAAGGGCTGACATGTACCAGGCAGCCATGGCGGTTAGTGCGAGTGCCTTTGGCGCCCACGTCGTCCGGTCGCTGGACGACATGCGCTCGGTGGAGATGATATTTATAGCTTGCATTATGAAGTTGAAAGTTAGTGGGGTGATATATATAGCGGAGATGCCATTGATAGCTTGTACTTTTTTTAGAGTTTTAGGACCAAACGGTCCCCGTCTTCCATCATTAGATAAAAGACAAGTTGTTCGTTACAACATAGCAGGTGGCATACCACCTGAGAACCAAATCAACCCGTCTAACAGACATATTCAGCAGAACAACACAGAAAAGAGTCTATAAAAGCAGACTTAACCACCACACACTACTTCTCACTAAATCTTCAACGGTATCCTCCATTCTTGTGTAGCTGACTTGATCACTCCATCCTTGTCACCACCCTGAATAAGTATCATTTGTTCAGGCATCCAATCTTTGGTCGTCACCCATGTTGGAAAGTAGTGTTTTCCAGCAGGTGATGTGGAGAAAGCCTTCGCCCGGTCGGATGGGCCAGGCGAAGGTTAAGAAAGTGGTAGGTGGGTCCTGGCAGCTCTCCCCTTTTATAGGGCGTTGTTTAGTACCTCTCTTTTTTACATATTTGCCCTATAACTGCTATGGTACATTCCCTGAATATCCTTCCGTTAGTAGGGGTAGCCCGGGGCAAGCTGGACCTTTCCTTCTTTGCACCGCCTTGTCTCCTTGGGCCTTGGTTACCGGCCCGAGGGAGGCCCGTTTTCGGCCCGAGGTTCCCGTCGTGCCGTGAACCTTCCTGCTATGGTGGAGTCAGCTTCAACCATCGCCCACTGCGCTGCAGCCTCCGCCTCCGCTCGTAACACCGTAGCCTCCGCTTGTGGCGCCGCGGCCTTCGCCTTCACTCGAGGCGTTGTGGCCTCCGCTTGTGGCGCCGCGGCCTTCGCTTGTCGCGCCATGGCCACCATCCTCGCCTGATGGTGGGCGAAGGCCCTGCCGGCTACCCCTGCACGACATTACTTCAACAATTCTGTTATCGTTAGTTCTCGCTTGCATTGGCCTCCGCTACTCGCGTAACCGTGCCCCAACAACCCAGTAGGAAGCCATCTTGACTTCTTTGCTTCGAACTAGAGCTCGGCAATTGCACCCCTCAGCCGGTCCTGACGTTCCACTAGACATAGAATTAGCCAATTATGCGCCATACCAATGATCATTTGGTAGAGTATTTCCATACTCCTCCAGCCACTTCTCTTAAAGCAAAGATTATTTCTCAGTTTCCAAAAACTCCACACAGCTGCAGCCGAGATGATATTAGTAACAAAATGTTTCCTATCAGAAAGCCAATATTTCCCAACCTCATCTAAAAAGCCACCAAGGTTAACATTTAGATCGAATTGAGGATAGAATCTTCCAAAGTTGGGTTGCCACCACACAGTCAAAGAAAATATGCTGAATTGATTCAGATTCACAACAAAACAAACAAGTAGCATCTTCTACCTTTCTTCTCTTACCTAAATTATCCCCGGTTAACACTTTATTCTTAGAAACCAGCAAAAGAAAGAAGTGAACTCTAGGAGGGACCTTTATAGACCAAAGAGCAGGAACTAGGACCGGTTGGACACCTCTAAAATTGATCACTTTATATAAATATTGAGTAGAATATGTACCAGCAGAGGAAAATGGCCAAATCAGTGAATCCTCCTCACTAGAGTGAGAAATTGTGGAGGTCAACCGACAAACTTCTACCCACTGTTGTTCCAGCCTTTCATCCATGTTCCTCCTAAAAGAACACTTGAGAGAGGACCCATCCCAAATCTCATCAATGGTAGCATTCTTCTCATTAACTATTTTGTAAAGCTTCCAAAACTGAATTGAAAGACTAGAGGAACCTAACCAGTTATCCTCCCAAAATCTCACTTTATCTCTACCTATTTTCCAACGAGAACCCATTCTACCTGCAACATGTGAGGCTGACGTGTGGGCCCATCCTCTGCAACCTCTATCCACCGGGTCAGGCTCCAGAGTGAAGCTCATTTTGGCCATCTCCACCGAGCCAGGATGAGATCGTATATCTGCATGAGTGGAGTCAAGATGGAACAGTGGAGCCTAGCAACCAAATGAGCTTCTATTTCTGCGTATACGGATGAGCTAAGCCAAGATGGGGTGGAAGCGGGCAACCAAACACACCCAAAGACTACAACAACTCATTGCACACCGTGCATGCCTAATCAACATCCATTGGGGAGCACCAAAGCAAAATCTAGGGTGTGTTTGGTTGTTGGATTGAAGTTGCATCGTATATCCTGCATGAGCGGACGCGGGCTAGGTGGAGCCGTATTTCATAAAAGAAGGTGTTTAGTGAAGTTGCATGAGCGAATGCAAGAAAGCTGAGATGTTGTTCGGTTGACTGCATGAGCGGATGCAACATGTCTGTTCTGTGAGACTGACGTGTGGGTCCACAACCTCCATCCAGCATCCACCGAGCCAGGCTCGGGAGTGAAGCTCAATTTGAGCATATCCCGCCAACCCGCATCCACCCATGCAATTGCATCCGCTCGTGCAAGTTGAATAGTGCATACAAGCAACCAAACAGACTACTCAAACATTTTTATACGGTTCCGCTCGTGCAAGCTGGAGGTAGTAGGCCAACCAAACTCGTCCTAAAGATCAGGTACGTAGACAACAGCCCATCAATAAACCACCAGCTGCATATGAATACTTCCATCAAGCCACTAACTACTCTTGAATATTTCCAGATTCCGCTTTGGTTAGCTTGCCCCTCTTATTCTTGTTTTTTTTTGTTGCCTTACTTCAATTAGCGTCGTGAGGGCATCCATCTTCGCCTTGGTAAGTGGACACTCAAAATGTTGGTGCAAAAAATTCAAATTGGCCGGCTCCCTCTTGTGTTGTTGGTAGCGATAAGTCCCCCAGTTTTTTGACAAGCAACTCCTCTGCAACTTGGATTTATATAGAGCACCCCCCCTCTTCACGCTTTGTGTTCTCACCACTCCATCTATATGTGATTGTTGATTACAACGTGATTCCTTTTCATTTTAATTAACCTTAGTTTGCCAAGAATTTGAACCATTATTGCGCATTTATATGGATTGTGTTGTCATTGTTTAACCTATATGTTTTCTGTTACCATTCTATATTTACTATCCAATAGAGATTACGGATGCCAAATTAGTTGTGAATAAAAAGATATTTGGCCATTCAAATGACTTTAAATAAAGAAGTTTCCAATCCCACCGTGGGCTACAACTTTCGTATAAAATTTTCTGACAGCGTGAATTTTCGAGGACAACCTGAAACTTAGAAATTAGCATATTATATATATGTTTTATGACAGTTCGTAGGCTAGAACCAACTGTACAAATCAACAATTATCCAATAAACCGACAATGGATTCATGAATCTGTACAGTTGGTTCATAATCATGAACTGATTTTAGACATACATTTCCACAATTTGTTCTTGTCCCCTCGGCCATTAGTTTTTTTTTTCACTGAAACAAACCTTTAAAAGAGCTGCCGATTATATTAACAAAGAAAAGAGCCTGCTATCTTGGCATGGTGCTTAAGCCAAAACCGACTCATATGCTATGTTTGTAGTGATTGTGAGCTAAAAACAAGTCAAAGGGCGTGAGGATTACACTAGCCCCATATTGATTTTGTTGGCTGGCACAGTCCGTTTTTTGATGTTCATGTGCATGACCAGTAGCCAAATGTCCTAGGTTCATTTGTCTTACTTGTTAGTTTTTCTTACTGACACTCTCTCCATTTACAGACCGTGCGCCATTTTAGCACGGACAGGTATATCAAGCAAGAAATAAGGAACTTATCTAAGGATATAATAAGTTCAGTATCTAAGAACCGTCCTTCCACGCTCACAAGCAGAAAAATGAAAAATGATCAGCATGATAGATACTGTGATGATCAGGAACTCATGCCCCATGACAATTTAGTGGAGACAGAAATTGAGATGAGGATATTGCCATTGGACGACAAATTGACAGAACATCATGAACCATCTAGGCAGTTTGTCATTTTTGCAATCTATGGGCTGGGAGGAGTAGGAAAAACAACTATTGCCAGAAAAATATTTGATGACAGAGGACGCAAAGTGCTTTCAGCACACGCGTATGGGTGTCCATTTCTAAAGCATCCAGTGTTGATCAGATTTTACAAGCAACATGTGCTGCTCCAGCTATAGGGGTCCTGGAAGTACCCAAACCAAAGAACAAACTCCAGATGCTGTTGGCTGACAAGATTGGGGGAAGGAGAATCTTTCTGGTTTTTAACATATACAATGGTGTTCCCTCAAAACAAGGCATAGTTCTTTCATGCTGCTGCTGAAGGGAGCCGTGTTTTGATAACAACCAGTGATGAGAATGTTGGTAATGAGATAAAGTCAGCTCAAATCCAAAAAGGCGCTGAAGGATACGGTCTCCAAACGGACCGCATATGGCAGCTAAAAGTGGAAGATAGTTGGATGTTACTACTTTGGGCAGCTTGTCTGGAGCAAGCAAAAGTCACGCCAGAACTAAAGAAAATTGGTATAGGAATTCTGCCAAAATGTGATTGCTTTCCTCTTGCTATCAAGGCTGTTGGAGGTGTTCTTCATCGAAAGGGCTACAGACAAAAGGAATGGGAGCGCATATGTGATAGCAGAGCATTTTCTCTCAAGGATCCAACCACGGGAACTGAAGGAGGAGTTAGGAGCAGCATCTATCTGAGCTACCAGTATGCTCCACCACACCTAAAGCAATGCTTTCTTTACTTATCACTTTTCCCTGTAGATTTTGAGATTAAGCAACACTTGGTTACTCAGTTGTGGATTTCAGAGGGCTTTATTGATATTGATACAAGACATGGCCACTCATTAGAAGAGACAGCTGATGAGCAGACTAGTGTTTCCCAAGAGGAATCCAACAAGCACAACAACAGGGAAGAGATAGCACAAGAGGGAGGCGAAAACATCAACTTGCTACGTGACTCGTCAGATGGGCGTAACACTACTTCGTCAGAAATTGTTGTTGTTGATGATGACAACAAAAATTCATCAGAACATGCTAAAGGGACACCTCGCCTCAGCAGCTGTGGACATTCTTCAAAAACAAGTCCAGATAAGCAAAGCCATTGTTCGGATCAAGAGATGGATGACTGGTACTTCAAAGAGCTTGCAGAGAGGGGTCTTGTTCAACGAGAAAACAAAACAAAACGATATAAGATGCACGAGCAAGTTAGGAAAATTGCAGAGTCCTTAACTGAAAATGAGGTATGTGCTGGCCATCCCAAGTCTTTGGACACTGAAAATGTGGCTACATTGCCAGCTAGCCTGTATCGTCTATCTTTTCTGAACAAAGGACTCACCACTATCCCTGAAGACGTCGGAAAGCTAAAGAGTCTGAGGACACTTCTCCTATCTGGCAATCCACTTGGTGAAACCGACATGGATACCATATGCAAGAACCTGCAATTATTGCGAGTTCTTGACCTCTCAGATACAGAGATCCAATCTGTTCCAAAGACGTTGGGAAATCTTGTGTACCTTAGGCACCTAAATCTTTCCCGTACAAAAATAAGAGCACTCCATGAGTCCATTGGCCGCCTCAGGAGACTGCGGTTCTTGGGTTTGCGGGAATGTGAACGTCTCACTTCCCTTCCCAAAAGCATACAAAAGTTACTGAAGCTGGAATATCTCGACTTTAGAGACAGTGGCATTACAAAGTCCACAAGGTTGCACAATCTGAGGCATCTTGCACTTCTTCATGGCTTTGTAGTGGACAGCATGTCTTCAAATGGCTTACCTTTGGAAGATCTGCAGAACATGAGCAATATAATTGACCTGCAGATAGATATTAGAAAAATTGTAGACAGAAACATTGCAAGCTATGGAAATGGAATGCTGAAGCTGAAGGAGAAAGATAATCTCAGGAACCTGGAGATCAGATGCTGTACTGTTAACTCAGAAACTTTATCAGCTGGAGAGTTAGAGAGATCGAAAACAATGTTCACACAGCTTCATCCTCACCAATGTTTAGTGTCACTCAAAATTGATGGTTACCATGGAACTGTTTATCCAGAATGGTTATGTTTCTCTGAACTTCCAAATCTGCAACACCTTAGCCTGGAAAACTCCAAGTTCTGTGAAAGGTTACCACCAATTTGTCATCTTCAGAAGTTGAAGTTTCTCAGAATAGCCAATCTTTCCAAGCTGCGAACAATTGACATGCAACCAACAGCAGAAATGCCATCGTTTCCTAATGTAGAGGAGTTGGAAATTGAGGGCATGGAAGATTTAGAGAACTGGTCAGATTTTCGAGCTGGCGACCTGCTACATCTTCGAAAGCTGGCACTCATAAGGTGCCCAAAGCTGAAGCGTCTTCCGGGTGGCTTGGAGCACTGCAAAACTATGTCAAAGATGGAGCTGATACATGCAGGACTAGTACAGGTCCTTGAGAAAATCCCTGTGCAGGAGTTGCTTGTGGAAGCAATGCCAAGTCTTAGGGAAGTGTCAAATCTTCCACTAATGAAGGTGTTTACAGTGATCAGCTGCCCAAACCTGGAAACTGTTTCAGGGGTGAACTCACTGCAGTACATTCACATGGAAGATGAACAGCTTCCGAAATGGCTGGGACAGCATTTTTCAAGGATAGAGACACTAGACATTCTAGGCAAAAAACAACTGCTTGTGAGATGTGAACGCAGTAAGGAAGATTGGTATATCGTTCGAGAGATTCCACGTGTTTATGCATATTTGCCTAAGAGATTGCCATATTTCTCATATGCCTGGGGCAATGATTTCTTTTGCAAATACAAGACACAGAGAACAGGTTCTACGGTCTCGTCCAGTTCCACAGGAAACGATGATTCACCATTGGGACCAGCAGCTCCAGTTGATGAGACCGACAAGAAATTCTTGCCACTGGGACCAGCTCCAGCTGATGAGACCTACAAGAAAAATTTTCACATTGCGTTTCCGATTGTTGTTTCATTGCTTCCGGTGAATCTCATTCTCTCTGATCGCAATCCATCAGAAGAATTATCTTTGCTTTTTCTGTACGCTGTGTTTGTAGGTTTTCTTACTTTTATTGTAACAAAATCGCGTCAGTGACCCGAATGTGCCACTGTAAGCCATCTTGTATTGTATATCATCGTATACTTGGGCACAATACGTCCTGTGGACAGCTTGATCTGTTTCTGATGGTTAGAGCTTGTGCAGTGATCATTTGTGTAGTAATTATTTTCCTTGATTTTTCTGGCTTTAGCCCTGAACTCTTTTGTAGGCTTTGGTTTTTGCTAGTAGAAGATTTTATTTACAATCCCTGATTCAACCAAAAGTTCCAGCACCGTCACTTTGGTCAGTTCTGTTGCAAAAGCAGTGTGTACTAGCACTATTACAGAAAACCCTGTATCCTCGGTTCCAAAGAGTTTTCACTGGCATTTTTAGTAGAAATCGCATTCAGTACCGTTGGTTTCTCACCTGAAGGTGAAAACCATTTTGTGGCAAACGATGATGATGATCATATATGTACCGTCAGCCTCGAGTATCAACCGTAGCTATAAACGCTATTTGCATGGTCGGTTTTAAGCATCAATCATTGGTCCAAATTCAATTCTGCTCAGTCGGTTGGATCCACCATCCGAGAGTAGTGAGAAGGCCCAAGCACATCCTGTTTTAATTGAATTTTACATAAATTTGGTTCACTTTTAAATCGGAACTGGTTCAATTCACAGCACAGGCATCAAAGAAAGCACGATCATCACTAACCTCATCCAATTCACACATAAACACGTCAATATAAGTTCAATCTGAAACATCCAATTTACAGAAGTCGTCCATGCCTAAACATTAATTATAGAAGTTCAATGCATGCAGCCTAAATGGTGTGGCCTCCTAGATCATCTTACTAAGCTTAGTCTTGGAGCATAGTTGTACCGTATCCATCTTTTGCCCATCTTATTACTGATGAGGCAGAGAAGTGTAGAAATTTGTCCGTTTAAAGTGCAAGAATTTCATAAAAATTTGCCAAATAAAATGCAAAAAAAACATAGGAGTCGTGTAAAAGTTTTACAGAACGTGTAAATTAATGCCTGTTTAAAATGCAAGAATATCAAAGAAATCGTGTAAAAAATTTACAGCAGTCAGAAGATACAACTGGAGCTCACGAAAACCAGTCTAGTTCCAACACATGCTTCTGAAATTTACCATCACATATGCTGTCTTCAGGATTCCAAAAAGGACATGAATATCAGCTGTCATGCCCAGAACAAAACATCTGGTGAAATGATGTGGACAACGGACACCACAATGGAGCAAGCCAAGATATCTCAAAGGAGCATATATGCGAGTACACTTGCAGCAAAGGCAAGTCCAAAACTCTCGGTTACAACCATATAATAAGAGCGTCTGCAAAATCGCTTACCTTTATCTATAACAATAACCAAAAATAGACATAGCCGACTGACTCTCGAGAGCCAGAACCCACAACAATAGGAATATTAGATATGCTGCAGGCAGGATCCAAATTCAGATCCTTTTAGACTCTACTCAGACATAACATAATTAATAATATTTACGCGGTGAGTTTGTGCGGTGTTGGGGGTGAGTCCAGATGCTGGAGGTGCAGGGCAGCTACAAGCCCCTGCCATGTTTCCCCAGGGCGAGCAGATGTCTTCAGTTCCACAATTTTCCTCTGCTTCTTGTAGTAATCTTCCAGCTGCTTGGTCTGCATTTTGAAATTCCATATTAGATATCATCATGATTTTCCACCTTCAGAGCTTTGAACAACAATAATGCAATAGCCTCGATCCCTAGAATCATAAGTTGAAGAACTGTGGTTTTCTTTTTTTCTCTCTTTTTTTTGTACAGAAACAAGTTTAGTAAGGTCTGACAATAGAATCACTAGCCTGGTCAGTAAGGGGCTAAGGGCATAATGTTCTAGGCATCCTTTGGCATAAAGCAAGGCCAAGACAAAATGTTAAGCATTACCTGCTTAGCATAAGTGCGCATCCTCTCCATCCTTGAGGCTTCCAGGCCTACAACACCAGCAGGTTCTACCTGAGAATGCCATGTATAACTTCCAAGGCTGGGACTACAGTTCATAGATGCTGAATTGCTGACATCAAAGAGCTGTCCACAGTGGGAGCAGATGTCGCCCCTCGATCGCTTCTTCATGAAACAGTCATCAGCACACTTGAAATTCAGAACCAAATCAATATCCACAATCTCATCAAGAATCTCCTGAAACATGTGAAGTTATGAACAAATCAGATATGAGTGCAATCACACCAATCTGGAAGTAATTTGGTGTCCATCCTCTGTGATGGTTACATGGTACCAGGATGTAACTAAATCCTCTGTGATAGTCTGAGAATGCAAGATACTCACAGCTTGCATACGGGTGCGTGGAATCCCATCAAGAATGAACCCAGTTTCACCCTTGTTGTATCCGTCCTCAAGCCGCTTCGTCAGCAATCCAAATATGATGTCCTCTGGCACAAGCCTCCCCTCATTTACTGAGTTTGCAATCTGTGTATATAAGAAAATAAAACTAACTCAGCCCAGTTCGACACGCCTTTAAAGATCCCCCTTGACATTTTCAGTGTATTCGGGAAATACATATGCTCGTTTCTGGAATGATTGTAATTTCTAAGTGCCCCGAATTAGACTCTAACGAGTGTAACTTGTGCAAACAGTTCAACAAAATGTGCAGATAGGAAACAGACATATGCAGGGTACAACATGAGGGCCAACTGGGAAGGCTGCATATGCTGTCTGCAGCCGCCACAGGACGGCAGGATGGAATTTTCCAAGCTTCCAATGTGAACCCTAACCATGTCAAATCCCAAAACTGCCCCCCAACATTGTGTGGACACAGACAAATTACGAGGCTGCCCCCGCAGCCGTCCACGAAGGCGGACAAGCACGCTGGGAAAGACATGGCCAGCACGCTCTTCTCCTGGCAGCAAGAGATTCAATCATCGAATATAACCCAGAGAATAAGAGAGAAATTGTGGCTTTTATTGGAAAATTGCAGCCAAAGCTAAGAAAATGATTTATTTTGCAAAATACTTCGTGGGGAAATAAGCGAATATATATTCAGCAAATTGGCTGGTCCCAAGAAAAGCTTGTGGCTTTACAGGAGCTGAGGCAAATATCTTCGAGATCAAAAGATTGCACAGCTGTGTCACGAGAAATTTCCAGAAGGACCCAAAAAAGCGGCCAGAAAATCCCAGTTTCCTGGCGATTGATGTGTGAAATGGCTTCCACAGGACACACAGGTAGCTCCGGGACAAATCAAGCAAAATAGCCCAAACAAAAGGATCCTCCTCCTGCCAAAAGCCGACTAGGAACACTAAATCAGTTAAACGACTCGATCGAAGCTAGGACGAGCAAGACACCCCGAGATCGCGGAATCAGAGCAATTGGAGCGCAGGCAAGGAGAGGGTGACGGGGAATCGCGAGCCCAGAGCACCGGAGAACCGAACCGGAGCCACCCACCTTCCTGTAGAGGTGCGAGGCGGGGCTGAGCTCCTGCCTGACGAGCGTGCCCATGGAGATGTAAGGCACGGCGAGCACCTCGGCCAGGCGCGCGGCGTGGGCGTGCTTCTGCGGGCCCGGGCGGCCCATGACGACCCACTGCATGCCCCCTGGCCCCCCGCCGGCGGGGTCGAGGCCGGGGGCCGGCGCCGAGGCGCGCGCGCGGCGGGCCGCCTCCTCCTCGTCCTCCTCCTCCCAGTCGGACCAGCACTCCTCCATCGCGGCCGCCGCGAGCCTCCGGTTTGGGGCGGGGGGCGGGGCCGGGGCCGGGGGCGCGCCGGTACGCGGATCGGGCTGCCGCGCCCTTGGCGAGCCGCAGGAGGCCGGCCATTTCTGGCGGCGGCGGCGGCTAGGGTTTGCGGGGCGTAGGGTTTTGGGGAAGGGCGCGTGGTGGTGGGGGGAGTGGAGCTGCGGGAGCTGCGGGGAAGTCTCTCTCTCTCTCTCTCTCTCTCTCTCTGTGGTGTGGGCCGTGGGCGGGCGTGTGGCTGCCCGTTTGGTGGCCGCCTGCCGGCGGATACGAGAGGAACGACGACTCTCGGTAGTCGGGATCCGCGATCTCGAGGCGGGCCGGCGGACCGCACCGCACCAACAGTGGTTTGAGATAGATCCACGCTGCCACGGGTGCAAAATTGGTGGGACTCGCGGGAGATTTGGACGGGTTTCGTGCGAAAACGGCATCGCTATTTAAACCTGTGTCATGTGTCTCAAATGTTTCCAAGTCGGTTTTTTTTTTGCGAGGAAGTGATTTAGGTATCTTTTTTTTCTTCTTTTTTTTTGGAAAGGAGATTCTAATTCTACACCGCTTTTTTTAATACATAAGAGCATGTAGAGGTTCAAATAGCGATGCCGTGCCGTTGGGGAAGTCACGGATCACCTGCTCACCCAGGGGCTTGCTAATTCCCTATCAGGTAGTTAAATACATGGACATTATTAGAACAATTATAAGCCCTGGCCCCCTTAGTTCTAAGCCCAAGTTCCTGGCAAGCCAGCAGGACAGCAGCCCAATTAGAAGGAAGTTGAGACTGTCTCCAACAAGAAACTTATATAAGCATCTAAATTTAAAATGTATGGATAGAGATGAATCAAAATCTTGTTATTTGTGCCCCTGGATTCCTGGCTCAGCCCAAATTCACCTATACTAAAGCATTTTACTTTTGGGTTATCATGAACAAAAATTCAAGAGCTGAGATGCTCACTAAATATGACATCCTAAATTCTCTTTAAGGAGTTTTTAGAGGAAACCCATTTACAAAAAGGATTCTTTCTTTCTATGGATCTCGTTGTTAGATAAAGATGATCTCGATTATATTTTGTTGTTTAAACCTTTGCTGCCGCTTGCTTTGGACATACTCCCTCCGTTCAAAAAGCGACGAATAAATCTTGTATTTTGTGTGTTGTTTTAAGAGACAGCCTAACGAGACGAGCAACAGCAGGCCAGCAGCCGTATTCCGTTGTCTCCCCAAGCTGCCTCAGCACAATAAGAGCAGCGGAGCAGGAAGCGCAAAGGCCGGAGGCAGGACATCGACTCGCCAAACGCCGCGTCGCGCCGATGCCGCCGGAAGCTGCCTCCTGCCGACGGCCAGAGTCAAGTCTCCCGTCTCTGTGACGCCCAGCTGCCAGGCATGCTGTCTTGTGTCTTCGTTTTCCCCCTTTTGTTCTTCCCAAGTGCACATAATTTTTTGATCTTGATCAATACAGATGTAATCTTATTTGCATTTTGCATAACTTTATTGCCCTGATATGTATGGACGTATGGTTATAACTATGAGATCGATGAATCAAACTTGGTTCAGTTTTGCTTGTTATTTGTGCCCCCCCTGCCGGATTCCTGGCTCCGCCCCTGTATTCACCTATCCGTAACCCATGGGTAATCTCACCGGTCAACTGTTTGGCTGCTAGCATGAACAAAAATTCAAGAGATGAGATGCTCACTCGCTATTTATTTTGTTCACAAACTAAATTATCTTTAAGGAGTTTTTAGAGGTGGTCTAACTCACTTATATGCAGGTTTATTATTGATGATGTTGTAACAGTTTGAGAGCGCATGAGTAGTAATATTTACTTTGGCAGTTCTCCTATGTTTGGAGTACCCGATTTTTTTTTGTTGCTATTCAGATAACATGTGATTTTATCATTATTTGGTTATAAAAAATCAGAATGATCTCTTGTAAGTTGTCTTTTTAATTATATTTTGTTGTCTGAAAATTTAGAATGCTGAAATCCAATCACTCTCTTGCTTTGGACATACTCCCTCCGCCTATGAAAGAATACAATTCTAGCACGTATTTTAGAATCTTAAGTTTGACTAGTTATAAATAAAAAAGTATTAATATTTATGATATCAAATAAATACTACTAGATTAATTACAAATTGTGTTTTTATAATAAATTAATTTAGAGTCATAAATACGAATAGTGTTCACTAAAAATTTGGTCATGGACTACTTTTGCCGGCGTGTAACCTTACATTCTTTTAGAGAGAGAGAGTAGCCGATAGAACCGGACACTCAAAGTTTCAAAGTAGTCCAACGGTGAACGGTGTCCCCAAAACTTTGGGCCATGTGTAGGTCGACTGTCAGGACGGAGTCTGCAACCACAATGGTCTGGGGCGGGTGGGAGGTGGCTGAGCGACCCTGGCGGGCGGGCGCGTCAACGCGGCAGGATGATGGGCCGGAAAAGCGTCGCCGTCTGCGTGGGCCGTCGAACAATAAAGCGCATCTGCTCGTCTATTTCATTCACGGATTATTCACCATCAGCTAGCCCTCGCCACTCGCCATCACCGGTGCAAGCTTGCTTACTTGCTTGCCATCACCCTCTCTCTCTCTCTCACACACACACACACACACATGATTGTTCTTTGTTCAGGTTGCTTTATACACTTTTCGTCCCAAATGCAAATTGCAAGGTCGTCGTCGTCGTCTTCCCGATCGAAAGATCGACATGGAGAGGTACGGCGCGGCGATGGAGCCAATGCAACCAGAGACACCATGGATGCATGGAGACTGGAGAAGTACAGCTCATCTATCATCCAGGAACGAAGAAGAATACATGCATGCAATTAACCAAACGACGGGGCCGAGGCCGACCAAGCAGCAGTGCCAGCGGCGCCAAGCATTCACAGTGGTAGCTAGCTAGCCAGGTAACAAACTAGCTAGCCGAGGGTGCGGACGAGCGTGGCGAAGTCGCTCTCGGAGCAGCAGGGGATGGCGAAGGCCGCCGGGGTGGCAGTGGTGGTCCAGGCCGAAGTAGGCCTCTTCCGCGCTCTCCAGCAGCGCCACGAACGACGGCTGCTTCAGGTACGCCGTCGGCACCACGAACCGCGCCCGCGCCTCGCCCACGTACACCGCGAAGTGCCCACGCGGCACGCCCACGACGCCGCCGCTCTTCGAATTCGCCGGGTGGTGGTGGTGGAGGTGGAGGTGGAGGAGACGAGCCACCAGCTGCTGCAGCTTCTTGCTGCCGACGCCCATCTTCTATACTTCTTTAGCTTCTTCTTCTCCTGCGGAGGCGGCGCAGGCTAGTTATTGCCAGTCGTCTTCTACAACGTACAGGCAGCCGTACGACGTGCAAGCGCCAAGCTAGCACGTGTGTGTGGGATGTTGCTGGCTTTCTGCTCGATCTCTGCGACGACCAGCAATGGTGGCGCGCGCGTGCGCTTTTATATACTGCGCGCGCGTGTGCTCGATGGATGGATATGGATCGGATGAGCGCGTTGTCACTACTGTATAAACTTTTTTTTAGTTGGTCAGTCGTCCCTATACCGTAGGGACGGTTCCAGATCGTCCTTATAAATCGATTTGGAGAGACGACTGGTATTATCGGCCGCCCCTACAAATCGATTTATAGGGATGGTTACCAGCCGCCTCTACAAAATCGTTTTGTAGAGGTGGTTGTAGTACCAGCCACCACTATAATACCTGTTTAGAGGGACGGTTCAGTCTAGAACCGCTCCTACAGTATATTTTTCCGCTAAAAAAATTCAAATTCGACCAGAACACACACACATATATATATATATATATATATAATTCAAATCTGACCACAAACATAAGAGCACAAGATGTTGGTACTGAAGATTTATAGCTAAGTGAACGTAGTATAACTCTCAACACAGTACAGTATACTTTAATGAAACTGGTGTATCTGCAAAGAAACATAAGCAGACAATCAAATGATATTTAACATATTTTTTACATCAGGAATTAAGGAAATATATGTATAAGAAAAGGTCCAGTTCGATGAAGGAATGGAAATCCCATCAGGCTTTAAGAATCACTGAGCACCATCAAGACACTCAAGGGATAGTTCATTGTCACCAAAGGACCCAAGCAATTCATTGACCTGATTCATGTAGGTATGTATGAGGTTTTTAAAATTAACAGGTTGGAAAGGTTTAACATGACCACTTCCAATTTGATCAAACTCTGTTTCAGCACCCAAAATAGATCAAATCAAAATATACTAATGGAATACAAGAAGGCAACAGTAGATATAGCAATACAACAAGTAAAATGATTGTATCAGCAATTATTGCATTGCCAAACTTTAGTAGTTTAGTACTAGCCCAATGGACATGATTGAATAAATAAGAGACAGAATAGCCACTCAATAACTTACATGAAGAGTAATGACAAAGTTTTAACTTGCGGCCAGTTTCTTCAGCGGCCCGCAATGTCAAAGTTTCATTTAGCTCAATTGAAGAGAGATACAGTTGTACTACATTTTTCGAAGAGGGTGTTCCACTTGTATCCTTATGACAGCAAATTAATCAAGATCCTCTTTTTTTCTTTGAAGCTCATAAGCTTCAAGCGAAGTGACGCTAACCTGTAATTATGCCATCTCAGAAAAAAATAAAGCCTCTAATCTTATTTAGAGCTATACCATTACTTCATCTCCTAAATTTTTCGGTATCCTAAAATTTACTGAAAGTATGGTTTACATGCATCAAATTTAGGAGGACAAAACACATCAAAGTTTAAGGCTCAATCTTACCGTCCTAGTTGTGGAGACTGCATCATCTGCAACCCTATCAACCAAGGCCTTAGCAACTGCTCTTCGATATTGCTCACATGATGTAAAACAAAGAATCAACAAAAAGCAGTATTGGACTTAATAATAAGCAGACATGAAGTCATAGGAAAAAGAAAAGGATAACATTCTGGTCATATAATATTTGACTATTTGTTTTCTTTTGCCAAATCAGGTTAATCAGCAATTCAAGTAAACTATTATTTCAAGAACAGACATATAATGTGATGCTTGAAATCATGGTGAAAACAGATAAGAAGTTTTATTTCAATTTCAAATTTTGCATTCATGTTATTCAAAATAAATATGAACAAGATAGTAGCTACTTCACAAGCTATAATATATAAAACAAAGGGCATATTCACATCATATAGCAGGAACCTGAGTATACTTCACAACATCCTTCTCAAATGTCTCATAAGTCTGAGCTTCCAAATTATCTATTAGAGGCTGCACCGAAAGGAAAGTCATGTCCCATAAGTATACGAAGAGTAATGGAGGGCAAAGTATTTCTGCACTGGTTTCGTAGGGAAAAAAACTCAGGGATGTCAGGTTGTCAGCAGAATAAGTGAATAACCTTGCGAACTAGGAGAAATTCCTTCCCATAAAGATTGTTTGAAGAAATTTGAATTGTTAAACCTTAAAGTAAGATAAAGTGAGCATCATATGCCTTAGCCTACGAATGCATTTAACCTATGGCAGGAAGCAGCACTGCGGGAGCAATGGGTTTGAGGAGCGAAGGGGCTAGGGTTACTCATGAGCAAACACAACGCACCAAGGAGGAGGACCCCATGCGCCGGGATCCCATCGCCGTTGTCGTCCATGCACCAGAACCTGCCGCTGTCGTTGCTCGCGCTGGGATCCCGCCGCCGCCATCGCCCGCGCTAGGATCCCGCCACCGTCACCCGCGCTGGGATCCCGCCGCCGCACGATGGCATGGCCTTCCTCGAACCACCTCGAACCCAAGAATGGCAGTCGTCATATTTCCCTTCTAGATCTAGATCTAGAGAGGAAAGGAGAGGAGATGGGGGTGGCCTCGCCGGTAGAGGAGGGGCGGTGGCGTGAGGAGGAGGGAGGGGCAGTACGGTGCCGTCAGAGGAAGATAGGAGGGTGGCGGACTGCCTACACCACCGCACAGGAAGGAGAGGAGGCGGGTGGACGGCGGATGTGAAGGAGTCGGAGGGAGAGCTGGAGAGGAGGGGAGACGCGGGGGACGCAGGCGACGGAGGAGAGGGCGCCATGGTGTTGGAGGAAGAGGATCAAGGAGGCGGAGTTGGTGGAGGAGAAGGTGGAGGCGCCAACGCGGATGCGATGCCAAGTGCGGACGCAAGGAGGGGGCGGATGCGAAGTGCAGACGCGAGGAGAGGCGGACTCAGCGCGATTGAATGATTGTTTCGGGCCGCCTCTACGTACCAGCCGTCCCTATAAATCGACGCATTTGTAGGGGCGGCTCGTATTACCAGCCACCCCTACTGTGCCATTTGTAGAGGCGGCTGCTGTGCTGGAGCCTGAGCACGCCACTGTAGGGGCCGCCCTAAAAAAAAGCTCCATTGCTATAAATTATTTTTCACATATCGTGTAAAAGCCTGAAAGGGGATCGGACTCGGAGGCGGTCCAGGCGGCCAGCAGGCCAGAGGACTAGAGGAGAGAGAGATGGACATGCTCACATGACGCTCCTATGATGCGTTGCTTTCTCAGGTTAGGTCAGGATAAGCCTAGATTTGCAAATTTGCGTGCACGCCGCCTCCTTTGTTACGTTGCTACTACTAGTACCATAAACTTATCTTCATGCATCGATCGATCGAAGGCCCCTGGCCCTGAGTGCCGACTTGAGATTTCAGATAAATAACGGTATAATACATGTTGAATGCTGCTATATACTAGTACTTCTTTAGTGTGCAAGAGCTGATGAGAACAATGGTTTGACTTGGAGTGAAATTTATTTCCACAAAACTTGCAATTCTTTTTTTTTTTTTTTTTGGGGGGGCAACAAAACTTGCAATTCAAGGCATACTCATACCTTAAAACTATAGTTGAACGGACTCTAAAACACTGGTATTTAAGCAGTAGCAAGAACACACAATTTTTTAAAACGGACATTTGAGATCTGGTGGGGGACCGTTGGAATATATGCATTCATGTGCATGGCCTTAGTCCAATAGAGAATTCCCAATAACTCGAAATAAATGTCAACGGCTTGTTCATACGTGCACACACACACACACACACACACATATATATATATATATATATATATATCTTCTCATCTAATTCAGAAGCGGCATCTTTAGCATAGTGTCTCCTTCACTTTAACCAATGCTCGTCTAGGACTTACATTTTGTGCATGGTAGATACGATTGAGTTGATTTTGTGAACTATCATGTATTTTTCTCGACGGCCATTGCTCATTAGCAACGTTACTTGCGCAAGTTTTTGGCCAAATCCCGATTTTTGTTTGTTTTTCTTTTTGTCACAGAATTTTTTTTTTGTCATAGATTTTTGTTTGTTTCGCTAGCACCTGTCACAGAATTTTTTTTTTGTCATAGATTTTTGTTTGTTTCGCTAGCACCTGGTCACGAGTGGATGTAATGTGGAGGACACCCCCCTCGCTGCTCTCTGGTTTTTGCCACGGGCGCCGAGTGCAGATGTCGCTAACAAATTGGAACAGTTCTCCCTATTATACCAAACTCTAGAAACTCCGTACAAGCAAGTGTTTGTAGTCCAACGGTTAGGATAATTGACTTCCAAGCAATAGACCCTGGGCAAACGCATTTTATCCTGCTTTTTTTTTAAAAAGAATTCCTTTGTTGCCTATCTCCCAGTCTCCCCTTCACTGGATACATGTCAATGCTTTTTTTGTCGAAATGTAGTAAGCACGGCAGGCAGGTTCTGAGTACATTAGCGATTTTTTTTCTAAAATAATATTATTTTAATATTTAATTGTAGATTTAGAAGCTGTAATAGTGAAATTGCAAATTTATAAGACAATCGGCTTTCCAAAAGCCGATAGGTCACTAATAGGTAAACCAGCAGCTGATGGGCTCCAATCGGCATTTGGATTGCCGATATGTCTGCCGCATGCCACAAGTATCATCTACGTGCGCGTTATTGGTGCCGATATGCATATCGGCATTCGAGGACCCGACAGGTCACGTCAGAAATCTGGAGCCATCACCAAGAAGCAAGCACGCAGGTATTTGTTTGTTTTTCCTTTTTTATATTAATATGATCAGCTTTTACTGATTTATTTAGATTCAAAAATTAGTATATACTTTAGGTTACATATTTTGATACTTAGGTACTGTACGTAGTTAGAAAATGTAGACTCTAGTTAGTCAGGAAAATTAGTTTATTTGTTTTGTTTTTACCGCGTCCGTTCTGCACCCGTTCTTCCCTTTTGCCGTTTTTGTGGTCCATCTGTTTTTACTTTTTTATTTTTTCTTATACTAGCAAAACATGTACATGCGTTGTAACACAACTATAATTTATTATGCAACCGACAGCACGAACCACGGTAGAGCCATGCACAGACATAGTGGTTATGACGAGATGGCTTGAATCGGCGATACGACGGCCAAGGTAGCACGTGCGTGACCAGCCACGACCAGACAGTCTAGGCTAATTGTGCGGCAACCACCACGTGGACCTGGTCAGCAACGTGAGGCAACACGGTGGGGCGGCACGGTGCCCGTGCAAGTGCGGCTTCTGTGGTGGCTGATCGGGTACGATTCCTGCGGTGATGTGGACATGGCTCGGCAGATTCAGTTGAGCGAGTGAGCAATCTTGATGGTGCCCTTAGCGATCGAAAATTGTGGTGCACATCCGAAGGCATGATTGTGCTATCGATGCACAAGGTTAGCGGTGGCAAGGAGTAGTCAAAACTCTTCTTGTTCTCGTTTCTCATAAGTATTTAATAGTTTTTTCTCTTGTTACAATACACCGATATATTTATTATGAGTCAAGGACAGAGGCATAAAAAAGAAACATAAAGTACTCCAAACCAATAGTTGTTTTAAAAAGAAAAGTCGAAACGGAGGGCATTTGATTGTCCATTGTTTTGTAGTTGATCGTGCCCGACAGCCGCAGTGGAGCGAGTGAACAACCTTAACGGTGCCCTCAACGATCGAAAAGAGTGGTGCACATATGATTGTACCACTGTTTTAGAGTTGATCGTTGGATTCATCATATGGAACTACACTCTGACTTCGGTGTTCGACAATGCTCTATTCGTCTAGAGCAACGACCGCATCGAGGAAAGTTACTAAAAAAAGACGATGAAGGAATCTGGATAGAATATTGTATCTTGCTTATTTAGATTTTTGTTGGAGTAGGTTGAAAGAAATATTAAAATCTAAATAGTAAAGAAACGTGGTCACCAAAACAAATTCTAAAAGGGACGTGGCTTGCCCGATAGGCCCATCGGTGGCCAACTGCGGATTGCACCTATCGGCTCCTAGATTGCCGATAGCCCTTTAGTCGGCTAACTGATCGTCGATAGGACTCTCGCCACGTAGGATGTCAACAATTGACTAGCCGATAGGTGATAGCCGATGGGACACTAGTTTTGCAATTTTATAAGAATAACACCTAGATCTGCAATTATTTATTAAAATAATATTCCTACATTAGCAGGTGTCGCCCCCAGCATTCCCGAGCAGCTACAGGTGTTGCGCAAGTTGGTCGCAACTGGGAGCGCGCTACTAAGGGCGTCCTCAACAGCGTCGAAGAAATCACCGGTGATTTGAGCCGCAGAAACAATAAAAAAAACAACGTGACAGAGTGCAGACCCTTGCATGCTGTGAGATAGAATTTCTTGGACAACGTGCGAGACTAGCGAGTATGGACTATAAATTTCCAAACGGGCTGCGCGAAACGGGCTGGCATGGGGCCGGTGCGAAAAAGCACTGCCCTAGCCCGGTATGGCCCGGCCTCGCCCATGCCCGTGCCTGGTCCGGCCCGTAGCCGTGCTCGTGCCTGGGCCCAAAGGTCGGCCCGTAGTGCCGGCCCAGGCACGGCCCGTTCCAACGGGCGGCACGGGGCAGGCACGGCTCGCAGCCGTTGGATCGCGGAGGCGGGGCGTGAGCCGTTGGATCACCGGGCGGCTGATATATAAGCTGCCTAATGCGGCCGCTCTCCCCACTCGGCCACTCCCCTCACTCGTAACCCTAGCCTCTCGCAGTCTCACCCTCTCCTCTCCGGCTCTCTCCGCTCGCTCGCTCCTCGCCGCACTCGTAACCCTAGCTCCTCGCCTGCTCGTCGCTCTTTGCCGCACTCGTAACATGGGCTCCTCGACGCCGTCACCATGGAGTCTTCCGGTGGGTAAGGGGTCAGTTTTGGTGGCCGGTGGTTCCCCTTCTCCCTCTCCACCCTCAATCTCCCTCTTCTCCCTCAGATCCGGTGGTTCCCGCCCTCAATCTCCTTCTGTTCCCTTATTCTTCATCCCTGAACGTTGATTTAGCCTCGTTCTCGGCATCCTCGCCGCATCTCCGTCATCTATCCATCATCCACATCGCTGGTTGTCGCCACCTCTGGGGCTCCGGTCTCCGTTGAGGTACCGGGGGTGTGCCATCGGTCCGTCTCATCATCGTCGTTTACAGGGCTCCGACCGTAGAGGTAAGGGTAAACCCTAACCCTAACCCAAACCCTAATCCCCAACCTAACCCTGCTTTTATCTATTGATTGTGGCAGACGTCGAGGAACTGGAGACGGCAGAGATGGCCCCAGGCATCGAGCGATACGACGACGGGGAGTTTGACCACTCCTAGAACGACGAGCTGCGTATGTGCGGGATGGCCGAAGATGATGAGGACGATGATGTTCGTGAGGATGCTGCCGTGCTCTTCGGCCGTTCTGCTGCTGATCCCCTTCCCGTCGATGACTCCGACCCCCCAGTCGACGTGGTTGATGCCGATGGTGGCCAGAGCGAGGTTAGCCCTGTCGGTTCTAATCGCCCTTCCACGTCTGCTGTTTGGGAGGACTTTGAGAAGCACTACAAAACTGAGAAAGGTAGAAAGATCAGGTTTGCTGCCACTTGCCTTCATTGCCATAAGCGCTACTCTGCTTATTCTGCTCATGGCACTGGGCATCTCACTCGACATCTTGCTAAGTGTCCTAAGAAACTTGAGAAGACCCGGGACGTGACTCAGACTCGTATTGCTTTTAATTCTGATGGTTCTGTTCGTTGTTGGGAGTACAGTGCTGAGGTAGCTCGTGTTGAACTTGTTCGTATGCTTGCTAGATTGGACCTACCTCTTATGATTGGTGAAACTGAGGCATTTAAAGATTATACTAAAACTGCTCGTAACCCTAATTTTTCACCTGTCTCTAAGCAAACCACTGGTAGAGATCTGTTTAAATACTACAATGAGAAACGTGATAAACTGATGGTCTGTTTAAAGGATAATGATGTTTCATCTATTGGTATTACCTCTGATATATGGTCTGGAAAGGCTAAAGAAGATTATTTATCTGTTGTGGCTCATTTCATTAATGCTAATTGGCAATTAGAGAAAAGGGTACTTGGTTTAAGGTTGATTGATGTGTCCCATAATGTTGAGAACATTGTTGAGCGTGTTGCATCTGTCCTTGCTAAGTATGGTATACTTAACAAGGTTTTTTTCTGTAACTTTGGATAATGCATCTGCAAATAAAAATGCTATGGATAAACTAAAACCTATACTTAAAGAATATTTGGGTTCTGATCTGTTTTTGCATCAACGATGTGCTTGTCATATTATTAACCTGATTATGAAAGAAGCACTGGCTGCTGTGAATCCTCTCATTGAGGATTTTAGAACAGCAATCTCTTTTATGAACTCCTCTAATCAAAGAATTGTTGCATACAAGAGTTATTGCATTGCTAGTGGTGTTAGATTTAGGAAGTTTGGATTAGACATGGATGTTAGATGAAACTCTATCTACCTAATGCTTAAGCACTTGCTGCCTCACAAGAGTACTTTCAGTACTTTCATTGAGGCCAATTACCCTAGAGGTTCAGGTAGTGGTTTTCTTTTGACTGATGATCACTGGGCTATGGCAAATAAAATCTTAGAATTTCTTGAACTGTTCTATGACTCAACTGTTGATTTGTCTGGTGTTTACTATCCTACTTCTTCACTTATGATTCATCATCTTGTTAAGATTGATATACACCTGCATAGGTATCAACATGATGAACATCTAAGATCTGTTATCTAACCTATGATTGACAAATACAATAAGTACTGGAAAAACATACCTGATCTTTATTCTATTGCATTCATATTGGATCCAAGAGCTAAAATTAAGGGATTTACCAAAGTGCTTAGAAAGTTACATTCTCTTTTTAATATTGACTATACTAATAAGTTGCTGGACACCAGAGCTCTTCTGTTTAAAATGTATAACATGTATGATGTAATATATGGCTTTAATAGACTGAAAAGGGTTGTTCCTCCATCCCTGTCTGGTAAGAAAAGAACAGCTTGGGCTGAAATTTATGATGATGAGGAGTTGGATGTTGGAGCTGGCTGTTCTTCCCTCCCTTTAGTCTTGATCATTCTAGGAGTGTTTCTGTCACTTCCTTGCTGCAGGCAGCAACTGCTAGTTCTAACTCTACTGAACTTGCATCCTACCTGGACTGTGATACAATAAGCCAGTTGGATGATGAGTTTGACATCATACAGTGGTGGCATGAGCACAAGCTTACTTATTCAGTACTTTCTGTTCTTGCTAAAGACATTTTGACAGTGCCTGTGTCAACCATTTCTTCAGAGTTTACTTTTAGCTTAACTGGCAGGATCATCGAGGAGCGGCGGCGGAGGCTGAACCCTGAAACTATAGAGGCGCTTACCTGCATCAAGGATTGAGAGAATGCTGTAGCACATGGTGGAGGACAAAAAGCTGGAAGAGGCCTTTGTTGGTCTTTATCTTGATGTCGAATAGTTTACTTTTCATTTATGTAATAGTTCTGTAATAATTAAGACTTGGACTTGTGGTGATGGATTTAATGAACAATTAATCTAGAAGCTGGCTGTACTCTTTTCCTGTTTATGGTTTCTCACAAGGGTGAGTTTTACCTAAACAGGTTTTTAATGAGGCAGCCATTGCACAGCTCCTACTTAAATTAGTTTTAGTTTCAAAAGTTTGTGTTCTTTGCTGTGCTATGTTCTGATCTGTTTTTGATCTTTTGTGAACTTAGTCATTTTAGATCTCTTTAATTGCTGTGCTGAGTTCATTGAGGGATTTTGCCAGTTTAGTGCCTGGGTCGGCACGGGCACGCTGGGCCTGGAGTCGGCACGGCACAACACGGCACGCTTCAGGAATGATAGTGCCCTGCCTAGGCCTGGAGTCGGGCACGGTGGCACGGCACAGTTCATCAGCCGTGCCTAGCGTGCCGTGCCGGGGCAGGCTAGTGCCGTGCCGGCATGTATGGAAAACTATAGTATGGACTCGCTAGCGCGCCGCTCCGTCTCTCTTCTGACCAATAGGAAATCACCTAGACTGGCTATCCCACGTGGTGCTGCCGGAGACGACAGACGCGACGACTTGGTCGCCAGGACCTCGCGAGCGCCACCGATCAGGATGATCTATACCTACCATATCCTGTCGATGGACGACGACCTGTGACCTGTCCGCCGTCCACCATTTCCCAAAATCCCAAGCAGATGCATATCCATTAGCAAGTTTTCATTAGCAGGTTAGTGGCGCGTGGAGGGAGTCGGAAGCTAGCGCTAGCAAGATCATGGATCAGGTGTGCATGTCTAGTACTCGATCGATCTCGGCGGGCGGCCGGCAGCAGCCCGGCACCCCCGCGTGATCTTGCACACGGCTGGCCGGGAAGAGACGACGACGAGGAGGAGCCGAGGAGGACCGGAAGAGAGGTGTGTGTTGCCATGTGCATGCCAAGAGCTCACGCATCACGCGATCGGTCTGGACCGGATGAGCCAGCGGGCATGCAGACGCCTGATGAGCTGTTCGCCGATCGCCCATGCTAGCTGTGGGTGGTGTCGACTAGCGCCATCAGGTGTCCATTGGGCCCTGCTCTGTCGATCTCACACGGTCACACCTTTTCACGACCATTTTCTCTTCAGGCTGAGTGAGTGAGACTGAGAGCCTAGAGGCGGCCGGCGTTGAATTTTCTAACCCTGCCTGCTTTCCGGACCTGCTCAACCGGAGGCGGTCTACGGCTGCCTTTCCAGCATATCTGACTCGGTGACTCCAGATCCGCCATTGTTGGCCCTATAGGTAGGTAGCGACGGACCGACCGAATGATCGAACCACATGCCTGCCCAAGTGGCATTCCCAACAATGCAGGTGTTGCTTGGCGCCTCTCTGCATGCGATGCAGAACACGCACGGATCGTCGCCAGGTGCGGCTGCCCATGCGGCCGTGTCCGGCTGTGCCCCCGGCGCATTCGCCTCGCACGCACACGAGCCCAATGAATCTCGGCGACCACCTGGGCGCTGGGGGCGACGTGGACGTGTGGTCCGGAAATATAATGGTCCAGACGTCCAGTGGATGCACGCCGGCGGACGGCGGTGTACAGTTGCGGCAGCAAGTTGACTGCGACAAGAACAGTCAAGCCAGCGCGTGCGGTTCTAGGCACATTAGAGTTTTTTGTCCACGTTGTTTCACTTGGACGTCTACGTTGTACTGTATAATTTTTTTTCTCTCGAGTACGCAAAAGATTCGTGTATAATTGTAATTAAGAAGAAGAGTTTAACTATAGAAACGACACGCTTCTGATGAGTACGCTAGGTGGTCTCATAGCTATTACTGGACCTACTTTAGCAGACTGTTACAAACTTCGATATTACATAAATGGTATACAACCGAAATAAGAGCACCGCTGCAACCTAAGGAGCTAGGCGTCGTCGCTGCTGGTTGCGCGACCCTCCTCCGCCATCCGAGAAGAGCACTCTTCTACCCGCCCTACTGTTGGTCGCTGGGAACAGCTCGTCTAGAGCTGCCACGTGGCTCGGCGTCAAGTTCCCGGCGAATATGGCATCGTATGTTCCCTTAGACACATACGACACTGGAGCTGCCGGCGGCACAATGCCCATCCTCTGCATGAGGAGTACCTCGCCTCGCTTGGAGGTCGGTGTGTGCGCCAGCGGCTGCGCTGCAGTCCGTCTGCTCCTGATTGGCAGGGCCCTTTTGGTTGCTGCCTTCTGCCGTGGTGGAGTGGTGATTAAGGGCGACCTTCGCTTGAGCTGCACCTCCTCAGAAAACCAAGCAAGACGCCGAGCGGCCTCGCGTGGCGTGGGCGTCGCGTCGCTGGGGTCGGGCGTGGCTTGGCTATCCGGCTGGCCGTCCTTCATCGGCGTAGAAGGGTCGAGTGTGGCTTGGCCGACCGAATGGCCATCCTGCGTCGGTGTAGAAGTAGCCACCATGTGCTTGGCCCGCTCGAACCCAGGAGGCCAGACCTCACCATCCTCCCTAGGCCCCACAGCACCCGCGACAACCGGCTGTCCCACCAGTGAAGGTGTGTCCTGCACAGGCGACGACGGAGGCAGGTCCATCGCGCACTGAGTAGCCGTCACCGGAGAACTGGTGTCCACCAACAAAGCTTGAACCTCCTGAGGGACGGATGCCGCAGCATGCAGGCACCTAGGCGCTGGAGTGACCGCTGGCCAGCTCGCGACGAGCGAGGCAGCAAGCTCGTCCAGTATCGGGTCGACCGAGACGAGCCAAGTGGGAGGGCTTGCACCCATGCACAGCGCCTCCGCTAGCAGATCTGGCTCGAGGAAGCAGCGTGCGGTAGTCGAAGGAGAGGCGTCGTTGGTGTCAACAGGCGCGCCCATGCTGATGTCCGTCGCAGGCTCACTCCTACGCCGCCGACGTCGTCTCTGGCGTCGAGGGTTGCCGTCAGTACACCCCACGCCTCCCTGTGCGGTTCCGTCCGAGGTCGGTGGGCTGCCAAGGGCTGCGTGCTGGGAGGCCGGTGGGTTGTCAACACGAGCTAAGTGGCTGAAAGCTCTAGTTTGGTTTTGGTTAATTGATGAAACCCTAAGTGCTAACCTAGTTTATCAAGATGTTTATGAGATAGGTAGCACTACTCCAAGTGATGAAGCAATGACGAAGATCATGACAATGGTGATAGCATGGTGATGATCAAATGCTTGAACTTGGAAAAGAAGAAAGAGAAAAACAAAAGGCTCAAGGCAAAGGTATAAAATATAGGAGCCATTTTGTTTTAGTGATCATGACACTTAGTGAGTGTGATCACATTTAGGATAGATAGCCGTACTATTAAGAGGAGTGTAACTCGTATCGAAATGCGGTTATCAAAGTGCCACTAGATGCTCTAACTCATTGCATATGCATTTAGGATCTAGTGGAGTGCTAACACCCTTGAAAATATTTGTGAAAATATGCTAACACTTGTGCACAAGGTGTTTGCAGGGTTGAGATGGGTTTGGGTCCCTCTCTCCCTCCCGCCTCGCAAGCTCGGCGGGATTCGGCGCTTTTGGAAAAATGAAATATCTATTTTCTATTGCACCGGATGCAAAATTCTTGGTGGTTGGCACATTTGAGCAAGGGTGAAGAAGTTAGAGTTGAAATGGAGTTGGTCGAAATGATGTTTGGCGTCGGTCTCATCGACGGACGCTGGAATCTCGAAAGGACCGGATTTGAAAGGTCTGCGACCGGTCGAAAGCCTGTCGAGCAACCTGATAGGGAAGGTTGAGCACCGGACGCCGGTTCTGCGTCCGGTCAAGGTGGACGGACGCGTCCGGTCGAAGAAATACGCCTCGGGGAGCTTACTGAAGCGACCGGGATTTGGGGCTTCAGCGTCGTCGGCCAGTTTTGACCGAGCGTCCGGTCCGCTTCAGAGTAGCCGTTGAAATCGACGAACATCGTTTGAAGCCGGTGACGCGTGGCGTCCATCAGGCGACCGGACGCCGAGGGGAGGGCGTCCGTCCGGTCGGTATGACCGAGCGTCCGGTCGAGCGTGTTTTGCCCAAAGGAAGGGGTACAACGGCTCTATTTGATGGGGGCTCTATTTATAGCCCCATGGCCGGCTCAAGGAATCTCTCTTGCACATTTTCATTGACATAGCAACCTTATGAGCTTAGCCAAAGCCCTCCCACTCATCTCCATCATTGATCCATCATCATTGTGAGATTGGGAGAGAATCCAAGTGCATTGCTTGAGTGATTGCATCTAGTGGCACTTGGTATTCGTGTTCTTATTCATGGATTTCGCTTGTTTCTCTTGGTGGTTGCCACCACCTAGACGGTTGGAGCAGCGGTGAAGGATCGGCACGAGTTGGTGATTGTTCGTGGCCGCCTTCGGTGATTGTGAGGGGAGTTGTACCTTCCCCGGCGGAGTGCCAAAAGGTAACTCTAGTAAATTGCTCGTGTCATTGAGTTACCTCACTTGTGGGTCGGTTCTTGCGGTGTCCTATCGTGTGGGACGAGGTTTGTGAAACACCTCTTAGCCGCCGAACCACCAAGTGTTGGTCGACTACACAACGGGACTAGCGTGTTGGCAAGCAACGTGAACCTCGGGAGAAAAATCGGTTGTCTCTTGTCATTCGCATTCTCCGGTGATTGGCTATATATTCATCGTGTAATTGGTTCACTCCACGACCCGGCGGTATAATCGTCTCACTTACTCATTTACATTTCCGCAAACTAGATATAGCAAGCTCTTTAGTGTAATTAGAATTGAGAGCTTGCCTTGTGCTTTAAACATATCTAGTGGAGCTCTTTAGTGTAGCTTTTGTGAGAGCTCTTAGTGAGTAGTGGTCAAGTAGATTGTGTGCAAATAGATCATTGCAACTAGAATTGTTGGATAGGTGGCTTGCAACCCTTGTAGAGCTAGAGCAAGTTTGCATTTCGCTATTTGTCTTACTAATCAAATTGCTCTAGTTGATTTGTAGTTTTTAAATAGGCTATTCACCCCCCCTCTAGCCATATTAGGACCTTTCAAGTGGTATCGGAGCCGTGGTCACCGTTTGATTGAAGGCTTAACAACCTCGGTGTCATATTATGGCTCAAGTTGTGTTCAACCATGTGGGGGGCAAACCACCTTTCTTTGATGGCACAAGCTATGGTTATTGGAAGAGAAAGATAAGGGTGTATCTTGGTTCAATCAATGATCAAGTATGGGATGTAACCGAGAATGATTATGCTATCATTGATCCCGACAATCCCACCAACCAAGATAAGTCCAACAAGCAATGCAATACAATGGCTCTTAACACCTTATACAATGCCATTGATCCAAAGGTGTTTGAGCAAATCAAGGATTGTGAAAGAGCAAATGAGGTGTGGAAGAGATTGGAGGAAACATATGAGGGCACACCGGCGGTGAAGAGTGCCAAGTTGTACATCCTCAAGGACAAGTTGACAAGTTTCAAGATGAAGGATGATGAGAGCATTCCGGAGATGTTCCATCGGTTACAAGTAATTGTCAATGACTTGAAGGCTTTGGGAGAAAAGATCAAGGATGATGATGTCTCCCATCGATTCTTGATGTGCCTACCTCCAAGATTTGAGATGTTGAGACTGCTCATCATAAGAGGAGGATTGAAGGATATTACCCCTAACCAAGTACTAGGTGATGTCATGACACAAGAGACATACCGTGTGGAAAGGGAGGGGGAGACAAGGATGACAAGAAGGAAGAAGAAGACAAGAAGAAGAAAAGCATAGCATTCAAGGCTAGCTCATCATCATACAAGAACAAGGGCAAGTCAAAGAAAGAGTCAAGTGATGATGAGGATCTTAGTGATATTGATGATGAAGCTATGGCTCTCTTTGTGCGCAAGATGGGCAAGTTCATGAAGAAGAAAGGCTATGGTGCAAGAAAAAGAAGAGATCATACCAAGAGCAAAGAATATGTGAGAAGATGCTATAATTGCAAGAGTCCCGATCATGTGGTAGCCAATTGTCCTTACAATAGTGACAATGATGAAGATGAGAAGAACAAACACAAGAAGGACAAGAAAGAAAAGAAGGAGAAGAGGGAGAAGAGGATGACCTTTCAAAAGAAGAAGAAGGGTGGAGGCTATGTGGTCACTTGGGATAGTGATGGCTCATCGGATAGTGATGACTCTAGTGATGATGGCAAGAAATCAATCAAGAAAGCACTAGCAAGCATCGCCATCAACGACAAGCCCTCCATCTTCGACACTCCATCAACATGCCTCATGGCCAAGCCTACCAAGGTAAAATATGATGAGAGTGATGATGATGAAAGTGATTCTTGTAGGAGTGATGATGAAGATGAGGAGTACTCCAAGGAGGAGCTCATGGACATGTGTGAGCAAGTGCACGCTTGCAATGAGATGAAGAGAAAGGAGTGCAAAGAATTGCGCAAGAGAGTAAAATTTCTTGAGCAATCCTTTGATGAGCTCAATGCCACTCATGAGGGGCTAGTGGATGCCCATGAGAAGCTTGGCAAAGCTCACTCTAAGCTTGAAAAGGCTCACTCCTCTCTCATTGAGCAAGTCAAGAAGGAGGAAGCCAAGGAGGAGCAAGTGATAGTTACATGTGATGTGGGACTAACATGTGATCTTATTAATGAATCTACTTATAAGCCTATTGCTATTGCTCCCACTAACACCTCTTGTAGCACAACCATTACCACTCCACCTATGAATGATACATCACTAATGGTGGAAAATGAAACCCTAAAGAAGGAGGTGAATGAGCTCACTCGTGCCTTAGGCAATGCCTATGGTGGAGATGCCCGCTTGCTAAAGTGCTTGGGTAGCCAAAGGTTTTCTCTCAACAAAGAGGGATTAGGCTATACCCCCAAGAAAGGCAAGGCGGCCTTTGTCACTCCCAAAGCTAGCTTTGTGAAGGGCAATGGTCGGTTTTGCAATAGATGCAAGCAAGTTGGGCATATAGAGCAAAATTGCAAGACTAACAAGAACAAGCTACCTAATGTATCCTCAATCAAATTTGATTCTTGTTACATGCTTTATAAGGGTGCCAATGGTGTGAAGGCTAAGTTCATTGGTACACCGATTGTGGGCCCAAAGAAGAAGGCCATTTGGGTACCAAAGACTTTGGTGACTAACCTACAAGGACCCAAGCAAGTTTGGGTACCTAAAAAGAATTGATCTTCTTTTGTAGGTAAATTATAAAGCCGGAGGAAGGCATTGGGTGCTTGATAGTGGGTGCACACAACACATGACCGGTGATCCAAGAATGTTCAATTCAATCAATGAAAGCAAGAGCAATGGGATTGATAGTATCACATTTGGTGACAATGGCAAAGGCAAAGTCAAGGGACTTGGTAAGATTGCAATATCCAATGACTTGAGCATTTCCAATGTGCTACTAGTAGAAAGCTTGAACTTCAACTTATTGTCGGTAGCTCAATTGTGTGATCTTGGTTTCAAGTGCATATTTGGTGTGGATGATGTAGAGATCATAAGTGTAGATGGCTCTAACTTGATATTCAAAGGATTTAGATATGAGAATCTATACTTAGTTGATTTCAATGCTAGTGAGGCTAAATTGTCAACATGTTTGATCACTAAGTCTAGCATGGGTTGGTTATGGCATAGAAGGCTTGGTCATGTTGGAATGAAACAATTGAACAAGTTGATTAAGCATGACTTAGTTAAAGGCTTGAAAGATGTCACACATTTGAAAAGGATAAGCTATGTAGTGCATGTCAAGCCGAAAACAAGTTGGTAACACACATCCTAAGAAGAGCATGATGAGCACATCTAAGGCATTTGAGTTGATGCACATGGACTTGTTTGGACCAACCACATACACTAGCATTGGTGGAAACAAATATGGATTTGTGATTGTGGATGATTTCACTAGATACACTTGGGTGTTCTTTCTTGGTGACAAGAGTGATGTGTTCGCAATATTCAAATCATTTGTCAAGGGCATTCACAATGAGTTTGAAACAACCATCAAGAAAGTTAGAAGTGACAATGGTAGTGAATTCAAGAACACTAGAATTGATGAGTTGTGTGATGAATTTGGAATTAGACATCAATTCTCGGCCAAGTATACTCCTCAATCAAATGGGCTAGTTGAAAGAAAGAATAGAACCTTGATTGATATGGCAAGATCAATGTTGAGTGAGTACAATGTGAGTCATTCATTTTGGGCGAAGCAATCAACACGGCTTGCTATTATAGCAACCGACTCTATTGTCACCCCATGATGGAGAAGACACCCTATGAGCTATTAAATGGAAGAAAGCCCAACATAGCATACTTTCGGGTTTTGGATGTAAATGCTATATATTGAAGAAAGGCACTAGATTGAGCAAGTTTGAAAAGAAATGTGATGAAGGGTTCTTGCTTGGTTACTCCACTACTAGCAAGGCTTATAGAGTTTGGAATTTGGCTAGTGGTACTCTTGAGGAGGTTCATGATGTGGAATTTGATGAAACAAATGGTTCCCAAGAGGAAGATGAGAATCTAGATGATGTGAAAGGCACTCCATTGATCAATGCAATGAAGCACATGGACATTGGTGATATAAGGCCTAGAGAGGTGATTGATGTTGAAGATAACAAGAATCAAGTGCTCTCTAACTCAAATGTGCAAGCTAGTGGTTCTCATGATCAAAGTCAAGCAAATACTAGTGATGACAATGTGCAAGATCAACAAGTGTCTAGTTCATCATCTCAACCAAATGCTAGAAATCAAGTGCAAGTGCTTCAACCAACCAATGTTGCAAGAGATCATCCATTGGACACTATCATTGGTGATATTTCAAGAGGTGTGCAAACTAGATCAAGATTGGCATCATTTTGTGAGCACTTCTCATTTGTGTCATCCATTGAGCCTAAGAAGATAGATGAAGCTTTGAATGATGTTGATTGGGTCAATGCTATGCATGAAGAGCTAAACAACTTCACAAGAAACCAAGTATGGGAGTTAGTTGAGAGGCCTAAGAATCATAATGTGATTGGAACAAAGTGGGTCTTTCGGAACAAGCAAGATCAAGATGGGATAGTAATAAGAAACAAAGCAAGATTAGTGGCTCAAGGTTACACTCAAGTTGAAGGTCTTGACTTTGGAGAAACATATGCCCCGGTTGCAAGATTGGAAGCAATTAGGATCTTGTTAGCCTATGCTTGTGCCCACAACATCAAGCTATATCAAATGGATGTGAAGAGTGCATTTCTCAATGGGTACATCAATGAGCTTGTGTATGTTGAGCAACCTCCGGTTTTGAAGATGAAAAGAAACCCAACCATGTGTTCAAGTTGAGAAAGGCTTTGTATGGATTGAAACAAGCACCTAGAGCATGGTATGAGAGATTGAGGGATTTCCTACTCTCTAAGGGATTCAAGATGGGAAAGGTTGACACCACTCTCTTCACCAAAAGGCTTGGAAATGACTTGTTTGTAATGCAAATCTATGTTGATGATATCATCTTTGGATCAACAAATCAAGAATTTTGTGAGGAGTTTGGCAAGATGATGGCAAGTGAGTTTGAGATGTCTATGATTGGAGAACTTAGTTACTTCCTTGGTCTTCAAATCAAGCAAATGGAGAATGGCACATTTGTGAGTCAAGGCAAGTATATCAAGGACATGCTCAAGAAGTTTGAAATAGATGAGAGTAAAGCTATTAGTACACCAATGGGGACAAGTGGAAGCTTGGATAGTGATGCTAGTGGCAACATGGTGGATCAAAAGATGTATCGGTCTATGATTGGAAGTCTACTCTATGTGACCGCATCAAGACCGGATGTGATGTTTAGTGTATGCATGTGTGCTAGATTTCAAGCCTCACCAAGGGAAAGTCATTTGAAGGCAACAAAGAGAATATTGAGGTACTTGAAGCATACACAACATGTTGGATTATGGTATCCCAAAGGAGCAAAATTTGAGTTGATTGGATATTCGGATTCCGATTATGCGGGATGCAAAGTTGAGAGAAAGAGCACATCGGGCACATGTCAACTATTGGGAAGATCACTTGTATCTTGGTCATCAAAGAAGCAAAATAGTGTAGCACTTTCAACCGCCGAAGCGGAGTACATTTCGGCCGGTAGTTGTTGTGCACAATTACTTTGGATGAAGGCCACTTTGAGTGACTTTGAAATCAAGTTCAAGCAAGTGCCATTGCTATGTGACAATGAAAGTGCCGTCAAGCTCACCAACAACCCGGTTCAACACTCAAGAACAAAGCATATTGATGTCCGCCATCATTTCATAAGAGATCACCAACAAAAAGGGGACATTTGCATAGAGAGTGTGGGCACCGAAGATCAACTTGCCGACATATTCACCAAGCCACTTGATGAGAAGAGGTTTTGCAAGCTAAGGAATGAATTGAACATACTTGACTTCTCCAATATGTGTTGATGCACCCCCCACTATATGACATGCCTCTCCTTCGAGCAAAGCAAGGTAAAGTTGATTGACATGTCATCCATTCATCACTAAGGACTTGTTTAGAGCATCTTGTCATTCCTATCATGTCCTAGGCTCATTCATGAAAATCAAATGAATTTGATGCTTATATGGTACCACTATTGCTTGTATGTTTGAAATGATCTAGTGGTAGCATATGACATGTTTGTGGGCTTGTAAACCTAGTGTTTGATTTAGAAAATGAGCTATAAATGTTTAACTCAACATGGTACAAGATAACCCTTATTTGGAGGTGTGAAGAAGCTTGTCCTTGGATCAAACCGAGTTAAATATCTTTTGCAAGTAATCTAGATTGAACCAAAATTGAGAAAATGATCCTTATTTCACATGGTTTCACCCCAACCTATCCATAATTTAAGCTCACCTTTTGTGCTAATTGTTGACAAAGGGGGAGAGAAACAAAGATATGAGTGATAGGGGAGCATTGGACATAAGGGGAGAGATATGCTAAAGGAAAGGGACCAATTAAATTTTTGAGCACACAAGTAGGGGGAGCAAGCTCATAAACTTGTATGATGCATTTGAATGAACATTTCATATGTTTGCTCGCATGGTACAAATTCCAAGTTTCAACATTCATTCTTGTGTGGTGTATGCTAGTTATAGGTTTGAATGATGAAATGAAAAACTAGCATGCATAGGCTAAAAGTAACTAGACTCATGCTCACATTATAAAAACTAGACCCTTGGTTTTAATGTTGACCTCATGGAGTATTCTAGTTTTTGTGTATGTCTAGTTACTAATGGTGCTAAGGATGGTATATTGGTGCACTCCGATTAGTATCACGCTTCAAAGGTCCATCTCTTATACCTTAGCATCATTTGGTAAAAATTGACTCCTATATTTCCTATCTAGGTATATGTGCAAGCTACAATCCAAACTCTTAGCACATATGTAGGGGGAGCAATTACTACCATATGGAGTTCATGAAACTTGCCTATACTCTTTACACATGGTAAATAAGCTTGGGCAAGCAACATGGATTCAAATGAACTTTAATTCATATCTTTGTATAAGGGTTGTCATCAATTACCAAAAAGGGGGAGATTGAAAGCTCTAGTTTGGTTTTGGTTAATTGATGAAACCCTAAGTGCTAACCTAGTTTATCAAGATGTTTATGAGATAGGTAGCACTACTCCAAGTGATGAAGCAATGACGAAGATCATGACAATGGTGATAGCATGGTGATGATCAAATGCTTGAACTTGGAAAAGAAGAAAGAGAAAAACAAAAGGCTCAAGGCAAAGGTATAAAATATAGGAGCCATTTTGTTTTAGTGATCAAGACACTTAGTGAGTGTGATCACATTTAGGATAGATAGCCGTACTATTAAGAGGAGTGTAACTCGTATCGAAATGCGGTTATCAAAGTGCCACTAGATGCTCTAACTCATTGCATATGCATTTAGGATCTAGTGGAGTGCTAACACCCTTGAAAATATTTGTGAAAATATGCTAACACTTGTGCACAAGGTGTTTGCAGGGTTGAGATGGGTTTGGGTCCCTCTCTCCCTCCCGCCTCGCAAGCTCGGCGGGATTCGGCGCTTTTGGAAAAATGAAATGTCTATTTTCTATTGCACCGGATGCAAAATTCTTGGTGGTTGGCGCATTTGAGCAAGGGTGAAGAAGTTAGAGTTGAAATGGAGTTGGTCGAAATGATGCTGGCGTCGGTCTACTGACCGGACGCTGGGTCACTCAGTGATCGGACGCTGAAAGGCTGCGTCCGGTCGAGCTGTCAGACGGCACAGTAGGAAGGGTTGAGCACCGGACGCTGGTCTGCTTCCGGTCAAGGTGGACCGGACGCGTCCGGTCGAAGAAATACGCCTCGGGGAGCTTACTGGAAACGACCGGACGCTGGGGCTTCAGCGTCCGGTCAGTTTTGACCGGAGCGTCCGGTCTGCTTCGTAGCCGTTGAAATCTGACGAACATCGTTTGAAGCTGGTGACGCGTGGCGTCCATCGGGCGACCGGACGCTGAGGGCCAGCGTCCGGTCGGTATGACCGGAGCGTCCGGTCAGAGCGTGTTTTGCCCAGTGAAGGGGTACAACGGCTCTATTTGATGGGGGCTCTATTTATAGCCCCATGGCCGGCTCAAGGGAGCTCTCTTGCACATTTTCATTGACATAGCAACCTTGTGAGCTTAGCCAAAGCCCTCCCACTCATCTCCATCATTGATCCATCATCATTGTGAGATTGGGAGAGAATCCAAGTGCATTGCTTGAGTGATTGCATCTAGTGGCACTTGGTATTCGTGTTGCGCTGCGGATTTCGCTTGTTTCTCTTGGTGGTTGCCACCACCTAGACGGTTGGAGCAGCGGTGAAGGATCGGCACGAGTTGGTGATTGTTCGTGGCCGCCTTCGGTGATTGTGAGGGGAGTTGTACCTTCCCCGGCGGAGTGCCAAAAGGTAACTCTAGTAAATTGCTCGTGTCATTGAGTTACCTCACTTGTGGGTCGGTTCTTGCGGTGTCCTATCGTGTGGACGAGGTTTGTGAAACACCTCTTAGCCGCCGAACCACCAAGTGTTGGTCGACACAACGGGGACTAGCGTGTTGGCAAGCACGTGAACCTCGGGAGAAAAATCGGTTGTCTCTTGTCATTCGCATTCTCCCGGTGATTGGCTATATATTCATCGTGTAATTGGTTCACTCCACGACCCGGCGGTATAATCGTCTCACTTACTCATTTACATTTCCGCAAACTAGATATAGCAAGCTCTTTAGTGTAATTAGAATTGAGAGCTTGCCTTGTGCTTTAAACATATCTAGTGGAGCTCTTTAGTGTAGCTTTTGTGAGAGCTCTTAGTGAGTAGTGGTCAAGTAGATTGTGTGCAAATAGATCATTGCAACTAGAATTGTTGGATAGGTGGCTTGCAACCCTTGTAGAGCTAGAGCAAGTTTGCATTTCGCTATTTGTCTTACTAATCAAATTGCTCTAGTTGATTTGTAGTTTTTAAATAGGCTATTCACCCCCCCCTCTAGCCATATTAGGACCTTTCAAGTGGTATCAGAGCCGTGGTCACCGTTTGATTGAAGGCTTAACAACCTCGGTGTCATATTATGGCTCAAGTTGTGTTCAACCATGTGGGGGGCAAACCACCTTTCTTTGATGGCACAAGCTATGGTTATTGGAAGAGAAAGATAAGGGTGTATCTTGGTTCAATCAATGATCAAGTATGGGATGTAACCGAGAATGATTATGCTATCATTGATCCCGACAATCCCACCAACCAAGATAAGTCCAACAAGCAATGCAATACAATGGCTCTTAACACCTTATACAATGCCATTGATCCAAAGGTGTTTGAGCAAATCAAGGATTGTGAAAGAGCAAATGAGGTGTGGAAGAGATTGGAGGAAACATATGAGGGCACACCGGCGGTGAAGAGTGCCAAGTTGTACATCCTCAAGGACAAGTTGACAAGTTTCAAGATGAAGGATGATGAGAGCATTAGGAGATGTTCCATCGGTTACAAGTAATTGTCAATGACTTGAAGGCTTTGGGAGAAAAGATCAAGGATGATGATGTCTCCCATCGATTCTTGATGTGCCTACCTCCAAGATTTGAGATGTTGAGACTGCTCATCATAAGAGGAGGATTGAAGGATATTACCCCTAACCAAGTACTAGGTGATGTCATGACACAAGAGACATACCGTGTGTGGAAAGGGAGGGGGAGACAAGGATGACAGAGAAGAAGAAGAAGAAGACAAGAAGAAGAAAAGCATAGCATTCAAGGCTAGCTCATCATCATACAAGAACAAGGGCAAGTCAAAGAAAGAGTCAAGTGATGATGAGGATCTTAGTGATATTGATGATGAAGCTATGGCTCTCTTAATAGTGCGCAAGATGGGCAAGTTCATGAAGAAGAAAGGCTATGGTGCAAGAAAAGAAGAGATCATACCAAGAGCAAAGAATATGTGAGAAGATGCTATAATTGCAAGAGTCCCGATCATGTGGTAGCCAATTGTCCTTACAATAGTGACAATGATGAAGATGAGAAGAACAAATACAAGAAGGACAAGAAAGAAAAGAAGGAGAAGAGGGAGAAGAGGATGACCTTTCAAAAGAAGAAGAAGGGTGGAGGCTATGTGGTCACTTGGGATAGTGATGGCTCATCGGATAGTGATGACTCTAGTGATGATGGCAAGAAATCAATCAAGAAAGCACTAGCAAGCATCGCCATCAACGACAAGCCCTCCATCTTCGACACTCCATCAACATGCCTAATGGCCAAGCCTACCAAGGTAAAATATGATGAGAGTGATGATGATGAAAGTGATTCTTGTAGGAGTGATGATGAAGATGAGGAGTACTCCAAGGAGGAGCTCATGGACATGTGTGAGCAAGTGCACGCTTGCAATGAGATGAAGAGAAAGGAGTGCAAAGAATTGCGCAAGAGAGTAAAATTTCTTGAGCAATCCTTTGATGAGCTCAATGCCACTCATGAGGGGCTAGTGGATGCCCATGAGAAGCTTGGCAAAGCTCACTCTAAGCTTGAAAAGGCTCACTCCTCTCTCATTGAGCAAGTCAAGAAGGAGGAAGCTAAGGAGGAGCAAGTGATAGTTACATGTGATGTGGGACTAACATGTGATCTTATTAATGAATCTACTTATAAGCCTATTGCTATTGCTCCCACTAACACCTCTTGTAGCACAACCATTACCACTCCACCTATGAATGATACATCACTAATGGTGGAAAATGAAACCCTAAAGAAGGAGGTGAATGAGCTCACTCGTGCCTTAGGCAATGCCTATGGTGGAGATGCCCGCTTGCTAAAGTGCTTGGGTAGCCAAAGGTTTTCTCTCAACAAAGAGGGATTAGGCTATACCCCCAAGAAAGGCAAGGCGGCCTTTGTCACTCCCAAAGCTAGCTTTGTGAAGGGCAATGGTCGGTTTTGCAATAGATGCAAGCAAGTTGGGCATATAGAGCAAAATTGCAAGACTAACAAGAACAAGCTACCTAATGTATCCTCAATCAAATTTGATTCTTGTTACATGCTTTATAAGGGTGCCAATGGTGTGAAGGCTAAGTTCATTGGTACACCGATTGTGGGCCCAAAGAAGAAGGCCATTTGGGTACCAAAGACTTTGGTGACTAACCTACAAGGACCCAAGCAAGTTTGGGTACCTAAAAAGAATTGATCTTCTTTTGTAGGTAAATTATAAAGCCGGAGGAAGGCATTGGGTGCTTGATAGTGGGTGCACACAACACATGACCAGTGATCCAAGAATGTTCAATTCAATCAATGAAAGCAAGAGCAATGGGATTGATAGTATCACATTTGGTGACAATGGCAAAGGCAAAGTCAAGGGACTTGGTAAGATTGCAATATCCAATGACTTGAGCATTTCAATGTGCTACTAGTAGAAAGCTTGAACTTCAACTTATTGTCGGTAGCTCAATTGTGTGATCTTGGTTTCAAGTGCATATTTGGTGTGGATGATGTAGAGATCATAAGTGTAGATGGCTCTAACTTGATATTCAAAGGATTTAGATATGAGAATCTATACTTAGTTGATTTCAATGCTAGTGAGGCTAAATTGTCAACATGTTTGATCACTAAGTCTAGCATGGGTTGGTTATGGCATAGAAGGCTTGGTCATGTTGGAATGAAACAATTGAACAAGTTGATTAAGCATGACTTAGTTAAAGGCTTGAAAGATGTCACATTTGAAAAGGATAAGCTATGTAGTGCATGTCAAGCCGGAAAACAAGTTGGTAACACACATCCTAAGAAGAGCATGATGAGCACATCTAAGGCATTTGAGTTGATGCACATGGACTTGTTTGGACCAACCACATACACTAGCATTGGTGGAAACAAATATGGATTTGTGATTGTGGATGATTTCACTAGATACACTTGGGTGTTCTTTCTTGGTGACAAGAGTGATGTGTTCGCAATATTCAAATCATTTGTCAAGGGCATTCACAATGAGTTTGAAACAACCATCAAGAAAGTTAGAAGTGACAATGGTAGTGAATTCAAGAACACTAGAATTGATGAGTTGTGTGATGAATTTGGAATTAGACATCAATTCTCGCCAAGTATACTCCTCAATCAAATGGGCTAGTTGAAAGAAAGAATAGAACCTTGATTGATATGGCAAGATCAATGTTGAGTGAGTACAATGTGAGTCATTCATTTTGGGCGAAGCAATCAACACGGCTTGCTATTATAGCAACCGACTCTATTGTCACCCCATGATGGAGAAGACACCCTATGAGCTATTAAATGGAAGAAAGCCCAACATAGCATACTTTCGGGTTTTTGGATGTAAATGCTATATATTGAAGAAAGGCACTAGATTGAGCAAGTTTGAAAAGAAATGTGATGAAGGGTTCTTGCTTGGTTACTCCACTACTAGCAAGGCTTATAGAGTTTGGAATTTGGCTAGTGGTACTCTTGAGGAGGTTCATGATGTGGAATTTGATGAAACAAATGGTTCCCAAGAGGAAGATGAGAATCTAGATGATGTGAAAGGCACTCCATTGATCAATGCAATGAAGCACATGGACATTGGTGATATAAGGCCTAGAGAGGTGATTGATGTTGAAGATAACAAGAATCAAGTGCTCTCTAACTCAAATGTGCAAGCTAGTGGTTCTCATGATCAAAGTCAAGCAAATACTAGTGATGACAATGTGCAAGATCAACAAGTGTCTAGTTCATCATCTCAACCAAATGCTAGAAATCAAGTGCAAGTGCTTCAACCAACCAATGTTGCAAGAGATCATCCATTGGACACTATCATTGGTGATATTTCAAGAGGTGTGCAAACTAGATCAAGATTGGCATCATTTTGTGAGCACTTCTCATTTGTGTCATCCATTGAGCCTAAGAAGATAGATGAAGCTTTGAATGATGTTGATTGGGTCAATGCTATGCATGAAGAGCTAAACAACTTCACAAGAAACCAAGTATGGGAGTTAGTTGAGAGGCCTAAGAATCATAATGTGATTGGAACAAAGTGGGTCTTTCGGAACAAGCAAGATCAAGATGGGATAGTAATAAGAAACAAAGCAAGATTAGTGGCTCAAGGTTACACTCAAGTTGAAGGTCTTGACTTTGGAGAAACATATGCCCCGGTTGCAAGATTGGAAGCAATTAGGATCTTGTTAGCCTATGCTTGTGCCCACAACATCAAGCTATATCAAATGGATGTGAAGAGTGCATTTCTCAATGGGTACATCAATGAGCTTGTGTATGTTGAGCAACCTCCGGTTTTGAAGATGAAAAGAAACCCAACCATGTGTTCAAGTTGAGAAAGGCTTTGTATGGATTGAAACAAGCACCTAGAGCATGGTATGAGAGATTGAGGATTTCCTACTCTCTAAGGGATTCAAGATGGGAAAGGTTGACACCACTCTCTTCACCAAAAGGCTTGGAAATGACTTGTTTGTAATGCAAATCTATGTTGATGATATCATCTTTGGATCAACAAATCAAGAATTTTGTGAGGAGTTTGGCAAGATGATGGCAAGTGAGTTTGAGATGTCTATGATTGGAGAACTTAGTTACTTCCTTGGTCTTCAAATCAAGCAAATGGAGAATGGCACATTTGTGAGTCAAGGCAAGTATATCAAGGACATGCTCAAGAAGTTTGAAATAGATGAGAGTAAAGCTATTAGTACACCAATGGGGACAAGTGGAAGCTTGGATAGTGATGCTAGTGGCAACATGGTGGATCAAAAGATGTATCGGTCTATGATTGGAAGTCTACTCTATGTGACCGCATCAAGACCCGGATGTGATGTTTAGTGTATGCATGTGTGCTAGATTTCAAGCCTCACCAAGGGAAAGTCATTTGAAGGCAACAAAGAGAATATTGAGGTACTTGAAGCATACACAACATGTTGGATTATGGTATCCCAAAGGAGCAAAATTTGAGTTGATTGGATATTCGGATTCCGATTATGCGGGATGCAAAGTTGAGAGAAAGAGCACATCGGGCACATGTCAACTATTGGGAAGATCACTTGTATCTTGGTCATCAAAGAAGCAAAATAGTGTAGCACTTTCAACCGCTTGAGCGGAGTACATTTCGGTAGGTAGTTGTTGTGCACAATTACTTTGGATGAAGGCCACTTTGAGTGACTTTGAAATCAAGTTCAAGCAAGTGCCATTGCTATGTGACAATGAAAGTGCCGTCAAGCTCACCAACAACCCGGTTCAACACTCAAGAACAAAGCATATTGATGTCCGCCATCATTTCATAAGAGATCACCAACAAAAGGGACATTTGCATAGAGAGTGTGGGCACCGAAGATCAACTTGCCGACATATTCACCAAGCCACTTGATGAGAAGAGGTTTTGCAAGCTAAGGAATGAATTGAACATACTTGACTTCTCCAATATGTGTTGATGCACCCCCACTATATGACATGCCTCTCCTTTGAGCAAAGCAAGGTAAAGTTGATTGACATGTCATCCATTCATCACTAAGGACTTGTTTAGAGCATCTTGTCATTCCTATCATGTCCTAGGCTCATTCATGAAAATCAAATGAATTTGATGCTTATATGGTACCACTATTGCTTGTATGTTTGAAATGATCTAGTGGTAGCATATGACATGTTTGTGGGCTTGTAAACCTAGTGTTTGATTTAGAAAATGAGCTATAAATGTTTAACTCAACATGGTACAAGATAACCCTTATTTGGAGGTGTGAAGAAGCTTGTCCTTGGATCAAACCGAGTTAAATATCTTTTGCAAGTAATCTAGATTGAACCAAAATTGAGAAAATGATCCTTATTTCACATGGTTTCACCCCAACCTATCCATAATTTAAGCTCACCTTTTGTGCTAATTGTTGACAAAGGGGGAGAGAAACAAAGATATGAGTGATAGGGGAGCATTGGACATAAGGGGAGAGATATGCTAAAGGAAAGGGACCAATTAAATTTTGAGCACACAAGTAGGGGGAGCAAGCTCATAAACTTGTATGATGCATTTGAATGAACATTTCATATGTTTGCTCGCATGGTACAAATTCCAAGTTTCAACATTCATTCTTGTGTGGTGTATGCTAGTTATAGGTTTGAATGATGAAATGAAAAACTAGCATGCATAGGCTAAAAGTAACTAGACTCATGCTCACATTATAAAAACTAGACCCTTGGTTTTAATGTTGACCTCATGGAGTATTCTAGTTTTTGTGTATGTCTAGTTACTAATGGTGCTAAGGATGGTATATTGGTGCACTCCGATTAGTATCACGCTTCAAAGGTCCATCTCTTATACCTTAGCATCATTTGGTAAAAATTGACTCCTATATTTCCTATCTAGGTATATGTGCAAGCTACAATCCAAACTCTTAGCACATATGTAGGGGGAGCAATTACTACCATATGGAGTTCATGAAACTTGCCTATACTCTTTACACATGGTAAATAAGCTTGGGCAAGCAACATGGATTCAAATGAACTTTAATTCATATCTTTGTATAAGGGTTGTCATCAATTACCAAAAAGGGGGAGATTGAAAGCTCTAGTTTGGTTTTGGTTAATTGATGAAACCCTAAGTGCTAACCTAGTTTATCAAGATGTTTATGAGATAGGTAGCACTACTCCAAGTGATGAAGCAATGACGAAGATCATGACAATGGTGATAGCATGGTGATGATCAAATGCTTGAACTTGAAAAGAAGAAAGAGAAAAACAAAAGGCTCAAGGCAAAGGTATAAAATATAGGAGCCATTTTGTTTTAGTGATCAAGACACTTAGTGAGTGTGATCACATTTAGGATAGATAGCCGTACTATTAAGAGGAGTGTAACTCGTATCGAAATGCGGTTATCAAAGTGCCACTAGATGCTCTAACTCATTGCATATGCATTTAGGATCTAGTGGAGTGCTAACACCCTTGAAAATATTTGTGAAAATATGCTAACACTTGTGCACAAGGTGTTTGCGGAGGTTGAGATGGGTTTGGGTCCCTCTCTCCCTCCCCGCCTCAAGCTTCGGCGGGATTTAGCGCTTTGGAAAAATGAAATGTCTATTTTCTATTGCACCGGATGCAAAATTCTTGGTGGTTGGGCGCATTTGAGCAAGGTGAAGAAGTTAGAGTTGAAATGGAGTTGGTCGAAATGATCTTTGGCGTCGGTCTCATGACCGGACATTTGGGTCACTCGATGATCGGACGCTGAAAGGTCTGCGTCCGGCCGAGTATCGAGCAACCTGATAGGAAGGGTTGAGCACCGGACGCCGGTGGTGCGCTTCCGGTCAAGGTGGACGGACGCGTCCGGTCGAAGAAATACGCCTCGGGGAGCTTTACTGAAACAAGCCGGACGGGCTGGGGCTTGGCGTCCGGTCGTTTTTGACCGAAAGCGTCCGTCGCCTTCAGAGCCGTTGAAATCGGCGAACATCGTTTGAAGCCGGTGTGGCGTGGCGTCCATCAGGCGACCGGACGCCGAGGGCGGCGTCCGGTCGGTATGACCGGAAGCGTCCGGTCGAGGCGTGTTTTGCCCGATGAAAGGGGTACAACGGCTCTATTTGATGGGGGCTCTATTTATAGCCCCATGGCCGGCTCAAGGAATCTCTCTTGCACATTTTCATTGACATAGCAACCTTGTGAGCTTAGCCAAAGCCCTCCCACTCATCTCCATCATTGATCCATCATCATTGTGAGATTGGGAGAGAATCCAAGTGCATTGCTTGAGTGATTGCATCTAGTGGCACTTGGTATTCGTGTTGTTGCTTCATGGATTTCGCTTGTTTCTCTTGGTGGTTGCCACCACCTAGACCAGTTGGAGCAGCGGTGAAGGATCGGCACGAGTTGGTGATTGTTCGTGGCCGCCTTCGGTGATTGTGAGGGGAGTTGTACCTTCCCCGGCGGAGTGCCAAAAGGTAACTCTAGTAAATTGCTCGTGTCATTGAGTTACCTCACTTGTGGGTCGGTTCTTGCGGTGTCCTATCGTGTGGACGAGGTTTGTGAAACACCTCTTAGCCGCCGAACCACCAAGTGTTGGTCGACACAACGGGGACTAGCGTGTTGGCAAGCACGTGAACCTCGGGAGAAAAATCGGTTGTCTCTTGTCATTCGCATTCTCCCGGTGATTGGCTATATATTCATCGTGTAATTGGTTCACTCCACGACCCGGCGGTATAATCGTCTCACTTACTCATTTACATTTCCGCAAACTAGATATAGCAAGCTCTTTAGTGTAATTAGAATTGAGAGCTTGCCTTGTGCTTTAAACATATCTAGTGGAGCTCTTTAGTGTAGCTTTTGTGAGAGCTCTTAGTGAGTAGTGGTCAAGTAGATTGTGTGCAAATAGATCATTGCAACTAGAATTGTTGGATAGGTGGCTTGCAACCCTTGTAGAGCTAGAGCAAGTTTGCATTTCGCTATTTGTCTTACTAATCAAATTGCTCTAGTTGATTTGTAGTTTTTAAATAGGCTATTCACCCCCCTCTAGCCATATTAGGACCTTTCAAGTGGTATCGGAGCCGTGGTCACCGTTTGATTGAAGGCTTAACAACCTCGGTGTCATATTATGGCTCAAGTTGTGTTCAACCATGTGGGGGGCAAACCACCTTTCTTTGATGGCACAAGCTATGGTTATTGGAAGAGAAAGATAAGGGTGTATCTTGGTTCAATCAATGATCAAGTATGGGATGTAACCGAGAATGATTATGCTATCATTGATCCCGACAATCCCACCAACCAAGATAAGTCCAACAAGCAATGCAATACAATGGCTCTTAACACCTTATACAATGCCATTGATCCAAAGGTGTTTGAGCAAATCAAGGATTGTGAAAGAGCAAATGAGGTGTGGAAGAGATTGGAGGAAACATATGAGGGCACACCGGCGGTGAAGAGTGCCAAGTTGTACATCCTCAAGGACAAGTTGACAAGTTTCAAGATGAAGGATGATGAGAGCATTCCGGAGATGTTCCATCGGTTACAAGTAATTGTCAATGACTTGAAGGCTTTGGGAGAAAAGATCAAGGATGATGATGTCTCCCATCGATTCTTGATGTGCCTACCTCCAAGATTTGAGATGTTGAGACTGCTCATCATAAGAGGAGGATTGAAGGATATTACCCCTAACCAAGTACTAGGTGATGTCATGACACAAGAGACATACCGTGTGGAAAGGGAGGGGGATGACAAGGATGACAAGAAGGAAGAAGAAGACAAGAAGAAGAAAAGCATAGCATTCAAGGCTAGCTCATCATCATACAAGAACAAGGGCAAGTCAAAGAAAGAGTCAAGTGATGATGAGGATCTTAGTGATATTGATGATGAAGCTATGGCTCTCTTTGTGCGCAAGATGGGCAAGTTCATGAAGAAGAAAGGCTATGGTGCAAGCAAAAAAGAAGAGATCATACCAAGAGCAAAGAATATGTGAGAAGATGCTATAATTGCAAGAGTCCCGATCATGTGGTAGCCAATTGTCCTTACAATAGTGACAATGATGAAGATGAGAAGAACAAACACAAGAAGGACAAGAAAGAAAAGAAGGAGAAGAGGAGAAGAGGATGACCTTTCAAAAGAAGAAGAAGGGTGGAGGCTATGTGGTCACTTGGGATAGTGATGGCTCATCGGATAGTGATGACTCTAGTGATGATGGCAAGAAATCAATCAAGAAAGCACTAGCAAGCATCGCCATCAACGACAAGCCCTCCATCTTGACACTCCATCAACATGCCTCATGGCCAAGCCTACCAAGGTAAAATATGATGAGAGTGATGATGATGAAAGTGATTCTTGTAGGAGTGATGATGAAGATGAGGAGTACTCAAGGAGGAGCTCATGGACATGTGTGAGCAAGTGCACGCTTGCAATGAGATGAAGAGAAAGGAGTGCAAAGAATTGCGCAAGAGAGTAAAATTTCTTGAGCAATCCTTTGATGAGCTCAATGCCACTCATGAGGGGCTAGTGGATGCCCATGAGAAGCTTGGCAAAGCTCACTCTAAGCTTGAAAAGGCTCACTCCTCTCTCATTGAGCAAGTCAAGAAGGAGGAAGCCAAGGAGGAGCAAGTGATAGTTACATGTGATGTGGGACTAACATGTGATCTTATTAATGAATCTACTTATAAGCCTATTGCTATTGCTCCCACTAACACCTCTTGTAGCACAACCATTACCACTCCACCTATGAATGATACATCACTAATGGTGGAAAATGAAACCCTAAAGAAGGAGGTGAATGAGCTCACTCGTGCCTTAGGCAATGCCTATGGTGGAGATGCCCGCTTGCTAAAGTGCTTGGGTAGCCAAAGGTTTTCTCTCAACAAAGAGGGATTAGGCTATATACCCCAAGAAAGGCAAGGTGGCCTTTGTCACTCCCAAAGCTAGCTTTGTGAAGGGCAATGGTCGGTTTTGCAATAGATGCAAGCAAGTTGGGCATATAGAGCAAAATTGCAAGACTAACAAGAACAAGCTACCTAATGTATCCTCAATCAAATTTGATTCTTGTTACATGCTTTATAAGGGTGCCAATGGTGTGAAGGCTAAGTTCATTGGTACACCGATTGTGGGCCCAAAGAAGAAGGCCATTTGGGTACCAAAGACTTTGGTGACTAACCTACAAGGACCCAAGCAAGTTTGGGTACCTAAAAAGAATTGATCTTCTTTTGTAGGTAAATTATAAAGCCGGAGGAAGGCATTGGGTGCTTGATAGTGGGTGCACACAACACATGACCGGTGATCCAAGAATGTTCAATTCAATCAATGAAAGCAAGAGCAATGGGATTGATAGTATCACATTTGGTGACAATGGCAAAGGCAAAGTCAAGGGACTTGGTAAGATTGCAATATCCAATGACTTGAGCATTTCCAATGTGCTACTAGTAGAAAGCTTGAACTTCAACTTATTGTCGGTAGCTCAATTGTGTGATCTTGGTTTCAAGTGCATATTTGGTGTGGATGATGTAGAGATCATAAGTGTAGATGGCTCTAACTTGATATTCAAAGGATTTAGATATGAGAATCTATACTTAGTTGATTTCAATGCTAGTGAGGCTAAATTGTCAACATGTTTGATCACTAAGTCTAGCATGGGTTGGTTATGGCATAGAAGGCTTGGTCATGTTGGAATGAAACAATTGAACAAGTTGATTAAGCATGACTTAGTTAAAGGCTTGAAAGATGTCACATTTGAAAAGGATAAGCTATGTAGTGCATGTCAAGCCGGAAAACAAGTTGGTAACACACATCCTAAGAAGAGCATGATGAGCACATCTAAGGCATTTGAGTTGATGCACATGGACTTGCTTGGACCAACCACATACACTAGCATTGGTGGAAACAAATATAGATTTGTGATTGTGGATGATTTCACTAGATACACTTGGGTGTTCTTTCTTGGTGACAAGAGTGATGTGTTCGCAATATTCAAATCATTTGTCAAGGGCATTCACAATGAGTTTGAAACAACCATCAAGAAAGTTAGAAGTGACAATGGTAGTGAATTCAAGAACACTAGAATTGATGAGTTGTGTGATGAATTTGGAATTAGACATCAATTCTCGGCCAAGTATACTCCTCAATCAAATGGGCTAGTTGAAAGAAAGAATAGAACCTTGATTGATATGGCAAGATCAATGTTGAGTGAGTACAATGTGAGTCATTCATTTTTGGGCGAAGCAATCAACACGGCTTGCTATTATAGCAACCGACTCTATTGTCACCCCATGATGGAGAAGACACCCTATGAGCTATTAAATGGAAGAAAGCCCAACATAGCATACTTCGGGGTTTTGGATGTAAATGCTATATATTGAAGAAAGGCACTAGATTGAGCAAGTTTGAAAAGAAATGTGATGAAGGATTCTTGCTTGGTTACTCCACTACTAGCAAGGCTTATAGAGTTTGGAATTTGGCTAGTGGTACTCTTGAGGAGGTTCATGATGTGGAATTTGATGAAACAAATGGTTCCCAAGAGGAAGATGAGAATCTAGATGATGTGAAAGGCACTCCATTGATCAATGCAATGAAGCACATGGACATTGGTGATATAAGGCCTAGAGAGGTGATTGATGTTGAAGATAACAAGAATCAAGTGCTCTCTAACTCAAATGTGCAAGCTAGTGGTTCTCATGATCAAAGTCAAGCAAATACTAGTGATGACAATGTGCAAGATCAACAAGTGTCTAGTTCATCATCTCAACCAAATGCTAGAAATCAAGTGCAAGTGCTTCAACCAACCAATGTTGTAAGAGATCATCCATTGGACACTATCATTGGTGATATTTCAAGAGGTGTGCAAACTAGATCAAGATTGGCATCATTTGTGAGCACTTCTCATTTGTGTCATCCATTGAGCCTAAGAAGATAGATGAAGCTTTGAATGATGTTGATTGGGTCAATGCTATGCATGAAGAGCTAAACAACTTCACAAGAAACCAAGTATGGGAGTTAGTTGAGAGGCCTAAGAATCATAATGTGATTGGAACAAAGTGGGTCTTTCGGAACAAGCAAGATCAAGATGGGATAGTAATAAGAAACAAAGCAAGATTAGTGGCTCAAGGTTACACTCAAGTTGAAGGTCTTGACTTTGGAGAAACATATGCCCCGGTTGCAAGATTGGAAGCAATTAGGATCTTGTTAGCCTATGCTTGTGCCCACAACATCAAGCTATATCAAATGGATGTGAAGAGTGCATTTCTCAATGGGTACATCAATGAGCTTGTGTATGTTGAGCAACCTCCGGTTTTGAAGATGAAAAGAAACCCAACCATGTGTTCAAGTTGAGAAAGGCTTTGTATGGATTGAAACAAGCACCTAGAGCATGGTATGAGAGATTGAGGGATTTCCTACTCTCTAAGGGATTCAAGATGGGAAAGGTTGACACCACTCTCTCTTCACCAAAAGGCTTGGAAATGACTTGTTTGTAATGCAAATCTATGTTGATGATATCATCTTTGGATCAACAAATCAAGAATTTTGTGAGGAGTTTGGCAAGATGATGGCAAGTGAGTTTGAGATGTCTATGATTGGAGAACTTAGTTACTTCCTTGGTCTTCAAATCAAGCAAATGGAGAATGGCACATTTGTGAGTCAAGGCAAGTATATCAAGGACATGCTCAAGAAGTTTGAAATAGATGAGAGTAAAGCTATTAGTACACCAATGGGGACAAGTGGAAGCTTGGATAGTGATGCTAGTGGCAACATGGTGGATCAAAAGATGTATCGGTCTATGATTGGAAGTCTACTCTATGTGACCGCATCAAGACCGGATGTGATGTTTAGTGTATGCATGTGTGCTAGATTTCAAGCCTCACCAAAGGAAAGTCATTTGAAGGCAACAAAGAGAATATTGAGGTACTTGAAGCATACACAACATGTTGGATTATGGTATCCCAAAGGAGCAAAATTTGAGTTGATTGGATATTCGGATTCGATTATGCGGGATGCAAAGTTGAGAGAAAGAGCACATCGGGCACATGTCAACTATTGGGAAGATCACTTGTATCTTGGTCATCAAAGAAGCAAAATAGTGTAGCACTTTCAACCGCCGAGCGGAGTACATTTCGGCGGTAGTTGTTGTGCACAATTACTTTGGATGAAGGCCACTTTGAGTGACTTTGAAATCAAGTTCAAGCAAGTGCCATTGCTATGTGACAATGAAAGTGCCGTCAAGCTCACCAACAACCCGGTTCAACACTCAAGAACAAAGCATATTGATGTCCGCCATCATTTCATAAGAGATCACCAACAAAAAAGGGACATTTGCATAGAGAGTGTGGGCACCGAAGATCAACTTGCCGACATATTCACCAAGCCACTTGATGAGAAGAGGTTTTGCAAGCTAAGGAATGAATTGAACATACTTGACTTCTCCAATATGTGTTGATGCACCCCCCACTATATGACATGCCTCTCCTTCGAGCAAAGCAAGGTAAAGTTGATTGACATGTCATCCATTCATCACTAAGGACTTGTTTAGAGCATCTTGTCATTCCTATCATGTCCTAGGCTCATTCATGAAAATCAAATGAATTTGATGCTTATATGGTACCACTATTGCTTGTATGTTTGAAATGATCTAGTGGTAGCATATGACATGTTTGTGGGCTTGTAAACCTAGTGTTTGATTTAGAAAATGAGCTATAAATGTTTAACTCAACATGGTACAAGATAACCCTTATTTGGAGGTGTGAAGAAGCTTGTCCTTGGATCAAACCGAGTTAAATATCTTTTGCAAGTAATCTAGATTGAACCAAAATTGAGAAAATGATCCTTATTTCACATGGTTTCACCCCAACCTATCCATAATTTAAGCTCACCTTTTGTGCTAATTGTTGACAAAGGGGGAGAGAAACAAAGATATGAGTGATAGGGGAGCATTGGACATAAGGGGAGAGATATGCTAAAGGAAAGGGACCAATTAAATTTTTGAGCACACAAGTAGGGGAGCAAGCTCATAAACTTGTATGATGCATTTGAATGAACATTTCATATGTTTGCTCGCATGGTACAAATTCCAAGTTTCAACATTCATTCTTGTGTGGTGTATGCTAGTTATAGGTTTGAATGATGAAATGAAAAACTAGCATGCATAGGCTAAAAGTAACTAGACTCATGCTCACATTATAAAAACTAGACCCTTGGTTTTAATGTTGACCTCATGGAGTATTCTAGTTTTTGTGTATGTCTAGTTACTAATGGTGCTAAGGATGGTATATTGGTGCACTCCGATTAGTATCACGCTTCAAAGGTCCATCTCTTATACCTTAGCATCATTTGGTAAAAATTGACTCCTATATTTCCTATCTAGGTATATGTGCAAGCTACAATCCAAACTCTTAGCACATATGTAGGGGGAGCAATTACTACCATATGGAGTTCATGAAACTTGCCTATACCCTTTACACATGGTAAATAAGCTTGGGCAAGCAACATGGATTCAAATGAACTTTAATTCATATCTTTGTATAAGGGTTGTCATCAATTACCAAAAAGGGGGAGATTGAAAGCTCTAGTTTGGTTTTGGTTAATTGATGAAACCCTAAGTGCTAACCTAGTTTATCAAGATGATTATGAGATAGGTAGCACTACTCCAAGTGATGAAGCAATGACAAAGATCATGACAATGGTGATAGCATGGTGATGATCAAATGCTTGAACTTGAAAAGAAGAAAAGAAAAACAAAAGGCTCAAGGCAAAGGTATAAAATGTAGGAGCCATTTTGTTTTAGTGATCAAGACACTTAGTGAGTGTGATCACATTTAGGATAGATAGCCGTACTATTAAGAGGAGTGTAACTCGTATCGAAATGCGGTTATCAAAGTGCCACTAGATGCTCTAACTCATTGCATATGCATTTAGGATCTAGTGGAGTGCTAACACCCTTGAAAATATTTGTGAAAATATGCTAACACATGTGCACAAGGTGTTTGCAGGGTTGAGATGGGTTTGGGTCCCTCTCTCCCTCCCGCCTCACAAGCTCGGCGGGATTCGGCGCTTTTGGAAAAATGAAATGTCTATTTTCTATTGCGCCGGATGCAAAATTCTTGGTGGTTGGCACATTTGAGCAAGGGTGAAGAAGTTAGAGTTGAAATGGAGTTGGTCGAAATGATCTTTGGCGTCGGTCTCATCGACCGGACATTTGGATCACTCGATGACCGGATGACTGACGGGAAAAGGTCGTATCCGTCGAGTATCGAGCAACAACGATGAAGAGGAAGAGGTTGAGCACGGACGCTGGTTCGTGTCCGGTCAAGGTGGACGGACGCGTCCGGTCGAAGAAATACGCCTCGGGAGCTTATTGAAACGAGCCCGGACGCTGGGGCTTCAGCCGTCCGGTCGGCTTTTGACCGAGCGTCCGGCCCGCTTCAGTAGCCGTTGAAATCGACGAACATCGTTTGAAGTGGTGACGCGTGGTGTCCATCAGGCGACCGGGGCCGAGGGGCAGCTGTTCGGTCGGTATGACCCGGAGCGTCCGGTCGAGGCGTGTTTTGCCTTGATGAAGGGTACAACGGCTCTATTTGATGGGGGCTCTATTTATAGCCCCATGGCCGCTCAAGGAATCTCTCTTGCACATTTTCATTGACATAGCAACCTTGTGAGCTTAGCCAAAGCCCTCCCACTCATCTCCATCATTGATCCATCATCATTGTGAGATTGGGAGAGAATCCAAGTGCATTGCTTGAGTGATTGCATCTAGTGGCACTTGGTATTCGTGTTTGTTCGCGGATTTCGCTTGTTTCTCTTGGTGGTTGCCACCACCTAGACGGTTGGAGCAGCGGTGAAGGATCGGCACGAGTTGGTGATTGTTCGTGGCCGCCTTCGGTGATTGTGAGGGGAGTTGTACCTTCCCCGACGGAGTGCCAAAAGGTAACTCTAGTAAATTGCTCGTGTCATTGAGTTACCTCACTTGTGGGTCGGTTCTTGCGGTGTCCTATCGTGTGGACGAGGTTTGTGAAACACCTCTTAGCCGCCGAACCACCAAGTGTTGGTCGACACAACGGGGACTAGCGTGTTGGCAAGCACGTGAACCTCGGGAGAAAAATCGGTTGTCTCTTGTCATTCGCATTCTCCCGGTGATTGGCTATATATTCATCGTGTAATTGGTTCACTCCACGACCCGGCGGTATAATCGTCTCACTTACTCATTTACATTTCCGCAAACTAGATATAGCAAGCTCTTTAGTGTAATTAGAATTGAGAGCTTGCCTTGTGCTTTAAACATATCTAGTGGAGCTCTTTAGTGTAGCTTTTGTGAGAGCTCTTAGTGAGTAGTGGTCAAGTAGATTGTGTGCAAATAGATCATTGCAACTAGAATTGTTGGATAGGTGGCTTGCAACCCTTGTAGAGCTAGAGCAAGTTTGCATTTCGCTATTTGTCTTACTAATCAAATTGCTCTAGTTGATTTGTAGTTTTTAAATAGGCTATTCACCCCCCCTCTAGCCATATTATGACCTTTCAGTGGCGAGGTAGGCCACCACCCTTCAGCGCCAACTTGGACCGCTTGCAGTTCCTCGCGAGGTGGCGGAGTCCGCGGCAGCGCAGGCAACCGTCAAGTCGTTACTCGGTGTGAGTAAGAGAGGCAGTTGAAACATCTATCGCGGAGTTGTGCGGGGATCTTCCGAGCCAGTGCGTGTGGACCTGGGCCACGGCGGGGCTCAACTGAGGTAGCCGCAAGTGCCGCCTCCTTTCGGGGTAGGATCTCCCGCCACCCATCGGCGTTAGGGGTAGGGATCCGTCTGCGGGCACCGAGGCATTGGTGGGCAGGGACCCGACTGTCCACTGGACGAGCAGGCAAGTCGTGCACTAGCTAGGGGCGCGGCCGGCAGTGCTTCCTCCGCCTAAGCATAGGTCCCTGTCTAGCGTCCACTCCGCCGTGCCCCAGAACCGCGACTGAACGAGTCTGGGGGCACACGGGGTACGTAGTGGCCGGCTTCGCCGGGCAACGAGCGACCTCTAGGTAGGTCATGGGGTGGTCATCATTGCTCTCCTCGCCGTCGTCGTCCGCCCACCGCCGACTCTTCATACATCCTCCCGAGGAGCATCCTGGGAAGAACGGTGCCGCGGCCGGTGAGAGGGAGGAGCTTGGAGCACTGGTGATGCTGCGCCAGGGCCCCAAGGCACGGACGTGGCCACGGTGACATTGGCATCCAGCCCCAGTGGCGAGGGGGTGGGGAAGCGCCAGAGTTGGCCCCTCGGCTGTCAGTGGTGCGGTCGTGGTGGCGTCCGTGGCGGCGTCCTCATTCCCCGAGTGGCGTATGGGGCGAGCGGTTGTTGATGGCGGAGGCAGCATCCAGCGATCGTTGAGGGGTCAGCGATGGTGCGGGTTCATGAGCGGCGGCGGCGGCGCGGCGCTTGGTCACCCGTGTGAGCGCGCCGCGTCGCGTCGGCATGCCGCCTGGCCTGGCGATGGAGGCAGCGTCTGGCGCGGTGTGGCGGCGGGCGGGATCTCGGCGCCATTCTTTGTTGAGGCCCGAGATTGAGGTTATCTCTGCGGGCCGTCAGATCCGACGGGATGGAGGCCGGGGGCCGCGGCTATAGGGCCCTGCGGGGGCGACGTCGGCATGGTCTGGATCGACCCCCGCGGAGCTCCAGACTCTGCGATGCCATTAGTGGTGGGCAGGGGGGAGGGGAAAGGGAAGGGGATAGGGAAGTGGGGGAGGAGGAGGAGGTGGGGGGCCGTCGGCGGCGGCGGGGTTAGGGCGCTAGGGTTTGGTTTCCTGGCGCCCGCACATGCCTGACTGTATGGGCCGGGACGAGGCGAGGCGTGAGTGGTGGTGGCCGCGGCTGCGTTCGGCAACACGGCCTAGGCGGGGACTAGGACGGTGGCGGCGCTCGGCGAAGCCTAGAGCAGCGGCGGCACGACGCAGGGCTAACTTCTCCGTGAACCATACTGTGCAATTTTCAAAAAAAAGAGAGAGAGAATACAAGGCTAAACAAGCCAAGCCGCTTAGGTAGTTTGACCTTTTTTTATAGTAGGGAAATAAAATACAGCTTCATCTCTTTACAACCACTTCGTGAACTTATGGCCTGTTTAGTAGGACTTCTCTTGCGCTCTGACTTCTTCGTGGTTCCTTCAAAATGGCTCCGGTTCCTTCGTGAGGAGCCCTGCCAAAGACCCTCTAACATTTGAGGGAGCTTCACCAAAACCTTGAAAAAAAAACTCCTTTACCAAAGAAGGGCCCTTATTAATTTCTCTAGTGTTACAACGCCTGCATGCTAGTCTTGCTTGATGCTGACTCACGTCAACCACCGTAGCGGAACTACCAGAAACAGTAGCTTTGCCGTATGCCCTGGGCACACAGCAAAGCCTAAAAAATACTCGGCAAAACATTTTTCAAGTATTACACTCGGCAAACCATACTCGACAAAAAAACACTCGGCAAAGCTGTCTTTGACAAGTGTTTTTTGTCGAGCACTCGGCAAAGACTTTACCGAGTGCTAAAATCGACACTCGACAAAGACTTTTCGAAAAAATATAAAAAAACCACCGCTGCCCTCCCGCGGCTCCCCCCGCCGCCGCCGCAGCATAGCAAGGTTTCAGTTGTCGGAACGCAACCCCTTCCTCGACTGGAAGTACTCGCTACTCACTTGTTCCAGCATGGGGTGGGTGTGGGCAGCAAAAACACAGGACGAATGGCAGATGAAACTGAGCTGAGCAGTAAGAGAAAAGAAAACCCAAACTTTGAATCTGAAACCAAAGCGCACCCCAAAAAAAACATGACAAGCATCAAACCAAACCATTCAGATAGACAGAGCAAGAAAGAGGAAAAAATGGGGCAGAGGATAAACGGAAAGCAGGCATGGAGAACAAGGGGGCCGTTCTTGAGCTCCCATCCTAGACAGACAGCACTCGATGCGGTGAGCGGGGAGGGCAACAACAAACAAGAAGAACATCCTGTATTTTTCCCACGAGGAAGGAAGAGGAACAGGATTGAAGGACGCTGTTGAGTGCTCACCTCTGCCTCTGCCTGTCGCTCGCTTCTTCTTGGAAATCTTGGGTCTCCTCCCTCTCTTTCTCATCAACTGTGTGCTGCTGCTGTGGGTACAGTGAGTCTCCTCCCACTCCGAAGTCCGAACTGAGTTCCCAGGCTCGCTTTCGCTTGCTTCTATGGCGGGGTTCGGTGCGGCCGCTGCTCTAAGATTATAAGGTTGTGAGTTTGCCGAGTGCCAGATCAGGATAGATCGGGACACTTGACAAAGCCATATCTTTGTCGAGTATGGGCAGAGTATATTCAGTAGTTAGCTATAAAATAAGTTATTCTGTAGCCACCTCTATTTACGATAATTTTATATACTAATTTACGATAATGTCAATACATATTTACGATAGTTGGGTTACTATAACACATGAGGATATTTACCGTAACGTTATAGTAAACCACTTAGTAAGAAGTTGCTATAATCTTATAAATTAACATAATAATTATCGTAACTCAACATGGCTACAGAATAAGTTATTTTGTAGCCAGCTACAGGGTAGTTATATATATATATATATATATATATATATATATATATATATATATATATATATATATATATATATATATATATATATATATATATATATATATAAGAGTATATTCAGTAGCCATCTACAAAATAAGTTATTCTGTAGCCACCTCCATTTACGATAATTTTATATACTAATTTACGATAATGTCAATACATATTTACAATAGTTGGGTTACTATAACACATGGGGATATTTACCATAACATTATAGTAAACCACTTAGCAAGGAGTTACAATAATCTCGTAAATTAACATAGTAATTATCGTAACTCAAAATGGCTACAGAATAAGTTATTTTATAGCCAATATATATATATATAATAGAGAGAGAGAGAGAGAGAGAGAGAGAGAGACGTGCGACAATGTATTGGGATCGGGAGAGAGGCTATGCCACATTATAGCAAGTTTGGTTTTTTAGGGGCGGATTGAAAGGGCTCCCGGCTCTAGATTCTCTATGAAAATCGCTCATAGACAGCTAAATAGCTAAAAAACTCAACTAATTATGTTGTTGTATGACGCACAGTTTTCTGCTAATTTCAGCTCAACAGAGCAAAAAAGAACTAGAAGAAACGACTAGAGAGGCTAGAGCGGCAGTTGAGCTGACCATGACCACACATACATACAGAGCTTTCTCGTTGGTTCAGGGCCCAATTTGAGGCTGAACCCGAACGAAATCCCACGAAAGCCCATAAAAGCCTTTCGGGCCACCCATTTGCAAGCCGAAGACGCGACCGACCTCAACTCACCGCACCCAAATCCCAAACCCTAGCGCGCGCACGCACGCACGCACGCGGCACCATGGCGGCGGCGGCGGCGCAGCAGAAGATCCGGTGGGGGGAGCTGGAGGAGGACGACGGCGGGGACCTCGACTTCCTCCTCCCGCCGAGCGTCGTCGTCGGGCCCGACGAGAACGGCATCAAGAAGGTCATCGTGTACAAATTCGACGACGACGGCAACAAGGTCAGGGTCACCACCACCACCCGCGTCCGCAAGCTCGCGCGGGCGCGCCTCTCCCGCAGCGCCATCGAGCGCCGCCAGTGGCCCAAGTTCGGCGACGCCCTCAAGGAGGACGCCGGCTCTAGGCTCACCATGGTCTCCACCGAGGAGATCCTCCTCGAGCGACCCCGCGCCCCAGGTCTCGATCTGCTTGCTACCTGCTTCCGTTTCGAGTATCCTCGTCGTCTGTTCGTCCGATTGCTAGCAGCTAGGCACGATCTGTCTGGGTCGAATGTTCCGATTCGATTCTTAGTTCTGCAATTGCAGCTAGATGCGGCCTTTGTGAAATTTGGGGATGTTCGGATCGTTTTATTAATACTATGTCCATCTAGTCTAGGTCTAGGTACATGGGGATTGGAACACGATTCAATTCATCGCCTTAGATGGTGCAAGAATTTTTTCGTGGAACACTGATTAAAATTAGCATTTCATTCTCACCTATCATCATCGTTATTTTGGTCATACATGCTTTTCTTGGTACTTTAAGAGAACTAGAATCAATACCCATTATATGAAATCATGGCAGTTCAGTTTTTATTTTTATTTTATCAAGGCTCAAATTCTGTTTCATAGTTCAATGATTGTGATTCGCATATGATGATGTTGGAGCACTATTTCGGTATGTTGAAGGATTGTTTTGTTACAACTTACATGAGCTGACAGTATGCCTTGTTAATGATGAATTTATCTTTTTCTTTTGTGTTTCTCCATGTTATGAGGCCTTAAAAACCAGTCTGTTTTAAACTTTGGTTCTTGTTCGCTAACATCCCCGTTAATTGTAGGGAGCAAAGCTGAGGAACCAGCTGCATCCGGTGACCCGCTGGCTATGGCGAGCAAGGGAGGTGCTGTTCTCATGGTTTGCAGAACCTGTGGGAAGAAGGGCGATCACTGGACCTCAAAGTGTCCCTACAAGGACCTGGCACCACCGACTGAAACTTTCACGGACAGGCCTCCTACGTCCGATGGCCCTCCTGCACCAGGCGGTCCTGTGAAGGGAGCATATGTTCCCCCAACCATGAGAGGAGGCGCTGATAGGACTGGAGACTCGATGCGCCGCAGGAACGACGAGAATTCTGTCCGTGTCACCAACCTCTCGGAGGACACCCGTGAGCCTGACCTCCTTGAGCTCTTCCGCTCGTTCGGCCCTGTCAGCCGTGTCTACGTCGCGGTGGATCAGAAGACTGGGTTGAGCAGGGGGTTTGGGTTCGTCAACTTTGTTCACAGGGAGGATGCGGAGAAGGCGATCAGCAAGCTCAATGGGTATGGTTATGATAACCTTATCCTCCGAGTCGAGTGGGCGACGCCAAGGCCCAACTAGTTTTGCCGCTACTTTGCTAGAATTGCATATTTCTGTCTTGAATTATATCAGTTTGGTTGTTTGAAATACTAGTACCTGAGCCATGAGTGTATCATGTCGTAAAAACCTGCTGTTGTGTGTGTTTTGGTAGGACGAGAATAATAAACTCGCTACTGTTTTTATTTTGAGTTCGTATATCGTTTGTTGCAGCAAACTTTATGTGCCTTAAAGTAGTTATGAGGATTGTATTTATTTAGGATGACAAAGCAATGACCCCACTAGCCTGCCTACTTGGAATTTGGAACTCATGGTTGCAAGACTGACCTTGCATGGACATGAATTTAGTCAGACTAAAACAAAGCATCATCCTTTTGGTCAGCTATGAATTTAGCCAGACTAAAACAAGGCATCATCCTTTGGGTCAGCTATGGTGGATCAGATATTTGAAAATCTCATTAGTAACTAACATCTCATTGGATCAAAATAACAACAAACTACTCCCTCATAGTTAAATGTCATCAGAAGAACTATACAGCAACCAACAGCCCACTGCAGTCTGAAAACTTGAAATGAGTTAAACATAGCATTTTGGTTTCAGTTGAACAATGCTATGTTCTTTGTTTTTTGAGTCACATTTTAGACAGATTTCATCAGGGGTTTGCTCAAAGGGTCTACGCATCAACTAAGGCGTATGGTGAATTCGTTGTTGGTTGCCGTGGATCAGCAAGATTAGGCAACTGAGAAGTTGTTCAATTACATTACAAAGGGAACCCATCCGCCAATTATCACAGCTGTTGCACTAAAACACCATTATGCTACTCTGAAGTTGTACTCCTGTGTTTTCTGTGCTTAGCAAGGCCTTTGTGAACCTGGCCAAGAACAAGAGCCCAAGACACGTGATGATTTATCAGGGTAATTTCAGAGTCATGCACCTGACCAGAGCTGTTGGTCATACTAAAGACACGGCTCAGAAATACGACGAACATCAAACCATCGTTTGATATAGAGAATGCTAGTTCAAATTTGGACAAAACCTACACGAATGCCGCTTACTCCATTACAGGCACACACAACCCCAGATTTAGGTGTCAAGGAAATACAATCGTAAGAGCAATCCCAGCCAGATGGAAATACAATCGTAAGGAAGGAACACAGAACAGAGGGCAGAGCTCATACAGATGCTGTACTGATCTGAGCAGTCCAGGTGAGTACTGCCACTGAATGGCTTCATGCAAAGTGTCCAAATTGTTTATATCGTCCCTGCACGAATGAACAGTGCAAATGCGGCATGGTTGGCTGGACCTCGAGGAACAGACAACGGTCCGTTGTTCCGCTGCACTACCTCAGCAATACTTTTTAGCGAAAAAACAGTGTTTTTTCGAAACAAATCAGCATTAGCATAAGTCAAATTTCAGCGAAACCAATAAGGCCACGTGGGCATGGGGAGCGCATGGCTTGGAGCTCCAAAGTTGTCGAGCAATACTGTGCCTCCGATCCATGCCGGGCTGACGGAAAAACCAGCTGCGGCGGAGGTGGAGCTGGAGGCTCCCGCCACCCTTGTTGAGGTTGGCCAACGAGAGAGGGCCGGCCAGGTGAGGTGGCCAGCGCTGCCATCTGGCAGAGATCCCCGTCTGGAGTCTGGATCGCCTCTCCTCAGGGAGAAGAACCTGCGTGGGAGAAGGAACGGAGTACTTGCTGCCATATTCCAGCCAGCCTTTGGTTGCACAAGAATAGTGGGCATCCAGATTACGAATGACGTTTGGAACAAAATGTTCTCAAGTGAGTGTTTGGTCAAGAGATCGGCATAAAGATCAGTTTTGCTGATCAAGTTTCTGAAAGGCACATGCTTCGGGCACACTCTTGAGCATGTGACAATTAAGCAGCCACACTATTACGCTAGCTGCAGCTGTCAGCGGGAGAATCTCGAGTCCAATACAAAAGACTCTGCTATCCTGAATATCTATCGTTTTCGCTTATCGAGAAACAACTTTTACTAAATATATATTAAAAATATTAATATATCCGAGGGGCCGTTTGGATCTCTTTATTTTGGGAGAATTGAAATCTACTCAATGGATTAGGCTATTTGGTTTGGAATTTGAAATTCCATAACTTTCCCAAGCTCACAAATAAGTCTATCTCAAATTCATAGGGTGGAAGATGCAAATGAATTCTATAGATCACTATGCTATAATTCTATTCTCCAGCTTATAACACACTCTTCAACTCATTTTCATACAATAGAAATACAACATATAAGTATATCCCTTATATGCATTACAATAAATATAAAAATGTATTCCATACACAACTATATTAGCTTAATTTATCTGTCTAAATTATAATTATTAGAATAAATTCAATTCGAAGGATCCAAACGGGCCCTTCTTGGAAAGATCTTTGAATCTAATTTTTTAATAAATTTATTTGGAGATACAATATTGCATATATTTTTTACAAATCGAGTTAAACTTGCGGCACACACACCAACGGCAACAGTTATTTCAGGACGGATGGAGTACGTTCTAAAAGGAATGTCAGTCTCACTTAACTTTTTTGAGAAGTTAAACGTTCTCAAAGTTAATTAAATATATAGGAAGGATAGTAATATTTTAAGTTCATTTTGTGATGAAATCACTTGTGAGGGGAAGCTTGTCCCGTTCGCCCTTGTTTTTGTCCTTACGTAGCTTTATTTTTATCATTTCTTTTTTGCACCTGCCCGTTGACCTGTAGGCTGCAACCTTAAGAACCCGAGCGTGGCCCGCGAGGCTCAGCTACTCGTAACCGAAGGTCGTAGCAGGGTGTGATGGGTCGGGAGGCTAAAAGCGCAAGTTACGTAGGGTAATCAAATGAACGGAATGCCCTTTCGTTTGGGCGACGCCCTTTTATTTGGACGAAAAGTGTTACTATATGATAGTAAAAAATGGTGGTATCACACCTCCGTGGAGCCCCCGAGCGACCCAGGCCGAGAGTGCTCGGGCTAGAGCGCTCAAGCATTGAATGGAAAATAAACGGTAAGACCGAGCTTTAGGGAAAGAAACGATGTAACTGTTCGATGTTCCATGTGTTGGTGAGAACGTTGCCGTTGTCGTCCTTTAGTCGGTAGACGCCTGGTCGGATCACCTTGGTCACCGTGTAGGGTCCTTCCCATGGTGGAGAGAGCTTATGTTTCTCCTTGGTTGACTGGGTCCTTAGGAGTATGAGATCACCAACCTCGAGGATCCTTCCCCTGATTTTTCTTTTATGGTACCTGTGGAGAGTTTGCTGGTAACGAGCGGAGCGGATGACGGTTGTCTCATGAGCCTCCTCGAGCAGGTCGACCGCATCCTACTGAGCCTCCGCAGCTCGGTCTCGGTCGAAGGCCTTTACTCTTGGGGCACCATGATCGATGTCGGAGGACAACACTGGTTTGGCTCCGTATGCGAGGAAGAAAGGGGTGAACCCTATGGACCGGTTTGGGATCATTCTTAGGCTCTAGAGGATTGCTGGGACCTCTACAACCCATCACCCGACATACTTTTTGAGTCGGTCAAAGATGCGAGGCTTGAGTCCTTAGAGGACCATGCCATTGGCGCGCTCGACCTGACCATTAGTACGCGGGTGTCCGATCGAGGCCCAATCAATCCTAATGCCGTATCCATCATAGAAGTCCAGGAACTTCTTTCCGATGAAGTTTGTTCCGTGGTCGGTGATGATAAAGTTAGGGACATCAAACCGATAGATGATGTCGAGGAAGAACTTGACCGCCTCTTTCGAGCGGATATTGGTGATGGGCTTCGCCTCTATCCACTTGGTGAACTTGTCCACCACCATGAGTAGGTGAGTGAAGCCACCCGGGGCCTTTTTGAGGGGTCCGACCATGTCGAGGCCCCAGACCGCGAATGGCCAGGTGATGGGGATGGTCTGAAGTTCCTGCACTAGCAGATGAGTCTGTCGAGCATAGAACTGGCATCCTTCACACCTATGGACCACCTCCTCTGCATCTCGCAGCGCAGTGGGCCAGTAAAAACCTTGGCGAAAGGTTTTCCTGACCAGCGACCTTGGGGCCACGTGATGTCCACAGATTCTGGCATGGACTTCGAGGAGAAGTTGTTTCCCCTGGTCGGTCGGGATGCACTTTATGAGCACTCCTGATGGACTTTGCTTGTAAAGTTCGTTACTAATGGTGACGAACGTCTTGACGCGTCGAGCGATTCGTCGCGCTTCAGTCCTTTCCGGTGGAAGAACCTCCTCGAGGAGGTAGGTGAGCAGTGGTGCTCTCCAATAGACCGGATCGAGTGCCATCACGATGATGTCGCCGGGCGACGTTGCCATGGAGGCACCAAGGTCGGAGCCCCCAAGCACTCGGTCGGGGATGGGGCACGTCAGGGGGTCAGTGCCCTCGAGTGCCAGATTGGTGTTGGAGCGCGTCTGGGTCGGACCCTCTCGGATGCGGGCAGACGGCTCGTGGATGTCGTTTATAAAGACCCCGTCGGTGGGCGGTTCCCGTCTGGCCACCAATTTTGCGAAGAAATCGGCAGCGTCGTTGTCCTTTTGAGGGATATGATGCAGTTTGATCCCTTGGAACTTGTCCTCGAGCTTGCGCACCTCCTGGCAATACACCACCATGAGAGGGCTCTTGTAGGAGGACTCCTTCATGACTTGGTCAACGACCAACTCTGAGTCACCACGGACATACAGCCGCATGGCGCCGAGGTCGACGGTGATGCGCAGTCCATTGATGAGGGCCTCGTACTCTACAGCATTGTTCAGGGCTAAAAAATGGAGACGGATCGCGTAGCGGAGCCTGCTCCCATTCGGGGAGATTAGAACCACTCTAGCTCCCAAGCCGAGCGCCACGACCGACCCTTCGAAGTACATCGTCCAGTACTCATGGGTGACATCAGGGGTCAGGAGCTGGACTTTCGTCCATTCGGCGATGAAGTTGGTTAGAGTCTGAGACTTAATAGCGGTGTGGGGACATACCTAATGTCGTGGCCCATGAGCTCGAGAGCCCACTTGGAGATTCGACCGGTGGAGTCGCGGTTACGGATGACCTCCCCGAGTGGGTACGAGGTGATGACCATGACCTCGTGGTCGGTGAAGTAGTGCAGGGGCTGCCGAGTCGCCATCAGCATGGCATCCAGAAGCTTCTGAATATGGGGGTAGCAAACTTTAGTGTCGGTGAGTACCTCACCGACGAAGTACACCAGTCGTTGGACCTTCAGCGGGTGTCCCGGCTCCTCCCTCTCGACGACAAGGGCGGCGCTCATAATGTGTTTGCTTGCCACGACATAGAGGAGGGATTCTCCCCGTTTGGGAGCGACGTGGATTGGTGCCGACGTCAGCGATGCTTTGAGGCTTTCCAAAGCCTGTTGTGCCTCCTTTGTCTAGACAAATGCATCTATCTTCTTGAGAAGTTTGTAGAGAGGCATCCCTCGTTCACCTAGTCGGGAGATGAACCGGCTCCGGGCAGCCAAACAGCCGGTGAGCCTCTGTACGCCCTTGATGTTGCGTATCGGGCTCATGTTGGAGATGGCTGTGATTTTTTCAGGGTTGGCTTCGATGCCATGCTCGGACACAATGTATCCGAGCAGCTTCCCCTTCGGAACCCCAAAAACATATTTTTTGGGATTCAATTTGATGCTAAACCTTCGAAGGTTCGCGAATGTTGCGGCCAAGTTTGCGATCAAGTTGCTAGCTTGAGCCATTTTCACCACTATGTCATCTACATAGACGATGATTGTTGGTTTCGGCCACTCGACTTGGTCAGGCAGGTCGATTTGGTTGGCGAAGCATCGCTGCATGCACCGTTGATAGGTGGCGCCAGCGTTCTTCAGACAGAAAGGCATGGTTACGTAACAGTACAAACCATATGGAGTGATGAATGAAGTCACGACCTGGTCGAACTCTTTCGTCGTGATCTAGTGGTAGCCTAAGTAGGCATCTAGGAAAGAGAGGATTTCGTACCCTGAGGTGGAGTCGACTATTTGATCTATGCATGGTAAAGGGAAGTGATCCTTTGGGCACGCCTTGTTGAGGCCAGTATAGTCAACATACATTCTCCACTTACCATTCTTCTTTTTCACAAGAACAGGATTAGCTAGCCAGTCGGAGTGGTATACCTCTTTAACGAATCTGGCTGCTAGAAGTTTGGTGATCTCCTCACCTATGGCCCTGCGTCTTTCGTCATCAAAGCGACGCAGGCATTGCTTGGTGGGCTTTGAACCTGGGACGACACATAGTGCATGCTCGATCACCTTCCTTGGTATGCCCAGCATATCAGAAGGCTTCCACGTGAAGACACCACGATTTGCGCGTAGGAAGTAGGCGAGCTCGCTTTCCTATTTTGTCGGGAGCTTGGTCCTGATCCGCACCATCTTGGTCGGGTCGGTAGGGTCAATCTCCACCGCCTTAGTTTCCTCAGTCGGATGGAAGGCACTCAAGGAGGTCGACCAGTTGCAATCGGGGACTGCTAGAGTCGCTGAATTCCCGAGCTCTTGGAGCTCGGCGGAGTTGATGATGGAAGTGGCGAGCTCGTAATGCCCGTGGTCGCACATGTAGGTGTGCGAGAAGGTACTACCTATGGTGATGACGACGTTTGTTCCTGGTATCTTCAGCTTGAGGTAGGTGTAGTTGGGGATCGCCATGAACTTGGCGTAGCATGGCCGCCCCAAGATGGCGTGGTAGGACCACAAAAAGTCCACTACCTCAAAGGTTAGAACCTCCGAGCGGAAGTTGGCGCGGTCGCTAAACGTGACGGGCAGGTCAATCTGCCTGAGTGGATATGCCTGCGTCCCTGGGATCACACCGTGGAAGGCAGAGCTCACTGGGTGGAGCTCCGACTAGGGGATGCGCATGGCGTCGAGGGTGTCGACATAGAGAATGTTGAGGCCAGTGCCTCCGTCCATCAGCACCTTGGTGAGGCACTTCTTGTGGATGATGGGGTCGACGACGAGTGGGTAGCGACCCAGTTGGACGATGTGGAAAGGATGGTCTCTCTGATCAAAAGTGATCGGGGAGTCTGACCAGGTAAGGAAAGAGGGGATGGCCGACTCGGTGGCGCATGCCTCTCTATAGCGTACCTTGTGCTGGCACTTGGAGTGGATAGCGTCGAATCCCCCAAAGATCATGAGGCATTCCTCAGGATCAGGGAAGCCGTCTTCATCCTTGCCCGCCACGCCTTCTTTCTTGGCCGCCTCCTCCTTGCCTTTCCCTTCCTTTGGCTTGGCGGCTTGCCGCAGGAAGCGCTTAAGGAGCTCGCATTCCTTGTAGATATGTTTGACGGGATAGGCATGGTAGGTGCATGGACTCTCCATGAGCTTGTCGAAGTGGTCAGGCTGGCCCAGCTGGGGTTGCTTGCCCACTCGATCAACCGCAGCGACCAAAGCTGGGTTGGCCGGTCAGCGCCGATCCTTCTTGTTCTTCTTGCCCTTTTGTGTGGAGGGGCACTCGCCTTGGTCCTCACGCTTGGCCTTGCCCCTGTCCCGACCACCGCTAAAGACCGCCCGATTGCCTCCTCGCCAGAGGCGTGGTTCGTGGCGATGTCGAGCAGGTCATGGGTGGTATGGGGCTTCACATAGCCGAGCTTGTGGATCAAGGACTCACAGGTTGTCTCAGAGAGCAACACGCTGATGACGTCCGCGTCGACGACATCAAAAAGGGAGTTGCACTGCTTTGAGAACCTATGGATGTAATCCCGCAAGGACTCGTTGGGCTCCTGCTGGTGGCTCTTGAGGTCCCATGAATTTCCAGGACGGACATACGTCCCTTGGAAATTTCCGACGAAGACCCTCTTGAGATCCGCCTAGTCGCGGATGCTATCGGGCGAAAGGAATTCGAGCCATGCTCGAACATGCTCCCCCACATAGATGGGGAGGTACTGGATGATGAAGTAGTCATCATCTACTCCTTCGGCTCGATAGGCAAGCTAGAAGTCTTCGAGCCATAAACCGGGGTTCGTCTCCCCGATGTACCTGGCGATGTTGGTGGGCGGATGGAAGCGCTGTGGGAACGGCGCTTTCTGGATGCGATGACAAAAGGCCCGTGGCCCCGGGCCATTCGGGCTGGGGCTTCGGTCATTTGGTCGGCCACCATGCCTGGGGTGCGTGTTCTCGCACTCCTTGATGGTCAGGTCGGGGCCCGTGCCGCCTGCTCTCGCTGTCATTCGATCGGCGTTATCATCATGCCAGGCGTGGCGTCGATTGTTGATGACGCTGCGAGCGTCATGGTTCGGCCTGAGCATCATAGGTGGTCGGTGTGGAGCAGGCGTTGGGTTGGGCTACAGTGCAGCTGTGGCTTCCTGCTCCACGCGGGGCAACAGCTGCGCGGAGTGGACGGAGCGATTTGACTGGTGCAGCCCTAGTCCCCTGGTTGGGCAATAGGCCATGAGCCGGTGACGCGACGCGGAGTTCTCCGCCTGCTGAACGGCGGTGGTCTCCACCAGCGCCCGGAGGTTCCAGTGGATTGCCTATTCCTAGGGGTCGGCAGAATCGGGGAGGCCACGTAGAAGCATCGCCGCAGCAACGATGTTCTGCCCAGCCCGAGCAAACTGAGGGGGTCATCCCCTCCGTCTAGTATGTTATGCTGGACCTGACGGGCATGACCCCGAGCGCCGCTCGCCGGGTTACGCGCATGTGGCGTAGCGTGATGCGCCGGGTGCTCCAGCGCAGGCGACGGCTGGCTCTGCCTCATTTGTCGTAACTCCTCGCCGTGCTGCTGCGCACGCGCCAGGGCCTGCGCACGGGGGTTCGGAGAGGTGTGAGTCTATAAAGACTTCACTACCTCCGGTGGCTGTCCCGGGGTGTCCGCCACAGTGCACTCCCGGGACAAAGGGTGGCCAAATGCCATGACATCGTCGACGCTGGAGGCATCGCTTTCGACCTCGTCATCGACGAGGTCATGGAAGGAGGCAAGAGCATAGCCCGCCACCCCCACAAACTCAGACGTGAGAGGTGGCGGCGTCAGCATCCTTTAGAGTCCCCGTGCGCACGCATCCACGGGGGACGCGAAGCCGTAGGGGAACCGGTCGCACAGTGGTCGTGGTGGGGACAACGGGGTCCCTTCGGAGAGTCGGCAGAAGGTGTTAAATAGTGATTAAAGAACAATATGTACATCACTCACCGTGGGGTTTGAGCCCAGCATGGGCTCGAGACAAAGCGCAGGTGTCTCAACGTTGAGGTCGTCGAGTGGCCCGTTGTAGTCGGTGGAGGGCACTCCTCCTCCAGTGGGCACCAGGACAAGCGCCTCTTTACGGAGGCAAAGTACGCCGAGCTGGTCAGCGACAAGGTCCAGACTCCCGAAGAGGAAGGTCTAGAGTGGCACAAAGACGGGAGGAGCCCATATCCCAGCAAGTGGGAGCGTGGGAAATTCCAGTGAGCCGAAGCGAATCGTATCGCTCAAGCCCGCCATGCCGAAGATGATGGAAAGGTGGGCCATCCGATGACCAAAGACGTGAACGCACGGCGTCGTCCCCACGAACGGTGCCAACTGTCGGTGCGAAAAGTGACCAACAAGTAAATATTTATAGTTTTGCCATGCATTGTGATCGGATGTGGTCTAGCACTCAATGACACATGATTTATACTGGTTCAGGCAACAGGCCCTACGTCCAGTTGAGGTCGGTCGGTGACTTTATTCCTGAGCCCAAGTGCTCGAAGTTTGCTGTGGGTTTACAAACGAGTAAGGAATGAGAAGGAGGTGTTAGAGGCCTGGTCGGACTCTGAACCGAGTGGAAGAGAGTGACGGATGCTCAAACGTGCGCTAAGTATTGGAACGTATGCTCTATGTGTCCGAGCTTATCAGCCGTTGAGAGCGTGTAGACTGTGTAATTGTCGAGTCCTAGAGCTATTGAGTTGTCGAGTCGACCAGTCTTCGGGGGGGCTTCTAGGAGAGAGTTCATCCCCTTTTATAGTTGAAGGGGATAGCCTTACAAGTCAGAGAAAAAGAGAGAGAGAGTGTATACGTGTGCTGCCTAGTCTTGTTGCCCACACCATCGGGTACGGGATGGTCGTCGACGCCCACAATATTATTTATGCTCAGACATATCTGGCAGGCTCTACCATGTTCGTCTGGTACGGCAAACGACGGCACCCACAATACTGTTTATACTCTGACGCGTCTGGCAGGCTCTACCGTGTTTGCTTGACACGCCCCGATGGCACCGTCCTGTAGGTGCGTAGGGCATGGCAGGGTACAGTCCTCGGTATTACGGTTGACTTGAGCGTCTTACCTTATCTGCTCCGCCTGCTCCCTGAGCCCACACTGAGCGGGCGTCCCCGGTCAGTTATTCCCAGTCGGTCCCGACCGTGTCGGTTGGGAAAGAGCAACGAGTAGAGGCCCGGCGTATCCTCGGTCGGAGAAGGGGGGTCGGAGTTAGACAGCGGTCCCACCTTGGCCAGGCCTTCCGATCAGGGACCGGATCATTGTCTCGGCTTATCATTATATATCTAGGCCAATCTAGACGTGTGCTGTCGCTGCGCCGCCTGCTGGGCCGGATTTTACAGAAAAGCAGGTCTATTGAGTACCCCGAGTTTATGAACCCGACACCTTGTATCACGTAGCAATCCAGTGTCCGATGGCTAGAAGATTCTGGGCAGAAGTAAAAAAGGTTGAGGGGGTGACAATTCCAAATTTTCACTGAAGTACATGGGCAACGGATGTGCTGCAGTCGGAGTTTTGTAATTCCAAGACAGCTGCGGTGGTGGTATGTGGTGCCTGGGCGCTGTGGACAGGCCGAAATGCAAGAAGGCACGGGCGCAAAGTTTGGGAACCTGGAGCAGCGGTGCGTTTCGTTTCAACACTGTTCGCCTAAACTTATTAGTCGGCTTATCAACTACAATCTATAGTATTTTTCTCTCACAATAAAATAGCTTTAGTCGGCTTATCAGCCGACTTTAATACCAGCCAAACAGGCAAGGTTTGTTCGGGAAGGTGCGGTGTGGTAATACGTGATCATACCAGCCTGGTGAAGGTTGGAGCTGCACGGTAGCTTGATGATGTGCCGGATGCCCTGACGGCAGAGGCTGTGGCGGCCATGGAAGGGCTTGAGCTTCCGGCGGAAAATGGCTATGACAGAGCTGTCCTTGTGGTTGACTGCAGTGGCCTGAAGACGCTGCTAGATGGTGATGATGGCATGAGATCGGCTATCGGGGGCATTTGTTTCGATATTATAGAGCTAGGCAGGAGTTTTGTCGACTTTCGTGTTGTGTGGGTGCGTAGGGAAGCCAACTCGGTGGCTCATTGCTGTGCATGTACGGTGTCGGCCACCGAGCGCTCTTTTTTCTGGCTCGACTATATCCCGGATTGGTTGTCGGGATTAGCGGCCGCTGATTGTACTCCTGTTATTTGATTAATGGATGCTCTGTAATGGTAAAAAAAAACTACTCTCCCACGCTGGTAAACTCTACTACACGTTCTTGGTAAACTTTTCCTGCGTTAATATTTGTTTTAAGATAAATTTTGAATAGTAGACGTGTAAATATTATGAGACAGAGCCACACATGCTGCGGGATCTGCTCCCTCCGTCCTAAAAGAAATACGATTATCATTTTTCGAGAAGCCAAATAATTTAAGGTTTATTGAAATAAGTATCATTAGATTAATTTACTTGACGGTCGAGAATAAAAATGCAGGTGCTGGGAGTGTCAAATTGTTCTGTTCTTCATTTTGTGGGTTACTCGGATTATGGAACATCTGCCCATATATGGCTTTCAGTATAACAGAAATAAAAATTAAAAGAGCAAACTGTAAAATAAAAAAATTAAAGAAAAAGAGCAAAAGGGAAAGAATCTGAGCAGCACGTGCTGATGAAAAGGAGATGGAAAACAAAAAGGAAAAAACAGATGCGTCTGCCGGGAGTCGAACCCGGGTCTATTGCTTGGAAGGCAATTATCCTAACCGTTGGACTACAAACGCTTGGATGTTAATTTTCTTAATAAATCATAGAAGTGTGTTGTGCATATGTGTGTTTTGTGCTACTGTGTTTCAGATTGCGTTTCTAGTTCCAGCTCATTTATTCCCTGCCTTTTTTTAATGTGTTTTTTGTTGCATTTGTGTTTGCGAACATATGTTAGCAGTTAGCACTCATCTCTGGCATCAGTGTGCATTATACACGAGACAGTCCACCTGGTTCCAGTGTGTTCTTCATCTCAACTTTTTTTTTAATCAGACAAGGATGCTAACCTCTGCGGAATACTTGATAACTAGTATGACGTTTTCCTTGTACAAAGCTTTGACTAACTATACCTGCTTAAATATTTACCTACCTACCTAAGTACACGGTGAGAAAAAGTGTATCATTAGATTTGCTATTAAAATCACGTTAAAAATGTTATGTACTCCGTATTCCTGGCTATATATTCGTGTAAATATTCATATAGTAAAACTGTAAAAGACAAATTGCCAAGCACAAAGCCGTTATAGCGCATTGTCAGTTTGTTGTTGTTCATTTTATTCTTCCTTCAAGAACTACTCAGGTTTCGAATAGCACTAGAAGCTCTGAGAGGGAACATCATAAATTCATCATCTTTACAGGGTCCAAGCATGCAAATCCAAAGCTTGACATCACTGCTACTTAGCTTCATCCCAAGTTGGACCAACAATCCTCAACAAAAAAGGAAAACCAAAACCACTGTCCTGGAAGCCGACGATCGATCGATCAAAGTCGTCGTCGTCAGCGGTGGTGCTCGTCCACGGTGGCGCCGACGATGTGGGCGAAGTCGCGCTCGGAGGCGCAGGGGATGGTGAGGCCGCCGCAGCGGTGGTCGAAGCCGAATTCGTCCTCCACCCTCTTCAGCAGCGTCACGAACGCCGGGTGGCTCAGGCACGCCGTCGGGATCACCAGCCGCTTCCTGCTCTCGCCCACGTACACCGCCAGGTGGCCCCGTGGCACGTCCGGCACCGACGACGACGACGGCGATCGGCTCCTTGCCAGGTGCAGCCTCGTCAGCATGTGTCCCAGCTTCCGTGCCATTGATCTCTCAGTCTCTCTGTCTGTCTCTTTCTCTCTGAGGAGCTGCTGCTGTGGTGTTGGCTTTCTACTTGACAGGAGCTAGTGAACTGAAGAGTGGTGAGTGGAGACATAGGCGTGCATGTACTTATAGGTGAGACCTTTAGGCCTTGTTTAGATGCATATGTATCTATCTTAATGTACATGTGTTGGAGTGGAATGGAATGAAATTTAATTTCACTTCAACTCATGTGGATTGAGACGAATACATGCGCATCTAAACTAGGCCTTAGGGATTCTGTGCCTCTCCAAAAAAAAAGGGAAATAAGTATAAGCTGGACATGTCACATGCTGGACTGTGTCAATGCATGATGCATGCTTAGCCATCTACCGAGCTTTATCCATTCATTCAGAACAGAGTAGAGACAGATCGATTCAAGTCGTAGTAGAATCTAGTCGAGACCAGAGAGATATGGGCCAGCGTGTCGCGTGGCATGCAACAGCACGAGTGGTCCGAGTGCATTGTACTTGGCAAGGTGACGACTGGCTGGCCACTGGCCACTGGCCACAGCCGAGAGAAGGCCGGCCACGGCAGGCAAGAACAAGACAAGATCGATCAGGTGCCGCCGTGCCGGCCGGCTGGTCCAGTCCTTCCACTGCCATCAAGCGACACTTGAAATAAAACGGCTTGAGAGGTTACGACTGGAATGCCTCTGCCTGAACGATTGCAGAGATCCATGCCATGCGTGCTTGGCTGCTTGCTACACACATGTGAGAAAAGCCTATCAAATATCAATGTTACAAAAGACGATCTCATCTGCAGGGAGATTGAAGGCCGAGTGCAAACTGTCCGGATTGTTTATATCTCTGCAAGAACAGTGGCATGTGCAGCATGGCTGGATGGCCATTCAAGGAGCAGAGGAAAAGCAGGGCACATGGTTGCTCCGAAGTTGTTGAGCAAGCAGCACTGTGCGTCCATGCCGGGCTGACTCCGGAAAACCGGCGGCGGCGAGATCAGGTCCAGGGCCGCCGTTTCGGAGCCTTGTGGTCTTTGGCAGTTTGGCAAGCCCACATAAATTTGTAAAGCAATAAACTCCTTCTTTTATAAAGAAAAAGAAGTTCGTAACCGATTCGACCACGAGCAGCAATTCTTTTAGCCCACGCACAATGATTGCAAATATTTCGAGCTTCTGTGCAAATAACTGCATCTTGATTAATATGTTTTTAAAAACATTATTAACTGGATCGAGTTACAAATTAGGTTTTTTCTGCATAATTGCACACTACTTAGAAATTATAGGAGTTTTTTTTTTTGAAAAAAGGTCGCGATCCAAATAAGGGTCAATTTGCAAAATTTGTTGACCGACCCACGACCTCTTCCCCCAACCCCGAGTCCCGACTGGCGCCGACGGCGGAGGGCGGCACGGCGGACAGCGGCAGCCTCCGCTGTGGTGCGGCCCTTGTTCCAGACAAAAAAAAAGTTTCCAGCATCACGTCGCTCCACCTCCACCTCCACCAGTGCTTTCGGAGCACCGCCAGCGGGAGCCGAGGGTGTACAGGACGAACGCTCCCAACCCCAAGGCGCAACTGCCACCGTACCAAAGCTCGGTGCCGCTGCCTGTGGAGCTCGTTTGGGGTGTGTGTGTGTGTGTGTGTGTGGGGGGGCGGGAGGCGGAGGCGGACTCGCAGTCGCAGCTCAGCCACCGCATAAGACGACGATGCCGCCGATCCGGTGAGAGCCCACCTCGGCCTCAATCCTCATTGCATCGATGCCCTGGATTTGCTTCCCACTGTCTAGCACAGCAGCTATGCTGTTATCTTTCCAAAAAAAAAAAAAAAAAAAAAATCAGCCACGGCGTTCAAGAGCCCACAGATCAGTTGATCTTCTATGGCCAGCCACTTGATTCTTCATCATCGTTTAAGAGCTGCATCGTCTCATCATACCTGCTACCTGGGATGCAGCGTGCAGTGTCGTCGACAGTTCGATGAGATTTTCGGGATTCAGAAAAATAAAAAGAGAAGTGGAGTGAATTGGGATTCAACAGAGCATTGAAGTGAACAGAGGTGAGATTTCTTTTTTGCACATAATGATAACAAGAAATATTGTTTTTGCACATAAAGGAGGAAAGGAGTAAAATTTATTTATAACCTAGGTCCTGACTCCTGACATAAAACTCATAAGGGGTTCAGAACAGCTGATTCTTAGCAATATTGATTGAAATACACGGGCTCGTGGGCATTCAAAGGGTTTAATCCAACATTTGGTAGTTGTCTGACTTGCCATTCTGTGTGTCTGTCATAAAATTTCCTTTTGTGTCTGAAGTCTGAACTGAAGGTAAATTTTCAATAAATATTGTTCAAAGTTCTTGATACATTAGGAAATCAAAAGCAACTTAAGGTAGTGTTTACCTTTTAGAGTGGCTCTCACCGTCTTAAATAATGGGATTTCCAATCAGTTTCAAAATGCTCGAGAAATAGTGACCAGAAACCCACTGAAAGCAAAACATCATGGTGGAAAAGAAGTACCATAGCTAAAATCCCAGGCAATGACGGTGGATTAACTAGTGCTGCTGATACAGGATGATGGTGCCATGCTTTGACAAGAGCATGATTTTACGAAGTTTTAACAATGCATCCTATTGTCAAAGGGGTTACAATAACCTGTAACCTTGTTGTAATTTAAGTTTCCTTTGGCCTGGCCTTTACATAGCCTCCTCTTGTAACTGTCTTTTTCCCCACCTTTCTACTATAATGAAAAGGCTGAGTACTTGCAAATTGCACACATAACTAGACCCCAGTGTACCCGTGTAGATAAAGGGAGTTTAGAGGTGACTGACCCTGAGACGTTAAAAATGTAAGTCTCTTAGGAAAGTAATTGTTGAAGCTTGAAAATGAGGAAGGGCTCTTGCAATCTCTCCTTGCTAAACGAAACATAAAAGCCCATGGACATGACTGCTGGTACCTTTGGAAAACAAAAACATGTTGGCCCATAAAGTTAAGGGGCAACAAACCAACAAGTGGGTTGTACTTATACAACACAATTAACAACCTCTCTTCTCTGTCGTTGTTTCTCTCTTGTTCACTTAAAAAGAACTTATATTTTTCTCAGAATGTTTTGAAGGTTTGGAGATGGCGGAAACCTTGACATGACAGCACGATAAGCTGATTATTCAGGAGCCGCATGCCTGCTCCTAATGCACAGGAGAAACATTGGGGAGGCCACACCTGCGAGCAAGCAATAGAGTCAAGGCATGGCACAGATTCTATCATTAAGCCACGGTGTAATTATGTGATCAGTTTAGAATCAGATGATAACACGCGGCTTGCTTGGAAGCCTGGAGCTGGACTGCTGGAGGTGAGTGAAGTCAACTTGCTGCTCACTCATCCACCAGCAACTTGCATCTTAATTAATCCGTATCATGTTCTGGATCTTATGCAGTGATTCTGATCTTGGCGTTCTTCACCCGTGCAGGTGAGTTTGCTGCCAAAAATGCAGACATGACAGCCTTGTAATCAAGCTCAACTAACTAGGATGCTTCTTGGGTTGTGTGTCTTCTGTTGCAGGTCACCGCTTGGTTACACATGAATGATTCTTGATGTCTGCTGGTTCATGTTCAACTACTTCACCAGCTCTCGTTATATAAAGAGGAAACTCAAGGCTAGAAAGAAACCATTGCAGCAACAGAAGCAGCAGCTTGCCTTCTCTTCTATTCCCAGCGAAGAGAAGCTTCAAAGCTTCCATTGCAACCATGGCCTACCATCTGAGATCTGCAAGTGTGCCTTCGAGCCCTCACTCGAGCGAAACCAGTGTCGAGGAACAACTGCAGAGCCTGAAGGCGACTGTCTCTTCGCCTTCTGCGACTGTCCAAACCATGAGAGAGAGTTTGACAAAGCTTGGAAGCATATACAGCTGCATCGATGAGCTCACATGCTTTCCCAGCAGTCAGAGGAAGGTGGTGGAGGAGGAGCTCGAGAGCTCTCTCGTCCTGCTCGACCTCTGCAATGCCATGCAAGAGAGCTTCGCAGAGCTCAAGACCATCATCCTGGAGATTCAATTGGCTCTCAAAAGAGGAGATCAAGCGGCTGTTCAGGCCAGGGTTCAGTCTTATGCTCGCTCCGCCAAGAAGGCGCAGAAGCAGTGCAAAAAAATCAACAGGAAGGCTGCCTCTGGCATTGAAGGAAGCAGGGTGGTCAAGCTGTTGTCTGAAGCAAGAGAGATAGCTGCCACAATTCTCGAATCAACACTGCAACTCTTGTCGAAGCAAGTTGCAATGCCAAGTCCTGGCAAATGGTCTCTTGTATCCAAGGCTTTCCAGAAGAAGAGAGTTGTGTGCGAGCAGGAGCAATTGCAGATGTTGGAGTTGGACATTGTGGACCTTGAAAGCGGAGTTGAGACTTTGTTCAGGAGGTTGATCCAGAGCAGAGTTTCACTTCTAAATGCTCTTAGCTTGTAGATAGGTCCTACACCAACTCTACCATGCGATTAGCGTCCGCCTTTTAGAGGATTTGCTGATCATCCAAACAAATTTTGTTGTATATATGTGACAGAAAGTGTACAGAAATTCATTTGACTCGGATCAAAAAAAAAAATTCATTTGACTGAGAAGCAATGGTTTTTGGCCCATTTCCTGTTGTCTATTTCACACTTCTAAATGCTCTTAGTTTGTAGACAGCTAGGTCCTACACCAACTCTACCCGGTGATTAGCGTCCGCCTTTTAGAGGATTTGCTGATCATCCAAACAAATTTTGTTGTATATATGTGACAGAAAGTGTACAGAAATTCATTTGACTCGGATCAAAAAAAAATTTCATTTGACTGAGAAGCAATGGTTTTTGGTCCATTTCCTGTTGTCTATTTCACACTTCTAAATGCTCTTAGTTTGTAGACAGCTAGGTCCTACACCAACTCTACCCGGCGATTAGCGTCTGCCTTTTAGAGGACTTGCTGATCATCCAAACAAATTTTGTTGTATACATGTGACAAATTGTACAGAAATTCATTTGACTGAGAACCCTTTGGTGTGCTTAAGACTGCAAGGCGCGACGCCGTCAGTGAGCTAGTTAGAGATACCGGCGCTACCATAGTATGCCTGCAAGAGACCAAACTGCAGCAGCTCGACGCACACATAGTAACCCGGACGGTTGGACAATGCTTCGCGAATTCTTTCGCTGTACTACCAGCTGTTCAGACGAGAGGGGACATCCTGCTGGCAGTCAATGAAAACTACTTCGAACTATCCAACGTCCTTCTGACCACGCATGCAATCACAACAACTATAACCATGAGGGCCACCAACACTCAATGGCAGATCACGGTTGTTTATGGGCCTCAAAGGGATGATGATAAGATCCTTTTCCTGCAGGAGCTCAAAAACATCCCCGCGCCCAGTCATCAGCGGTGGCTTATCCTTGGAGATTTTAATTTGATCTACCAGGCGGATGATAAGAATAACACAAATCTCAACCGCCGCCTCATGGGCTCCTTCAAGGCGACAATTGATGATTTGGGGCTCAAAGAGATTAAGCTAAACGGCCGCCGTTTCACCTGGACCAATGAGCAAACCAACCCCACAATGACTAGGATTGACAGACTTCTTTGCACTCCAGATTGGGAGCTGCTCTTCCCATCGTGCTTTCTCCACTCCCTCCCATCCCTCATGTCAGACCACACACCACTGCTACTCCACGGTGCACTTGGTCATTTCAACAACAATTTCTTCCGGTTCGAAAATTTCTGGACCAAGATGGAAGGCTTCCATGAAGTGGTGCAAACTGAATGGGGGAAACCACTCAACACCATGCTACCCATCAAGCGTTTACACATCAAAATGGCTAGACTTGCAAAGGGCCTGAAGAAATGGCGGAAAGAGAAAATAGGGAACACAAGACTCTACAGCAAGGACCTTGTCCTTAAATTGGCAGGCGCTGGGCTATACTCCAAGAAACCTACAGCAGCTGGAGCTACCATTCACTCAGGACGAAGTCCGACGTACTGTCCTCGAGATGCCATCCGAGAAAGCCCCGGGGCCTGATGGCTTCACGGGGGCCTTCTTCAAGGCATGCTGGGAGATAATCAAAGACGACTTATTGGCTGCGATCAACAATCTCTTCCAACTGCATTCCCAAGGCTTTGAGTTAATGAATTTGGCAAACATCGTCGTGCTTCCAAAAAAGACAGACGCCTTGAGAATCATGGACTACAGGCCAATTAGCCTCATGCATAGCTTTGCAAAATTTTTTGCAAAACTCCTGGCCAACAGACTCGCCCCCCACCTCAACTCCTTAGTCTCCAACTGCCAAAGTGCGTTCATCAAGAAAAGAAGTATTCATGACAACTTCCTATATGTACAGTCAATGGTGAGAAAAATGCACAAGGAAAAGATGCCCACACTTTTCATGAAGCTCGATATCCACAAGGCTTTTGACACGGTGAACTGGAGCTACCTGCTAGAGGTCCTATGCGCTCTTGGCTTCGGGCCACGATGGTGTGAATGGGTATCCATCCTTTTCCGCACAGCCACGTCGAGGGTAATGCTCAACGGCCTGCTAGGACCGAGCTTCCACCACGCCAGGGGGGTTCGCCAAGGCGACCCTTTATCGCCAATGCTTTTCATCCTCGCCATGGATCCACTCCAGCATATTCTTGAATTTGCTACTCAGATGGGCGCCCTCTCCCCGGTCCCCTCATCCACGGCCAGATGGAGAACCTCCCTATACGCAGATGACGCGGCTATTTTTATAAACCCTCGAAAGGAAGACATAGATGCGATCAAGGTGATTCTCCAGGACTTTGGGAATATATCGGGCCTCCACATAAATTTGGAAAAGAGCTCCGTTCACCCGATCAGATGCGACGAGATAGATCTAGACCATGAGCTAACCTCCTTTGCAGGGATCAGGGGCTCTTTCCCTTGCCGTTACCTTGGCCTGCAGCTCCACACGCGTTCGTTACGGAAGGTACACGTCCAGCCGCTCATCGAGCGGATCGGCCAAAGATTGCCTGGATGGAAAGGAAAATGGTTGAACAGAGCCGGTCGCCTCGCCCTGGTTTCATCCGTTCTCTCAGCAATGCCAACTTATCATCTAACGGTATTCCCATTGGCGGCTTGGGCTCGAAAAAGCATCGACAAAATTAGAAGGTCCTTTCTCTGGAAAGGAGAGGAAAACGCCAATGGGGGGCACTGCCTTGTTAATTGGCCGACAGTAACTAGGCCAAAGGACCTCGGGGGGCTTGGAATACCTGACCTTAACAAGTTCAGCAGGGCATTGCGCTTGAGATGGCTGTGGCAGGATTGGGTGGACACTTCTAAACCTTGGGCTGGAATGGAGCTTCCCTGCAACGATGTAGATCGGGCACTTTTCAATGCATCTACGAGAGTCACAATTGGTGATGGGCAAAAAGCTCGCTTCTGGCATGACAGCTGGCTAGACGGTGAGGCTCCAAAGCATCTTACGCCCAATTTATTTGAATTAGTGAGATGTAAAAATAGGTCAATCCATCTTGAGCTCTGTAACAATGGCTGGGTCGCCGCTCTGAGGGGCCAGATCACTACAGCATCGCAGGTGGAGGAATTCATCTCGTTATGGATAGGTTGCAAGATATCCACCTAACGCCGGGCACTCCAGACACCATTACCTGGAAATGGACAGCCAACGGAGCCTATTCCACCCGATCGGCCTACAGAATACAATTCTGCGGTTCCTACAGAGCATTTCGGAGTGATCTCATATGGAAAGCATTCACTGAAAACAAGTGCAAAGTATTCGTCTGGACCATGGCGCAAGAGAAAATCCTCACTGCGGATAATCTACAAAAGAGAGGTTGGCCACACCAAGACCGATGCGCCCTATGCAACGGCCCGTTGGAAACGTGCCTCCACTTAGCCTTGCTTTGTCCGTTCACCAGAGCAGTATGGAATCTCATTCTACATTGGGAACACTTCGATGCGAGCATAATCCTCCCGGCCGAAGATCCAACCCATTTGATCTCATGGTGGGAAGAGGTCCAATCCAAGATAACCAAGGATGACAGAAAGCGCTTCAACAGCTTGGTAATCTACACCGTCTGGAACATTTGGAAAGAGAGAAATAGAAGAATATTCACAAACACCCACGAAACGGCAATGCAGGTGGCCTCAAGAACGAAAGAGGACATCCTTCAGAAGAAGATGGCTCATTCTTGGGAGAGTAATCGTCCTAGACGACTGTACAATTTTTTCACCTCTTTACCCCCTTGTCCTGCTCGGGGATCTCTACAGCTCTTGTATATAAACTCTCTTTCCTATCTTAATGGAAAGGCAGAGCTTCTGCCATTGCGTTTCAAAAAAAAAAAATGACTGAGAAGCAAAGTTTTTTTTTTGGTCCATTTCCTGTTGTCTATTTCACCATTCTTCTTTCTCTGTGAAGAAATTTCTTTGTTCACCATGATTGGACTGTTAATAGGAGTACAAATCCTTAGTGCTCATTGTCTCAATGATAGTATGTGAGAAAATGAGGTGGTCATGATACTCTGCTTCACATGAGATGTGCCTCAACAGCAAGCAGGATCTTGCTCTCAATAGCTAGCCAAAGCGTGCATCTTCCAAGAAACGGGTACCTTAACAATTACAAACGAGTGCTGAATCCTTGACAACTCAACAAATGTTCTGTTACACTGAACTGTCATGATGAAATCGTGTTGCCGATAGCTGGTAAATGACAAATTGACAAAGTTATAATCTTCATTAGGAGTACAGATTGATCGTCTTGAGATTTCTGCTTCAATTTATTATTACAGGACTCAGTACTCTGACAGCATCACTTTTTAGCAGAAGCAGCCCGGTAGGCCTGAATCTTCTTGGCGTACGCCACAGCCTGGTCCGGCTCCGGCAGCACCTCCTTGGCCACCGCGGTTTCCGCAAACCGCTCGGCCCACGCCGCCAGCAGCGGAGCCCGAGCGGCGTCGATGACCTCGACGCCGAACATGGCGCGCAGGGCCCCGAACCAGGGCAGGGAGCACCCGAGCGCGAGGTCCAGGTACCCGACGGAGTCGCCGCCGAAGAAGGGCGCCGCACCGTTGCCGCTGGAGCTGATCTCGGCGAAGGCCTTCTCCAGCTTGAGGACTGCGGCGTGCGTCTCCCTCACCTTCTCCGTCCTCTCATCCTCCGTCGCCGCCTTCATCACTCCTGCGTACGCCGGAAACAGCTTGCCGTCGTTGTAGGCGGCCCAGAAGCGCGCGACGGCGCGGCCGTAGGGGTCGGCGGGGAGGATGGCGGTGCCGGGCCAGACCTCGTCGACGTACTCCACGACGACGAGGGACTCGCAGATGGGCTTGCCGTTGTGGATGAGCACGGGCACCTTGTTGTGCACTGGGTTGGAGGCGAGGAGGAGCTCGCTCTTGTGGAACAGGTCCTGCTCGATGTACTCGTAGCTCAGGCCCTTCAGGCTCAGCGCCATGCGCGCGCGGAGCGCGAAGGGGCTCACGTGCAGGCCCAGCAGCCTCAGACCTTGCTCGTTGTTGCTAGCTTATGCTTTCTCCTCTCTATCTCTCTAGATCTGCTTCTGCTGTTTGCATCATTTATGGCGCTGAGCCTTCTTCGGTGGGTTTCTATAGAACAGTGAGACTGTGAGAGCATCATTCACGTTCGCTTTGGCTGCTACACTAAAATAGACTAATTTATTATGAGAGAAAAATATTATTTATTAACTAAAAAAATATGATTTATAAATCAAATAAATCGGAGTTGCTGCACGAAGTCAAACTGCAAGGGTTATTTATTTTTTCAACCTGACGTGCTGCACGCTTGAAGTCAAGCCGCAAGGGTTATTTTTTTTCTCAACCTGCAAGATAACATTTCGGTTCACATGGAAGAGAGAATGGAGATGCTTGCGATCCCGGATCACCGGATCCTCTTTGTCGTTTTGGGAACGTGATTTCCTGTCACTAAAAAACGTGTCGCCGCTTGACAGTTGGCATCACATTTGGTGCACATTTCATGCTCCGTAGATCGGTAGATGTGCCTGCATTTTTCAATTAGAAGATGTTTTGTTTTTCTAATCTATTTGCTATTCCCTCTGTTTTCAATTATGGTCCTGTTCGCTTGTCTTATAATCTGTACTTTTCAGCTTGTTTTTTTAGCCGGAACAGTATTTTCTCTCACAACAAATCAACCGAAACAGTATTTCGGCTTGTTTTTCAGCGAAGCGAACGGGGCCTATAAGATGTTTTGTTTTTCTAATCTATTTTCTACTCCCTCCGTTCCAAATTATAATTCGTTTGACTTTTTTTATCCTAAATTTGACCATTCGTCTTGTTCAAAAAATTTATACAAATATAGTCCAATTTAAGTCATTCTTGAAGAACATTTGTTAATAAAGCAAGACACAGTTAAATAAGTGATATTTTGCACAAATTTTTGAATAAGATGAGCGGTCCAACTTGAGGTTAAAAAAGTCAAACGAACTATAATTTAGAACGGATTTAGTATATATCTAACAATAATTTATATCTAAATGCATAGCAAAAATTATGTATATAGAAAAGATAAAACATCTTATAATTTAAAATGGGCCAGTATTACCTATTTGCCTCATAGGCCTCGTCATGTGAATAGCATGCATGGTAGGTGTGTGTGGGGTCACTCCTGGCCTCTCGCCCTCGCTGAGGGACACGCGGGGAGAGGCCGAGTGTTTCCCACAGGAGAGAGTTAAAGCGAACGCATAGGGACATGCGAAGGTAAAAATGCGTAAGGCGATGAAAAAATGCGGATTAAATGTCCATTAATTTATCCAGAAAAGATGGAATCTGTCTTTCTTACACGAGCGCCCCGGGTATTTATAGACCACACTCGGGGTCGTGGTGAAATTACACTAGGGGCGGACCTAAGAAGACAATAGCTATACAACAGTCAGGGGTACGGTGGTAATTCCCTTCCCTTGACCAACCACTCCGTGCCCTAATCGCCTGGACAGGGCTGTCGCCCGCAATCACCAAAGCGGGCCCTTCCCGCGATGGGCGCCAAACCCTCGCGCGTCGCGGACGGGGGTCCGCTCTCTGCTGCCGGAGCTTTGCTTGCCGCGGATCTTCAGTGAGGCAAGCCTTCAACGGCGACACCTGCGCACATGGATAAAACAAGACGATCGTAAACCCTCGCAACGGAGGTGAGCGCCCGCCGTGAGGGTCGTTAGAAAGGCCAGCAGGGGTCGAGAACCGATGTAGGAGATGTGTCGGGCAAGCCTTCCCCCAACAGTAGCCCCTCGAGGGTCGGGCCCAGCATGATGGGTCGAAGCAGCGTTGAAATTTGAGGAGGGAAGTAGGTGAGGGTACCTGGCCTACGGCCTGGTCCAGCAACGCCCCCATCGTGCTCGACCTGTGCTGGGCTTTAATGTTTTTGGGCCTTGTTTTCGGTTAGAAGTGGTAGGCGATTGCGGGGGAGGGGGGTGCTGATTATGCTATCATTAAGCTGATTATGCAGGAGCCGCATGCCTTCACCTAGTGCACTAGAAAATTGGAGAAACATTGGGGTTGGGGAGACCAAGACATGACACGAGTGCTATCATTAAACCACCGTGTATTTCTGTGATCAGATCAGAATCAGATGTTAACACGCGGCTTGCTTGGAAGCCTGGAGCTGGACTGCTGGAGGTGAGCAAAGTCAACATGTTGCTCACTCATCAACCAGCAACTTGCATCTTAATTAATCCAGATCTGGATCTGATGCAGTGGTTTCTGATCTTGGCGTTCTTCACCCGTGCAGGTGAGTTTGCTGCCAAAAATGCAGACATGACAGCCTTATAATCAAGCTCAACTAACTAGGATGCTTCTTGGGTTGTGTCTTCTGTTGCAGGTCACCACTTGGCTACAGATGAGAATGATTTGTGATGTCTGCTGGTTCATGCTCAACTGCTTCACCAGCTCTCGTTATATAAAGAGGAAACACAAGGCCAGAAAGAAACCATTGCAGCAACAGAAGCAGCAGCTTGCCTTCTCTTCTATTCCCAGCGAAGAGAAGCTTCAAAACTTCCATCACTACCATGGCCTTCCATCTGAGATCTGCAAGTGTGCCTTCAAGCCCTCGCTCTGGTGAAACCAATGCCGAGGAACAATTGCAGAGCCTGAAGGTGACCGTCTCTGCGCCTTCCATGACTGTCCAAACCATGAGCGATGGTCTGACAAAGCTGGGGAGCATCTACAGCTGCATCGACGAGCTCACATGCTTCCCTAGCAGCCAGAGGAAGTTGGCGGAGGAGGAGCTCGAGCGCTCTCTCGTTCTGCTTGACCTCTGCAGTGCCATGCAAGAGAGCTTTGCAGAGCTCAAGACCATTGTCCTGGAGATGCAATTGGCTCTCAAAAGAGGAGATGAAGCAGCTGTTCAGGCCAGGGTTCAGTCTTATGCCCGCTCTGCCAAGAAGGCGCAGAAGCAGTGCAAAAAAATCAACAACAAGGCTGCTTCTGGCATTGAAGGAGGCAGGGTGGTCAAGCTGCTGTCTGAAGCAAGGGAGGTCACTGTCATAATTCTCGAATCAACACTGCAACTCCTATCGAAGCAAGTTGCGCTTCCAAGTCCTGGCAAGTGGTCTCTTGTATCCAAGGCATTCCAGAAGAAGAGAGTTGTGTGTGAGGAGGAGCAATTGCAGATGTTGGAGTTGGACATTGTGGATCTTGAGAGCGGAGTTGAGACTTTGTTCAGGAGGTTGATCCAGAGCAGAGTTTCACTTCTAAATGCTCTTAGCTTGTAGATAGGTCCTACACCAACTCTAACCCTGCGATTAGCGTCCGCCTTTTAGAGGATTTGCTGATCATCCAAACAAATTTTGTTGTATATATGTGACAGAAAATGTACAGAAAATTATTTGACTGAAAAAGAAAAAGTTTTTGGTCCATTTCACCGTGTAGAACTACTTTGTTTATGGTTGCCCATGTTGCGTATACATTTCATTTCACATCTCCATGATTGAATTGTTATAGAAGTACACATCATTCGTCTTCATCGTTAGTATGAGAAAATGAGTTGACCATGATATTCTTGTTCACATGAGATGTGCCTCAACAGCAAGCACAAGATCCATATGCAGTGGATCTTGCTCTCAATAGCCAAAGCATGCACCTTCCAAGAAACGGGTACCTTAACAATTACAAATACAAATGAGTGTTGAATCCTTGGAGACTCAGCAATATTCTGTTAGGGTTGTATATTTCTCAGAAAACAATCTCCATTAAACAAGTGTTAGAGCATGCACGTATGCACACTTTGGGAGTTGGAAAATGAGTTGGTCATGATGATTCCTGTTACCGATAGCTGGAACAGGACATCGTGATAATCTTCATTAGGAGTACAAAATACACCACTGAGGCCATAAAATTTTATAGCATGTGGATCCTCTTGAGATTGCCAAAGATGCCACATGAAGGTTCAGCAGGCATGGACAGTGAAGTCAACTGCTGCCTCCACCGGCAAGTAGCAACCAGCGTCGGCACAGCTCTGCATCGCCCATTGCATAGCTTGCTCACTGATGCTGCGATCTGGATCCAACATTAAATTAGGCACTCGTGCACTTCATTTTGCCGCTTACCTGAACAACAACAAAAGGAAAGGCATCAGGTTGTCGTGCAGACAGGTGGTTTTGTTGCAGCAGCACAACAACTCCCATTGATGAGATTACTTGCTGTCAGACACCGCCAATGATGCCAATTCTTCATCTTGTTTGGCTATATAAAGAGGTGAACTACAGACCGGTGGAAACCACCAATATAGTTCAGCATCTGCTCTCTTCTCTTACATTTCTAGAGAACAAAAAGACATTACAATTTCCATTCCTACCATGGCTTACCACCTCAGATCTGCTAGCGTGCCTTCTAGCCCTCGCTCCAATGAAAACGATGCTGATGAGCAGCTCCAGAGCGTGAAGACAACAGTTTCTTCATCATCTGTGACCATTGGAACTATGTGCCATGGTTTCAGAAAGCTTGGAGAAGTATACAACTGCATCGGCGAGCTCGCGTGCTTACCCAACAGCCAAGTTACACGGCAGAGGAAAGCAGTGGAGCAAGAGCTGGAGCGCTCACACGTCTTGCTCGATCTCTGCAACACCATGCAAGAGAGCTTCGGAGAGCTCAAGATGAGCATCATGGACATGCAGATGGCTCTCAAGAGAGGAGACGATGCAGCTGTCCAAGTCATGATCCAGTCCTACATCCGATTGGTGAAGAAAGCACAGAAACAGTTCAAGAAGATCAACAAGAAGGCCATTGCAGTTGATCAGGAAAACCGCAGGCTCATCAAGCTATTGTCTGAAGCCAGAGAGATTGCGATCTCCATGCTAGAAACACCATCACATCTCTTGATAAAACAAATTGCGGTGCCAAGTTCTAGCAAGTGGTCTCTTGTCTCCAAGACATTCAAGTAGAGGAGAGCTGTGTTTGAGGAGGAGCAATTGCAGGAGTTAGAGTTGGACATTGTTGATCTTGAGAGCGGAGTTGAGGCTTTGTTCAGGACACTGATCCAGAGCAGAGTTTCTCTTCTTAATGCTCTTAGTTTGTAGATAGATCATACAAAGTCTGACAGCCTGTGATTAACATCCACCTTTTACAGGATAGGATCAGCTGATCATGAAAACAATTTTGATGTAAATATGAGAGAAAGTATATAGAAAGAAATCCAAGTTATGTAAAAGAAATATTTTGGTCCATCTCGTGCTGTCATTTTTTGTCCTCTCCTTAATTTTCCTATAACTTGGCATGGATAACAGGTAAACAGTTAAACAATCACCTGAAACTGGGTGTTTGATCCTATAACTTGGCATCATGAAAGAAATTAGTAGCAATTCATGTTTGTATTTGAAAATTATAAATGATATTGTTAAGTAATCTGCTGTTCTCCTCTGTACGGCGCGGCAGGGGCAGACGCCGAAAGGGCTCCCCTGTTGTTGCACTATGGCAGCTGCAGGAGCAGGCGTCAAAGTCTGCCCTGCTGTCACACCTAGTCACTGTAGCAGCATGGCAGCCTGACATGTCTGTGCACTAGAATTAGATGGGTAGAGTTGTATATATAGCTTCCCACTGTAACTCAGTAAAGTGAGCGAGTTCAGTTTTGCTATCTCCTCTGCAGAGCTCCGGCCAACGCTGGTGCTTGTGCTGTGTGCGCGCGCTCTGTTCTCCCCCTCCTTCTTCTACCTCTAGCCATAGCGTGTGGTTGGCAATGCCGGTGAGCGGTCGGCTCACCCATGTGGAAGATCCAGGGGCCAACAAGTGGTATCGGAGCCGTACAAGCGTCGTCGTCGGACTAACTGTTGGCGATGACGGACGATCCAGAGATGGGCGACAGCAGCGGCGCTGTTGTGGCTGCCCAGCCACGATAGGAGGTCGTCGTGTGCATGGTGCGGGAGGTCAGCGGCACCAGTTGGCCGACGCTGACTCGCACCAACTATGGCGAGTGAGCGGTGACCATGAAGGTTAAGCTCAGAGCCTGACGGTTCTAGAATGCTATTGACAAGGGCACCGACAACGATGAAGACGTCATGTCAGTGTTGGAGGCTATCTTCGTTGCTATGCCAGCGGAGTATATCTAGATCGCTCTCACCATAGAGACGATGCTGGACTTGTCCACCCTCACCATTGAGGATGTGGCAAGCCGTCTGCGGGCGGTGGACGAGCACATAGAGCAGGCCACAGCAACGACAGACAGCGGCAAGCTGCTGCTGATAGAGAAGGAGTGGGCTGCCCGGATGAAGAAGTTCGGGGAAGCCTCCTCCAGCCACGGTGGCGATGGCAAGCGCTGCGGCAAGGCTTCTTCGGAGAAGAAGAAGAAGAAGGTTGACCCCAACGCCTGCCAGTGCTGCAGGAAGACGGACCATTGGGCAAAGGAGTGCCCAAATCGCAAGCAGGAGAAGAAGGCTGAGGCTCATTTAGCACAGGCTGATGAGGATGACTCTCCTGATGGCGATGTTCTGTGCATTGCACGACGTTGAGGCCAAGGAGAAGGGAGAGGTGAAGTTCGGTGAGCTCGACGGCGACGTGACTGGCACGGTGAAGTTCGGTGACGGCTCAAGGGTGGCGATCCGAGGGCGTGGCACCATCATCTTTAGGTGCCAGAACGGCGAGCACCGTGCGCTGACGGATGTGTATTACATCCCGCAGCTGCGTTCAAGCATCGTCAGCATCGGGCAACTGGACGAGCGTGGATGCGAGGTACTGATCGAGAGCGGGACCCTGAAGATTCGGGATCAGGAGCGGTGTCTTCTCGCGAAGGTAAAACGCTCACGTAATTGATTGTACCTGCTCGACCTAAAGGTGGAGCAGCCGGTGTGCCTGGCAGCATGGCACACCGAGGAGCCGTGGCTGTGGCATGCCCGTTTCGGCCATCTCAGCTTCGACGCGCTCGGCCGGCTGGAGAAGATGGTCCGAGGGCTGCCCCACATCAAGCACGTAGGCGGGCTGTGTGACAGCTGCCTGGCCGGGAAGCAGAGGAGGCTACCGTTCCCAAAGGCAGCCAAGTATCGCGCGGCGGACGCTCTCGAGCTCGTCCACGACGATCTCTGCGGACCAATCACGCCAGCCACAAACGGTGGTTGGCGGTACTTCCTCCTACTCATGGATGATTACAGTCGCTACATGTGGCTGCAACTCCTGACAAGCAAGGACGAGGCGGCGAAGGCGATTAAGAAGTTCAAAGCGCGCGTGGAGGCGGAGAGTGGCAAGAAGCTACGCGTGCTGCGGACTGATCGGGGTGGCAAATTCACTTCGGTGGAGTTCGCTGCGTACTGAGCGGATCAAGGTGTGGTGCAACACCACACCGCGCCGTACTCGCCACAGTAGAATGGCGTGGTGGAGCGGCGGAACTAGACGGTGGTCGGCATGGCTCGATCCATTATGAAGGCCAAGAGCATGCCGACAAGGTTCTGGGGGTGAGGCGGTGACCACGGCGGTGTTCATCCTAAACCGCGTGCCCACTAAGGCCCTGAAGGGCAAGACGCCGTTCAAATCTTGTTGTGGGCACAAGCCGAGCGTGTCCTTGCTCCGGACATTCAGCTGCATCGGCCACGTCAGGAAGACGAAGCCGGTCCTCACCAAGCTCGAGGACAGGAGCACACCGATGGTGCTCCTAGGCTACGAGGAAGGTACCAAGGCATACCGGCTCTATGACCCACACGGAGGCAAGGTGGTTGTCTCGCGCGATGTTGTGTTCAACGAGAAGGCGGCCTGGGACTGGGACAGTCCGAGCACGGGGGAAGCTAGCGGCTTCACTAGCTCCTTCGTCGTCGAGCACTTGGTCATCCACGGTGGTGGAGACATTGGAGAGGAGGTGCCGACCACTCCAGCAACAGAGCCGAGACTCCTAGGGCAGTGCCGAGCACTCCAGGAGTGGTGCCGAGCGGTCCTATAGTGGTGCCGACCAGTCCAGGACGGGTGCCGAACGCTTCCGTAGCAGAGCCAAGAGGTCTTGCAGTGGTGCCGACCACTCCAAGACTGGTGCCGAGCACTCTTGCAGTGGTGCCGACCACTCCAGGAGTGGTGACGAGCGGTCCAGAAATAGTGCCGAGCACTGCAGCTGGGGTGCCGAGCACTCCAGTTGCTGTGCCGACCACTCCGGCGGAACATGGGACTCCATCGACGCCGATCGAGTTCGCCTCACCTCCAAGCGACATCACTGAGTTCGTGGGAACATGGGACTCCATCGACGCCGATCGAGTTCGCCTCACCTCCAAGCGACATCACTGAGTTCGTGGATGCCTTCCACGATGGTGAGGAGGTGCGGTTCCGTAGGCTGGGCGACATCATCGGCGGCACAGGGTCCTCAGGCCTGGCGGGTCGGCTGCTCAATGACCTAGAGCTGCTTCTCGTCAGTGCAGAGGAACCACCCACGTTGTGCTGGCCGAGTGCGATGCAAATTGGCGACGTGCAATGCTGGAGGAGATGAAGACGATCGAGAAAAACGAGACTCGGGAGCTCGTTAATCCACCTCCAGGATGCCGTCTGATCGGCCTGAAGTGGGTGTATAAGGTCAAGCGGGACGAGCGCGGCGCCATTGTCAAGCACAAGGCGTGCCTCGTCTCCCGAGGCTTTGTCCAGTGCGAGGGCATCGACTTAGAGGAAGTCTTTGCGCCGGTAGCGCGCATGGAGTCTATCTGACTGTTGCTGGCCTTGGCAGCAGCGAAGGACTGTAGCGTCCATTATCTGGACGTAAAATCGGCCTTCCTCAACGACGAGCTAGCGGAGACGGTCTTCGTCAGGCAACCTCCGGGTTTTGCCGTCAAGGGAGCGGAGCACAGGGTGCTTCGATTGCGCAAGGTGCTCTACGGGCTGCGGCAGACCCCGCGAGTGTGGAACGCCAAGCTTGACGCCACGCTGGGCGAGCTTGGGTTCATACGGTGCGCAACCGAGCACAAGCTCTACACACGACGACAGGGGAAGGAGGAGTTCATCGTCGGCGTGTATGTGGACGACTTGATTGTCACCGACGCACGTGTAGAGGACATCGACAGCTTCAAGCGCAAGATGGCGGCTCGTTTTCGAATGAGCGATCTCGGCGTGCTCTCCTACTACCTCGGCATCGAGGTGAGACAGGGGAAGGAGGCGCTCATGCTCGGTTAGAGCGCGTACGCCTTGAAGCTGTTGGAGCGGAGCGGCATGGCTGAGTGCAAGCCGTGCGTGACTCCGATGGAAGAGCGGCTGAAGCTGACGAAGGCTAGTACCGCGGCGAAGGTAGATGCAACACTCTACCGGAGCATCGTCGGCGGTCTGCGCTATCTAGTCCACACGAGGCTGGACATTGCGTTCGCCGTGGGCTACGTTAGCCGCTTCATGGAGGATCCCCGAGAGGATCACTGGGCTGCGGTAAAACGGCTGTTGCGCTACGTCAAGGGGATGGTGGATCAGGTGATCGTCTTCCCCAAGATAGGCGGAGGTGGGCTACAGCTCACCGTGTTCAGCGATGCAGACATGACGGGGGACATCGACGGACAGCGGAGCACCTCTGGCGTGCTCGTCTTCCTCGGGTCGGCTCCAATCTTATGGCTGTCGCTGAAACAGAAGGTGGTGGCGCTGTCCACGTGCAAGGCAGAGTATGTGGCGGCGGCTATAGCGGCGTGCCAAGCTGTGTGACTACGACGGCTGCTGGGCGAGCTGACCGGTGTGGAAGCTCACCCACCAGCACTGATGGTGGACAACCAGCCCGCCATCGCCCTCGCGAAGAATCCGGTTCTCCACGACCGGAGCAAGCACATCGATGTCAAGTTCTACTTCCTTAGGGACTGTGTCGATGGAGGGCAGATCGTCATTGAGTTCATCGAAACTAGTCGGCAACTCGTGGACGTCTTCACCAAGCCGCTCGGCCGTCTTCGGTTCACGGAGCTGAAGAAGATGATCGGCATGGTGGAGGTTCTAGGGTTAGCAGCAGGATTAGGGAAAGAATTGTTAAGTAATCTGCTGCTCTCCTCTGTACGGCGCGGCACGGGCAGGCGCCGAAAGGGCTCCCCTGATGATGCACTGTAGCAGGGGCAGGCGCCGAAAGGCTCACCTGCTGTACTGTAGCCACAGCAGGGGCAAGCGCCAAAATCAGTCCTGCTGTCACAACTAGTCACTGTAGCAGCATGGCAGTTTGACATGTCTGTGCACTAGGATTAGATGGGTAAAGTTGTATATATAGCTTCCCACTGCAACTTAGAAAAGTGAGCGAGTTTAGTTTTGCTATCTCCTCTGCAGAGCTCCGGCCAACGCTGGTGCTTGTGCTGTGTGTGTGCGTTCTGTTCTCCCTCCCTTCTTCTACCTCTAGCCTTAGCGTGTGGTCGGCAACACCGGTGAGCGGTCGGCTTACCCGTGTGGAAGATCCGGAGGCCAACAGATATGGCCACCGTTGATATTCACATGGGATGTGGTTCAACAGAAGACACGAGATCCCTGTAAACTGGATCTTTCTTTCAACAGCAGATAGCATGCCAGTTTCTGGAAGATGGAATAAGACAGCGAATATGACATCAAACAGCACTAGAGTAAGCTGCCATGCTGATTCATGTTCCCAATACTTGGAACATGAAGATGCAGTTCAGTTCAACCTAATGCATAAAAAATCTGGACAGCATGCGGATCATCTTGAAATCACAAAATTCAGATTCTAGATGCTGTAAGTACAGCAGGCAGGCCAAACATGCCAGCAATGCAATCGCACATGAAGAATCATGAATTGCGAAGCCAACTGTTCCTTCTGTCTCTTTTACTTTGGATGCAACTACTCGCCAATCTCAAAATCTGAACCAAACATTTAAGTATTCACTTGTGCAAATGACTTCTCCACTTCAAAGACATCACACGTGGATCATAAGCTCCACTGCAGTTAGAGATGCCTGTCAAGCTGAAAAAAGGTACAGCATGTCATGGAGGGAGCTGGCTTAGTTGCGGCAGCATGAGACATTATTGTCAATTTGATTCTTGCTGTCTACAGGGTCAGCAACTTCTCTTCTTCAGCTTGTTTCAGCATATATAGAGGCAAAACCATAGCTGAGAAGACACCATTGAAGCAGCTCTCTTCTACGTCCTTCTATTCTATTTCTAGGGAAAAATAAAGCAGTGTGGTTTCCCCTGCAACCATGGCTTTCCACCTCAGATCTGCTGGTGTGCCTTTGCCCTTGCTCCAATGACATTGATATTGAGGAACAGTTGCAGAGCTTGAAGACAAGCATCTCTTTGCTTTCTACGACCAACATGTGCACCAGTTTGAGAAAGCTTGGAGAAGTGTACAGCACTACAGCACCCCCAGTGACCTTGTGTGCTTACCCAGTAGCCAAGTTACTTAGAAAAGGAAAGCAGTGGAGCAAGAGCTTGAGTAATCGCTTGTCATGCTTGATCTCTACAACGCTATTCAAGAGAGCTTCTACAAGCTCAAGGAAACTATCCTTGATATGCAGTTTGTACTCAAGAGAGGAGATCATACAGCTGTCCAAACCAAGATCCAGTCCTATACCCGCGTTGCCAAGAAGGCACAGAAACAATTCAGGAAAAACAGGAAGAAGTCCACTGCAGCAGATCAACAAAGTTGCAGGGTGATCAAGATGTTGTCTTAAGCCAAAGAGATTGCCTCCTCAATGCTGGAACCCTCATTGCATCTCCTGTCGAGGAAAATTGCGATGACAAGTTCCACCAAGTGGTTCCTTCTCTGCAAGACAATCCAGAGGAGAAGAGTTGTTTGCGAGGAGGAGCAACTACAGGAGTTGGAGTTGGACATTGTTGAGCTTGAGAGTGGAGTCGAGTCTTTGTTCAGGACATTCATCCAGAGCAGAGTTTCTCTTCTGAATATCCTTAGCTTGTAGACAGATCATCCAAATCTGACCTATGATTAGCATCTACCTTTTAGAGGACCACCTGATCATGCAAACAGTTTTGATGTACATATGAGATATAGAAAGAAAGTCAATTTAGATAAAGCAAAATTCTTTTATCCATTTCATGCTGTCAATTATTGTGTTTCTTCCAGATTTCTCATAACTTGACATGGTACCAGGTAAACAGTTAAATAATCACCTAAAATTGGGAGCTTCATTTGAAGCTTGATCATGAAATAAGTAATTTACTTTGAAGATGTTAACCATTATTTGTACCATGAAACAATTAGTAGTGGTTCATGTATGTATATGAAAACAACAAATGAGAGGACCGTTTTGAATATTTACATGGGATGTGGCTCAATAACAGGCACAAGATCCTTGTAAACTGGATCTTGCTCTCAAGTCTCAACAACTGATAGCATGTCAGGGAGTGTGATGGTAGCCAGTAGTAGCGTAAGCTTCAATGCAGATTCTTGATACTAATACTTGGAACATGATGGTGCAATTCAATTAGACTCAATGCATAATAAATTTGATGGCATGCACATCATCTTCAAAACTGCAAAATTCAGATTCTATATGCTGTACAAGCCAAGATCCAGTCTTACATCTGCGTTGCCAAGAAGGCACAGAAGCAGTTCAAGAAAATCAGCAAGAAGTCCACCACAGCAGATCAAGAAAGTTGCAGGGTGGCGAAGATGCTGTCGGAAGCCAGAGAGATTGTTGCCTCAATGCTGGAATCCTCATCGTACCTGCTGTCAAAGAAAACCATGATGACGAGTTCCACCAAGCGGTCTCTTTTCTCCAAGACATTCCAGAAGAAAAGTTTTGTTTGCGAGGAGGAGCAACTGCAGGAGTTAGAGCTGGACATCATTGATCTTGAGAGCGGAGTTGAGTCTTTGTTCAGGACATTAATCCAGAGCAGAGTTTCCCTTCTGAATACTCTCACCTTGTAGATAGATCATAAACAACTCTACCCCCGCGATTAGCACCCGCCTTTTAAAGGGTCTGCTGATCATGAAAGCAATTTTGATGTGTGTATATATGATAGAAGGTGTACCTTATCTAAAAAAATGATAGAAGGTGTACAGAAAATTACTCAATTGAGAAGCAAAGTTTTAGATCCATTTCTTGTCGTCATTTCAGTATTCCTATTTGTGCAAAGAAATTTATTGCCTAACAGCATAAACAATTTCTTATCCTTTTCTCCCCTTGACAATGTACTTCGTCAGTTCGTCATGGCACCAAGGAAAAGTTCAGTATATTCAGTGAAACAGCCAAGCATTCCAACTGAAAATAACACTGATGTTGCCAAGCATAAAAAAAATGTGTAATCTCTACTAAGTTAGACTACAAGCTACCAAGCTTTTGCAAAGAGACATACAATCCTAGCAAAATGTGTAATCTCTAGTACTAAATATATGGGCGGCGGAGAACACAGGAGCTTCTCACCGTTGAGCTCCGTCGAGCGTCCACAGCAAGGCGCCCCAGACGCCGAGGAAACATATGGATGCATGATTTGGCGGAGGGACGCACAGGGAAGAACACCAGGTGGAGCAAGCGCGACTGGAACATCCACACCCAAGAGCACCCGCTGTTCTCCCGCAAGCCTCAAGTCCATGTCGCCGGCGGCGGATATCGCCGGACTGGAATGGGGGACTAATCTGGAAAATGCCGGATCCGATATGGCTATATGGGGTGCTTCATGTTAATATATTCGGATCGCGATTAATATTAATTACCTAAATGAGGGGGCTATTTGCAAAATGTAGGCCCCACGTTTCATAGTCGCGACACTTCCCCTCCGGTCGGCGGCGGCGGCGGCGGAGTCGCGGACGCGGCGAGTTCTGCTGCCCCTGCTCCGGATGGAGAGTCATTTTAGCGCCAGCATCTTCACCGCCGACGAGCCGTCCCCATGGTCGCCGAGGCGCAAGGGCACCGGCGGGACGACCCCAAGGTCGCCGCCACCACCGTCTCGGGTTCGCCACTGAACTCGTGGGGTGGGAGCTGCAACCTAGGACTGCGCTCCGGTCTCCGGCAACGCTCTGGTGAGCCCCACCTGCCCCTTCCATACCTTCTTCTCCCTGTTGTTCTCTATTTTTATCCATGGCAAGCGAATCCGTTGTCACCGCTAGTTGCGACATGACAGTGCGATAGCAAGCTAGATCCATGCGAGCGCGCAATGCAGAACCCACCGGATCGGATTGCTTGGGACCCTCGAGGCTGGAGGCGAGCCAAGTCAACTAGTGTTCGTCCCTCCACCGGCAAGGTGGCAACAATAACAGGCTAATTAATCAATCTCACGATCTGGGAGATGCTGACCTCGACGCCCTTTGGCCCGTGCAGGCGAGCTTGCTAGCCATAATGCAGACATGACAGCCTCGTAATCATAATCGTAATCAAGCTCAATGAGCGATGAGATTCTTGGCTTCGGTTGCTGCGCAAGAGCACGCAGTTGGTCACACATGAGAATGATTCTTCCTGTCTGCCGCTCAGCTGTGCAGTTGCTTCAACCTTCAACCTCTCTGGCTATATAAAACAAGGAAGCCGAAGCCTGTAAGGGACACCATTACAGCAGCTTGCATTTTCTCTTTCCTTCTCTTCCACCTCCAGTGCTTCGTTCAAAGGATGGCATGCCATCTGAGATCTGCGAGCGTGCCTTCGAGCCCTCACTCCAACGAGACTAATGTTGAGGAACAGCTGCAGAGCCTGAAGGCAGCCGTCTCATCGCCTTCAGCGACTATCGAAACCATGGTCGATGGTTTGAGCAAGCTCGTGAGCATCTACGACTGCATCGATGTGCTCACATGCTTGCCCACCAGCCAGAGAAAGGCAGTGGAGGAGGAGCTCGAGCGCTCCCTCGTCCTGCTCGACCTCTGCAGTGCTGTGCAAGAGAGCTTTGTTGAGCTCAAGGCCAGTGTCCAGGAGATGCAGTTGTCTCTCAAAAGAGGAGACGATGTGGCACTCCAGACCAGGGTTCACTGCTATGCACGCTTGGTCAAGAAGTCACAGAAGCAGTTCAAGAAGGTCAACAAGAAGACTGCTTCTGACATCGAAGGATGCAGGGTGATTAACCTGGTTGCTGAAGCGAGGGAGATTGTTGTGTCCATCCTCGAATCGACATTGCATCTCCTGTCGAAGCAAATTGCGGTTCCAAGTTCTAGCAAGTGGTCACTTGTCTCCAAGTCTTTCCATAAGAAGAGAGTCCTGTGCGAGGCGGATCAATTGCAAGGGTTGGAGCTGGACATTGTTGATCTTGAGAGCAGAGTTGGGACATTGTTCAGGACATTGATCCAGAGCAGAGTGTCTCTTCTGAATACTCTTAGCTTGTAGACAGATCATCAACAACTCTGACCCCCTGCAATTAGCATCCGCCTTTTAGAGGATTTGCTGATCATCCAAACAATTTTATGTGTACATATATTGAGAGAATGTACAGAAAATTACTCAATTGAGAGACAGTTTTTGGTCCATTTCCTGTTGTCAGCTGCTGTCTCTCTTGTGATTAATTTTATGGTGTGCATTCTTACCCGTGATGCCTTTGTGTTTTACATCATGCAAAGGCCAGCAAAACAAGAACTGAGGTCAATATGATTTGAACTGTTATGCAAATACACACTCTCCTGTGTTCAACATCATTATGAGAAAAATGAGCTGGCCAGAATATTCTTGTTCACATGAGATGTGCCTCAACAGCAAGCCCAAGATCCTTATACAGTGGATCTTGCTCTCCCTAGCTAAAACATGCCAACTCCAAACTATGAGAATTTATCTCCTCCTACCATGATTTGTTTCCAAGAAACCAATAACTTAGCATTTATTATTCAGTGGAATCCTGTGCAGTTGCACAGTTGATATTAATATGGTCCCTTTCTTTGTATACACCTTTATCTCCTTGATTAAATATATAATGATTAGGGGTTTTACCCCTCCCGTTTTCTCCCCAAAAAAATATGGATCTGTTATAGTTGTATTGTATTTCACAGGACTTTGTGCCATCTACTTCTGATCTATGTATGAGTATAATTAAGCTATACACTCATATTTTTTCCCACCAAAATGAATTTGTTAGATCTTTTTGTCCTTGTTTTTCTTATTAATATGGTTTCTTCTAGCCTCTTATAATTGTTTTTTTCAGAGCAGGGATCTTCAGAGTGAACCCTAGTGAACCCGAAGGTAAGAAAGTTTCATTAATTTCATCAAGATTTCACTTGAATGATACATAGCAAATTCATTAAAATAAGTGTTTAGCAACCAGATGACCTGCATGAGACCAACACTGCTCCATCCATGAGGATGCACGAATGCGCTAGACTGAATTGTCATGATTTGTTGCAGACAACAGGAGCACAACATGCTCTACCAAAGCCTCAAAATTATAAAACACATCTGTAGCTCATCTTGAGATTGCCAAAGGTGTTGCACGTCTCAATTAACAAACAAGAGTGAGCATGTCAGCGATGCTCACTTCAATTTAAACATATGAGAACCCACCAGATCGGAATGCATGGGAACCTGGAGCTGGGAGGTGAAGTCAGCTGGATGTTCGCCCCTCCACCAGCAACTTGCATACTAATTAATCCATCTCACCATCTAGATCAGATGCTAATCTCGACGCCCTTTCATCCGTGCAGGCGAGCTTGCCAGCCATAGCGCAGACATGACAGCCTCGTAATCAAGCTCAATGGCCAATGCAGTTTTTATTATTTGGCTTTGGTTGCAGCGCATGAGCACGCAGTTCTTCGCACATGAGAATGATTCTCCCTGTCTGCTGGTTCAGCTCTGCAGTTGCATCCGATTCTCCCTGTCTGCTGGTTCAGCTCTGTAGTTGCGTCCACCTTCGTCGCTATATAAACAAGGAAGCCGAAGCTTGGAAGACACCATTGCAGCAGCTTGCCTTTGATCTTTCTTCTCTCCCACTCCCAAAAGTTTCAGCGTTTCACAACTTTCACCAATTCCAAGGATGGCTTGCCACCTGAGATCTGCTAGCATGCCATTGAGCCCTCGCTCCAGCGAGACCTCTGTTGAGGAACATATTCTGAGCCTGAAAGCAACTATCTCTCTGCCTTCAGCGACCATTGAAACCATGGTAGATGGTCTGAGCAAGCTCGGGAGCATCTACAACCACATAGATGCACTCACATGCCTGCCCAGCAGCCAGAGGAAGGCAGTGGAGGAGGAGCTGGAGCGCTCCGTCGCCCTGCTTGACCTCTGCAGCGCCATGCAAGAGAGCTTTCTGGAACTCAAGGCCAGTGTCCAGGAGATGCAGTTGGCTTTCAAAAGAGGAGACAACGCGGCTCTTCTGACCAAGATTCAATGCTATGCCCGCTCAGCTAAGAAGGCGCAGAAGCTGTTCAAGAAGGTCAACAATAAGACTGCCTCTGACATACAAGGATGCAGGGTGATCAATCTGGTCGCTGAAGCGAGGGAAATTGCCGTGTTGATCCTTGAATTGACATTGCATCTCCTGTCGAAGCAAATTGCGATTCCAAGTTCTAGCAAGTGGTCACTCATCTCCAAGTCGTTCCAAAAGAAGAGTGTCGTATGCAAGGCGGAGCAATTGCAAGGGTTGGAGCTGGACATTGTTGATCTTGAGAGCAGAGTTGGGACATTGTTGAGAACGTTGATCCAGAGCAGAGTGTCTGTTCTGAATGCTCTTAGCTTGTAGACAGATCATACAACAACTCTGACCCCCTGCGATTAGCATCCGCCTTTTAGAGGATCTGCTGATCATCCAAACAATTTTGTGTGTACATATATAGGAGAGAAAATGTACAGAAAATTACTCAATTGAGATTTGAGAGACAGTTTTTGGTCCATTTCATGTTGTCAGCTGGCGTCTCTCTTGTGATTAATTTTATATGGTGTGCATTCTTGCCTGTGTTGGCTTTATGTTTTACATCATGCAAAGGCCAGCAAAACAAGAACTAAGGTCAATATCATTTGAACTGTATGCAAATACACGTTCTCCTGTGTTCAACATCATTATGAGAAAAATGAGCTGGCCAGAATATTCTTGTTCACATGAGATGTGCCTCAACAGCAAACCCAAGATCCTTATACAGTGGATCTTGCTTTCCCTAGCTAAAACATGCCAACTCCAAACCATGAGAACTTATCTCCTACCACGATTTGTTTCCAACAAACCAATAATTTAGCATTTACTATTGACTGGAATCCTGTACAACTGCACAGTTGATATTAATATGGGCCTTCTCTTTGAGTACATCTTTACCTTTTTATTAACATATATATCACTAGGGGTTTTACCCCTCTGATATGAAAAGGCTAGCAGAGAGACCCCGGATAGCCGCCCTTCCTCGGGACTATCTTTGGATTTCTTCATACATGATGGTCCATTTTATAGAGACAACTTACTTGACCCCTAAGTAATATCCTAACCAAATCAATCTATCTTATTCCTTTCCTAACAAACCAAATCCATCTAATCTAATCTGCCGGGCACGGTTAACACGGTTCTGTTCATGCGCTACAGTACCACGTGGGCCTTGGGCCGGCTCCACTTGCCATATCACCCTCGAGTTTGCTCCAAAAACACATGAATCCCTTATAGCTGTATGGTATTTCACTGGACTTTGTGCCATCTACATCTGCTCTTTGTATGAGTATAATTAGGCTATACACTGATAACTTGACCCACCAAAATGAATTTGTTAGATCTTTGTCTCTTTTTATTGTTAACTAGGTAGCGTGTCCGTGCGTTGTTACGGGACAACTAAATCTTTTGTACTAAAAACACACGGATCGCACGATAAGATACCAATACTGTTAAATTAAATACTGACGTCAAAGTGACATTTAATTCAAAAAGCAAAGTTCGTGAAATTAACATAGTCACGGAGAGCGCGACGTCGCTGGCTCACAAACTCTACTGTATAGACTTTTTCGTGATACGGCTAAGATAATATTTTATATTGGCAAAAATAATTCTACGATATTCATTTCTTTCATGCACCAATAAATCCATGAGTAAGTTCCGCTGCATCTCCATATAATCATGTACACACAGGTTCGAATATATATGCAAATAGGTTCGTGCCCGTGCGTTGATACGGGACAGCTAAACTTTTGTACTAAAAACACACGGATCGTACTATAAGATAACAATACTGTAAAAGTATATGACCGACGTTAAAGTGACATTTAATCCAAAAAGCTAAGTTCGTGAAATTTACATAGTCACAGAGAGCGTGGCGTCGCAGGCTCACAAACTCTATAGTGTAGATCTTTCCGTGATGCGGCTAAGATCATTTCTTATACCGACAGGAAGAGATTTCTGATATCCGTTTCTTTCGTGCGCCAACAAATCCACGAATAAGTTCCACCACATCTCCATACCATCCTGTACACGGCGCTAGCAAGCGAATTAGCCACAACTTATGTAATTAGTTTTATAATTAGCGTATGTTTAGTCCTCCTAATTGATATCTAAAAATTGAATGTGACAGTGACTAAAGTTTAGTCCTGGGATCCAAACACCCCCTAACTCTCGACTCCTGCTGGTTGCTCACTTGCACCACCATGCCTATGTGCCTGCCCGTATATACTCTAGTGCCAGAACGTCTAAGATAGTCTTTATTGTCCACCCTTTGAAAATATCATAACCTTAAGGTTGCCATTTGTGTATGTTGTAGGATTAGGATGCTTTGTACTGATCCATGAGAGTGTCTATGAGAGTCGAAATTTTTGATGCCATTATGATGTCTAAGCTTACTAATCAGACAGAGACGAACTTGATTCTTAAAATATTTTCAACACTGCTTTCGTATACTCCCTCTGTCCCAAAATAGAATTCATTCTCGCTTCCCGAGAAGTCAACTTTTTTAACTTCGACCAATTATATATAAAAGAATATTAATATTTATAATACATAATTAGTATCATTACATAGACCATTGAATATATTTTCATAATAAACTTATTTGGAGATATAAATGTTGCACGTATTTTTTATAAACCTAATCAAAGTTGAGAAAGTTTGACATGCACGCATGCCATAACGACTTATATTTTAGGGCAGAGGAAATATATGCTAATAGGAGTAGTCAACTATAAGTCGTGATGAACACAACAATACTTTCATATTATATGCTAATGGGAGTACGAAGAAACGCAGGGGAATGGACTTATATACTAATGGTGGGAATATTCGTTTAGAAAATTACAGAAGGTTCACCAGTCTCACCATGTATAACCTGCACATATTTTATTTTGCACCACTGATGTTCTCAAGGAGCAGCCACTTTTTAATTTCAGGTCTGCATGCTGGAAACACTAAAATTAAGGGTCAACCTTATTGAGTCGTCTTGCTTGATATTTGCCAATTGTCTTGCTTGAGCTTTGAGAACAAATTATACCTTTGGCAAAGACTAACACATAAGAGGTAGAATGTAACACCCTCGGTGTTACGCCTTAATCAAAATATTAAACCATGTCATGAGCATCATGTTTATGTATTATTGCATGTGGTAAATGAGAAATTAAATTTTATTGCACTAATTCTCAAATTGAGCTCTAATTTATTCCTTGTCCAAGTTGTCCTTCCAGCACGTCATCTCTCTCCACGTGAGAGCTCCTTAGCCACAAAGTCAAATAATAAATTATTGTCATTCACTAATTATTAGCATACCACTTGGCAAGATTTATATCTCCATCAATCTCACGACGCGCCTCTGTCATCTCTTGTTGTTCTAATTATCCCGCCTTTACTTCACTTGCTAATCACCTTGCTAATTTATCAGTGCACGCACCCTTTCCTCACGCATCACTGTAGACATATGAAAGCAACTGCGATACATTCTCTGCTGTTCTCCGCCATTTAACCTCTTGACCTACATGAAGGCACCAGCACCTTTCCCTCTCATAATCATGGAAAGTCTAGTCCACCGCCCCTTCAGCACGTCACGCAGACTGCAGCAATGTGCAGCCCGTAGAAAACACTGTAGCGTCGGAGCAAGCACTGTAGCAGCTCAGGAACTCTGTTCACGTGAAAAACACTGTTCACGTGGGAAGTACTTTTCACCCGCAGCCCCATCGTGCACGTCGGCGGCATGGTAGGTGTCATCAAGCTCGTCCTGGATGCAAAAATAGTCAAGCCCGTCGAGCACGTCTTCAGCTGTAGCGGAAGCTTTGGTCATTTTCCTCGGACGACGGTCGGCCTCACAACGTCTTGTGCACTGCATTGGGATCCAACCGTTAATGACTCCCCCTCGCATCTCTATCATTATTGTAATTTTCACGTACGTACAGCTCCCTAGGAATCTCTCCGAGCTGTTGCAACTGGACACATACAAGGAAATAAAGTGGGAGACAAGACTCGTTCCAAGTTTCAGCTGCTTCTCTGCTATCTGCCATGGACTTTGAACATGCATGTATATCTAAGTCGCTGGCAGCAGGCCTGGTTGTCATCCTCATCCACAGCATATGCCAAACACGAACGCATGATCGATCCTGTGGGATTGCTCGGAAATTTTCTACACGCAGCCACACCAAGCTGACTCACCGGCTCACCACACGCATCTATAAATACCCAGCAACACATGAACCCCTCCTCCAAGTCCAAGCTCACAGTCGCAGGCTCACAGCACGCGCACACACATCTGGCCTTCAGAATTTGTGAGCGACAGTCTAAAACAGTGCACCGTACATCACTGTAGCTGATCCCTGGTTATGGAGCTGTAGCCCACAGAAAAACACTGTTCACACCACCGCACACGGCACGGCCTGAGGACAACTCTGTCGACTCGTTCCGTGCTTCCAGCCCACTAGACTCGATACTGAACCGTTTGCTTCTCCATCCCCGCGTCTTTTGCCTTTATAAGGACATGCCGAGCCATCGAGCTGTTTCGCTCCACTGATCATTCACTTCTCTCAAATCAAGTAACCAGCATCTCACATCCGATTCACCACTTCGTGTTCTACCTTTTCCAAGAACACGCAAAGGTGCGAATAGATCAGTTGGTTAATCAAGCTAATTGGCCTCCTCCAATAATATCGTTTTCTTCATCTCTAGAGCTCATTTGAATTTATTTATTGATTGTGAAATAAATTTTGTTAGATTTCTAAATTCATGATCTATCTGTTAGTGTAATTAGTTCGTATAGTTCAGTGATACATTTAGGGTTACTTTATTATTTTGAAATGCTTATTATGGTTATTTAGAGAATAAATTTTTTATGATGCATGGTAGCTAGTGCACCTTGTTTTATTATATATATATATAGTAAATTGATATTAACAATAAGGATGTCTTTAGTTGCTAAGATAATACATGAAATGTTTCATACTTGTTTAGTGGGAATAATAGGTAACTTTGCGTATTAGTCATTAGAGTTAGCTTAGTAGCTTGGTAGATGTATTCTTATTTTAAGAGTTGCAGTTGCCTATATATTAATTATTGCATCATCATCACTGCATGCATATAGAGGACGAGCCACTGGAGATCGTGACATTCGGCGAGCAAGAGTACGACGAAGTCATCGAAGAGTACGAGGAGATCCTCGTGCAGGAGGACGTTCCGGAGCCACCCGTCACTGACTTTGCTGACACCGCGCCTGCCCAAGGCAAGCCCCGGTGCATAACCCCTATTTTTAAATGATCTGAATATATTTATATGATATGCATTTACGTTACAGGCATTTTATGGAAGCTACATGCATAAATATATCAACCATGAGTCCTACTAGTATAGGTCGAGTAGCTGCTATGCTCAAGATGTCGGTAGCGTGAGTAACCTGTCGTTACTCGCAAATAGGTGTTTAAACTGTGATATCATGATGAAATAATGGAAAGGAAAATGGTGACCGGACAGGGATGTGGATTTGGTACTGGTGGGTGTGAGGGGTTGTGTCCTGCGGCCAGCAGGGCATAGTCCGGTTACACTTTTTCCCTGCCTGTGTCGATTAAGGACCGGTCGTTGCATATGACTCTAGGCAAGTCACAGATTATTGTCCCAAGCACATACTTGGGTATGGGCGCAGGGAAGGCTTGCTGCTCTCTTATCGCGGATCCGGCTCTTTCCGGACCGACTGATGGGAAGAGGAGATGGTGGAGGTCCTTACACCACACTGAGTCCGGGACTCAGGATGTGGGGGCTTGGAGTCCAAGTTTGGACGGGGACCTGGACACCCGGGACAGGAGAGTGGTGGGTTAGTCCTACTTGTGCCTGGGGTACAAGCGGGGCGTGTGTCTTCGGGGCACCCAGCTGGGCACATTGATTCGTGAATCGCCGGGTTATCCGGTACGGCTTGTCTGCGGTTTAGCACCGTAGTAAGAACTGAAAGTTGAAAGGAGAAGAAATGGAACCGATTGCTCAACTCTTGCTTGAAAGTAGAACGAAGCTTATATAGATTGACTAGATGAAAACTTAAATACTGGTGATGATAATAATGTATCAATAAGGACTCACTATTAGTATTGCTTTTTGCTAAAAGAGAACCGACAAACCATAAAGCCTAGCATATTCCCTGGAGTCGGGAAAGTATTCCCTTTGTCGGATAAGTCTTTGCGAAAGTACATTGTGTACTGGGGTTTATTACCCCCATTGCGTGTGACGCTTGAGGAGTTCCTTGTGTGGAGGATCCATCTGGTGGGCTCAGACGGAATCCTCGTTATCTTATCGCTAGATGTTATCTTTTAATATTCCATTGTTTATCATTCCGCACTCTATATTTGGTATTGTAATAAGGTACTTTTCAAGAAACTCTAATGTATGAGATAGACTTGTGTTGTAACTCGTTTTCATTATTAAATCCTTGGGAAAAATGTGGATCTTTCGGGTTCTCCTTGGGGTGTGCTCGCGGACGACATCGTCATCAGTAGTTACTTTTAAGGTGCTTAGTGTCTGATGGAAGACAAGCACCTTCGTAAGTACGCTATTTCGGGTGGTTCTGCCACAGTTGGTACCAGAGCCAATAATGGTCATGAATTCCTCACTCTTTTACAAAACTAAAAGTGGACCAACAAAAGTTTTGCGAAAAGGAGGATGCGATTAAGTTAAGTATAAGCCCTAGCTATATGGTATATCTAGGATAGCGGCACTGGTTTTATCTAATCAGTTTTCTGCGGTAATAATCGACTTACATGACGTAAGAAATCGCTTAGTATACGGAAAGTGAGTGTGCGATGTGCCGAAAATTTTACGAACGCCGCTATATTCCGGCTTGAGTGAACGTATAGGTCGAAGCATGCATCATATAATAGCATCTTACTTGAACTAGGAATCCCCCTTCACGTATAATGAAAGTAGTAAATTGGTAGGATTAACTTAATGAATGCCTTAAAAAAATGTGCTGCCATTTCTTTAATCCCTGGATCCTGATCGGGAAGGTGTTCTAATGGATGGTTCGTCTCTCTTATAGATGAATCTGAGGTCCGGACGTGGGAGCACCAGTTCGGGAGCGGCCAACGAGGGCCATGGTGACAGTGCTCAGGCCTTTGAGCGTGGCAACGAGGGAGCTCGGGAGGTTCCACCCTTGGTTCCTCAGCCTTTTCCGCCACCGCCTCCGCCGCTGTCCGCCGCGGAGGTCATGGTGGAGTTGTTGGCTGCTCGCCAGGAGTCAGCCGCTGCTCGTCAGGAGACAGCTCGTGCCATGGAGATTATGGCACAGGCCCTCGCGGGTCTCGCCCGTGGAGGCCCCGGAGGCAACGGTGGGAATGGGGGTGGTGCTCGTCGTCCTGAGGGACAGTCCTCTTACCAGGACTTCCTCAAAACCCACCCGCCCACATTCACACCGTCGGACGATCCGTTGGAGGCGGAGCACTGGCTTCGCACATTGGAGCAGAAGTTTCGGCTGCTCGGAGTGGCCAACGAGCAGAAGATGCACTTTGCGTCCCAACTGCTTTTGGGGTCCGCAGGTGCCTGGTGGGAGACTTTCCAGGCCGTGGAGCTGCCGGATCACCCGGCGACGTGGCAGGAGTTCTCCACCGCCTTCCACGAGTTCTTCATACCTGCTGGTGTTATCCACCAGAAGGTGACCGAGTTCATGGAGCTACGTCAGGGGAGCAGGACAGTAATGGAGTATGTGACCCAGTTTAACCACTTGGCTCAGTATGCTGGTAGTCAGGTGGACACGGATGACAAGAAGAGGGATCGCTTCTTTCGCGGTCTCACCTCGCTCTTCAGAGAAGCTGTACTGGGAACTATCAGACCTTTGGGGCTCTGATGAACGCCGCCATTGCTCTTGAGGGTTTCCAGCGGGCATCCCAGGCGGATTGGAAGCGGAAGCGGGTGGCAGCTGGATCCTCCAGCCATCCCCATACTCAGAAGGTGCAGATTGTTAGGCGGGGGCCCTATCAACCATCCGGTGGGCCTCCGTACCGGTCACCCCAGCAGACATCACAGACTTCTGCTACTCAGTACAAGGCACCTCAAAGGCGAGTGCAGCCCAGCCAGAGACTCGAGGGGGACACTGGTTCCACCTCGTCGAGGATTCGGGAACAAGCACGGTGCTTGTTTCAAGTGTGGCAAGGATGGCCACTATGCTGTGGAGTGTCCTCAAGAAGCAGACAACTCGGCCGTCTCAAACCGTCGCAAATTCTAGGCTGATTAAGAGGACTTTCATCAAGAGGAAGGTGCCCAGCAGGTCGGGTCAGTGCACTTCATGGATGCTCGACAAGCTATGCAAAGAGAGACGATTATGGCTGGTATGTTTACCATCAAATCCCATCCGACTTTTGGTGTTGTTTGATTCGGTGCATCGCATTCCTTTATGAGCATGGGGTTTGTAGAGCGGCACAACTTATCACTATTGGCTATACCGTATGCCTATAAGATCCGTACTATGGGTTCTCAGATGTTCATCAATACCCGCACGGATACAGTAAGTTTGGTATTAGCCACCCACATTTACCGTCTATAGTTCATGATAATGCCTGGGCAAGGCATTGATGCTATTCTTGGAATGAACTGGTTGCGGTTGTATGGGGTAGTATTGGATATGAAGAGAAGAAGTGTAGAGTTACGGCTTCCATTTTCTGAGGATAGGATGTCTCTCATCATACCCTCAGAACCGGTCTTACCTGTTGCTGCCCATGCTGAAGCCGTACCTGATCTTACCTCCATTCCAGTAGTACGTGAGTTTCCAGATGTTTTCCCTGAAGATCTTCCTGGATTGCCACTGGACCATGAGGTAGAATTCTCCATTGAGCTTGAGCCTGGTACTGCTCCTATCTCCATGCGTCCGTACCGCATGGCTCCGAGAGAACTGGCAGAAATGAAGAAGCAACTGGAGGAGTTGATGGACAAGGGTTTCATCCGCCCAAGTTCTTCACCATGGGGTTGTCCAGCGATTTTCGTGAAGAAGAAGGATGGTACTCTACGGATGTGTGTGGATTACCACCCCCTCAATGCGGTAACAGTTAAGAACAAGTATCCTTTGCCCCGCATAGATACTTTGTTTGATCAGTTAGCTGGTGCCAAGGTGTTCTCGAAGATAGATCTCCGATCGGGCTACCATCAGATCAAGATCAGGCCAGGATATACCAAGGACAGCTTTCTCTACTAGGTATGGGTTGTATGAGTACCTAGTGATGTCTTTCGGTCTCACCAATGCCCCGGCTTTCTTCATGTACCTAATGAACTCAGTCTTCATGCCAGAGTTGGATAAGTTTGTGGTAGTGTTCATTGATGACATTTTGATCTACTCCAAGAATGATGAAGAGCATACCTGTCACCTCCGGATAGTCCTGACTCGACTCAGAGAACACCAGCTGTATGCTAAATTCAGCAAGTGCGAGTTTTGGTTAGATCGAGTGCAGTTTTTGGGACATGTGTTGACACCTGAGGGCGTTTCTGTAGATCCCAGCAAGGTGCAAGATGTGTTAGATTGGAAGTCTCCTAGGTCTATGCACTAGATCCGTCAGTTCCTTGGGCTAGCTGGATACTATCGACGTTTCATCCCCGATTTCTCGAAGATAGCCCAGCCCATGACTAAGCTGCTCCAGAAAGAAGCTAAGTTTGTTTGGGGTCCAGCTTGTGAAGAAGCTTTTCAGTCCCTGAAGACTTTTCTGACCACTGCTCCTGTATTGGCTCAACTCGATATTGAGAGGCCCTTTGATGTTTCTTGTGATGCCCGAAGATGGGATTGGGGTGTGTGCTTATGCAAGAGGGGCGTGTGATAGCTTATGCTTCTTGGCCTAATCGAAGAAGCACGAGGTGAACTACCCTACCCATGATTTAGAGCTAGCTGTTGTAGTTCACTCTCTCGAAGATTTGGAGGCGTTATTTGTTGGGCAACAAAGTGCATATCTTCACTTGACCACAAGAGCCTTAAGTATATTTTTACTCACCGAGTTGAACATGAGGCAAAGGAGGTGGTTAGAGTTGATCAAGGATTATAATTTGGAAGTCCACTATCATCCAGAAAAGCCAATGTGGTAGCCGATGCCTTAAGTCGTAAGTCGCATCAAAGTTGAGGATATACCCTTGTCACTTCACCACAGAGGTGCTAGCTCAGATTGCTTTGACCTCGTGAGCTGCTAGAGCAAATTATTCAGAACAAAAGAAAGACCTCAAGAGATTCCTCACATCAAGAAGTTGCTAGCTGAAGGACGTGGACCTCATTTTAGCATTGATGAGCTGGGAGTCATGAGATACAAGGATAGGCTGGTGGTTCCATCCAATGAAGAGCTGAAAAGAAAGATTTTAAAAGAAGCCCATCATTCCAAGCTGTCTATCCACCCTGGTAGCAACAAGACGTACCATGATCTACGCCAACTGTACTGGTGGTCTTACATGAAGCAAGATATCACCCAGTTCGTTGCGGAGTGTGACACTTGTGGTAGAGTCAAGGCAGATCATATGCGTACTCCTAGATATCTGCAGCCCTTGCCCATTCCTGTTTGGAAATGGGAGGATATTTCCCTGGATTTCATTGTGGGTTTACCCCGCACCTCCTCGGGCTTTGATTCTATTTGGGTCATTGTGGACCGTCTCACTAAGTCTGCCCACTTCCTTCCGGTGGACACTAGATATAATGCCAAGAAGTATGCGGAGTTATACTTTGATCGGATTGTGACCCTACATGGAGTTCCTCGCACCATCATATCTGATAGAGGGTCAGTTTTTGTCTCTCGTTTCTGGGAGAAACTCCAGGAGTGTTTGGGTACTCGTCTTCTCGAAGCTCGGCATACCATCCCGGCATCGATGGTCAAACCGAAAGGGTGAACCAGGTGCTCGAGGATATGTTGATGGCTTGTACCATCTCTTTTCCCGAGAAGTGGGATCAGTGTTTGAAGCTAGCCAAATTTTCTTATAATAACAGCTATCATGAGAGTATCCGTATGGCACCATTTGAAGCTTTATATGGACAGAAGTGTAGGACGCCACTAAACTGGGTTGAGGTAGGAGACCGTGGGTACTTCAGGCCGGATTTCATAAAGGAGGCTCGAGAGAAAGTAAATATAATTCGTGAACACTTGAAGTCAGCTCAGAGTCGACAGAAGGCTTACGCAGACAAACGAAGAAGACCTTTGGAATTTGCAGCTGGAGATTATGTGTATCTCAAGGTATCTCCTTTGAGAGGGGTACATCGGTTTGGTGTCCATGGCAAGTTAGCCCCTCGGTATGTGGGTCCATACAAGGTGTTGCAGCAGTGTGGTCCCGTTGCTTATCGTCTCCAACTCCCTGAAATTCTCTTGGCAGTTCACAATGTATTTCACGTCTCGCAACTGAAGAAATGCCTACGAGTTCCTGAAGAATCTATAGAAATAGAAGGACTTCCGCTCCAACCTGATCTGTCTTATGTGGAGCATCCTATAAAAATTTTGGATGAGAAGGAGAGAGTGACCAAGAACAGGGTGATAAAGTTTTACAAGGTACAATGGCAAAATCATTCTGAGACTGAAGCCACGTGGGAACTAGAGAGTTACCTATTGAAGCATTACCCCCATCTCCTCAATGGTTCTGATAGTTAGTTGCTACGTCGCAATGTATTTCCTACCTTATTCTCACACTAGACACATAAAATCTCGGGTCGAGATTTTGTTTTAGGGGGGTAGATTTGTAACACCCTCGGTATTACGCCTTAATCAAAATATTAAACCATGTCATGAGCATCATGTTTATGTATTATTGCATGTGGTAAATGAGAAATTAAATTTTATTGCACTAATTCTCAAATTGAGCTCTAATTTATTCCCCTTCCAAGTTGTCCTTCCAGCACGTCATCTCTCTCCACGTGAGAGCTCCTTAGCCACAAAGTCAAATGATAAATTATTGTCATTCACTAATTATTAGCATACCACTTGACAAGATTTATATCTCCATCAATCTCGCGACGCGCCTCTGTCATCTCTCGTTGTTCTAATTATCCCGCCTTTACTTCACTTGCTAATCACCTTGCTAATTTATCAGTGCACGCACCCTTTCCTCACGCATCACTGTAGACATATGAAAGCAACTGCGATACATTCTCTACTGTTCTCCGCCATTTAACCTCTTGACCTACATGAAGGCACCAGCACCTTTCCCTCTCATAATCATGGAAAGTCTAGTCCACCGCCCCTTCAGCACGTCACGCAGACTGCAGCAATGTGCAGCCCGTAGAAAACACTGTAGCGTCGGAGCAAGCACTGTAGCAGCTCAGAAACTCTGTTCACGCGAAAAACACTGTTCGCATGGAAAGTACTTTTCACCCGCAGCCCCATCGTGCACGTCGGCGGCATGGTAGGTGTCATCAAGCTCGTCCTAGATGCAAAAATAGTCAAGCCCGTCGAGCACGTCTTCAGCTGTAGCGGAAGCTTTGGTCATTTTCCTGGGACGACGGTCGGCCTCACAACGTCTTGTGCACTGCATTGGGATCCAACCGTCAATGACTCCCCCTCGCATCTCTATCATTATTGTAATTTTCACGTACGTACAGCTCCCTAGGAATCTCTCCGAGCTGTTGCAACTGGACACATACAAGGAAATAAAGTGGGAGACAAGACTCGTTCCAAGTTTCAGCTGCTTCTCTGCTATCTGCCATGGACTTTGAACATGCATGTATATCTAAGTCGCTGGCAGCAGGCCTGGTTGTCATCCTCATCCACAGCATATGCCAAACACGAACGCATGATCGATCCTGTGGGATTGCTCGGAAATTTTCTACACGCAGCCACACCAAGCTGACTCACCGGCTCACCTCACGCATCTATAAATACCCAGCAACACATGAACCCCTCCTCCAAGTCCGAGCTCACAGTCGCAGGCTCACAGCACGCGCACACACATCTGGCCTTCAGAATTTGTGAGCTACAGTCTAAAACAGTGCACCGTACATCACTGTAGCTGATCCCTGGTTATGGTGCTGTAGCCCGCAGAAAAACACTGTTCACACCACCGCACACGGCACGGCCTGAGGACAACCCTGTCGACTCGTTCCGTGCTTCCAGCCTACCTAGACTCGATACTGAACCGTTTGCTTCTCCATCCCCGCGTCTTTTGCCTTTATAAGGACATGCCGAGCCATCGAGCTGTTTCGCTCCACTGATCATTCACTTCTCTCAAATCAAGTAACCAGCATCTCACATCCGATTCACCGCTTCGTGTTCTACCTTTTCCAAGAACACGCAAAGGTGCGAATAGATCAGTTGGTTAATCAAGCTAATTGGCCTCCTCCAATAATATCGTTTTCTTCATCTCTAGAGCTCATTTGAATTTATTTATTGATTGTGAAATAAATTTTGTTAGATTTTTAAATTCATGATCTATCTGTTAGTGTAATTAGTTCGTATAGTTCAGTGATACCTTTAGGGTTACTTTATTATTTTGAAATGCTTATTATGGTTATTTAGAGAATGAATTTTTTATGATGCATGGTAGCTAGTGCACCTTGTTTTATTATATATATATAGTAAATTGATATTAACAATAAGGATGTCTTTAGTTGCTAAGATAATACATGAAATGTTTCATACTTGTTTAGTGGGAATAATAGGTAACTTTATGTATTAGTCATTAGAGTTAGCTTAGTAGCTTGGTAGATGTATTCTTATTTTAAGAGTTATGTTGCCTATATATTAATTATTGCATCATCATCACTGCATGCATATAGAGGACGAGCCACTGGAGATCGTGACATTCGGCGAGCAAGAGTACGACGAAGTCATCGAAGAGTACGAGGAGATCCTCGTGCAGGAGGACGTTCGGAGCCACCGTCATCGACTTTTGTTGACACGCGCTACCGCCCAAGGCAAGCCCCAGTGCATAACCCCTATTTTTAAATGATCGAATATATTTATATGATATGCATTTACGTTACAGGCATTTTATGGAAGCTACATGCATAAATATATCAACCATGAGTCCTACTAGTATAGGTCGAGTAGCTGCTATGCTCAAGATGTCGGTAGCGTGAGTAACCTGTCGTTACTCGCAAATAGGTGTTTAAACTGTGATATCATGATGAAATAATGGAAAGGAAAATGGTGACCGGACAGGGATGTGGATTTGGTACTGGTGGGTGTGAGGGTTATGTCTGCGCGGCACAGGCATAGCCCGTTACACTTTTTTTCCCCGCTCTGTGTCGATTAAGGACCGGTCGTTGCATATGACTCTAGGCAAGTCACAGATTATTGTCCCGAGCACATACTTGGGTATGGGCGCAGGGAAGGCTTGCTGCTCTCTTGTCGCGGATCCGGCTCTTTCCGGACCGACTGATGGGAACAGGAGATGGTGGAGGTCCTTACACCACACTGAGTCCGGGACTCAGGATGTGGGGGCTTGGAGTCCAAGTTTGGACGGGGACCTGGACACCCGGGACAGGAGAGTGGTGGGTTAGTCCTGCTTGTGCCTGGAGTACAAGCGAGGCGTGTGTCTTCGGGGCACCCAGTTAGGCACATTGATTCGCGAATCGCCGGGTTATCCGGTACGGCTTGTCTGCGGTTTAGCACCGTAGTAAGAACTGAAAGTTAAAAGGAGAAGAAATGGAACTGATTGCTCAACTCTTGCTTGAAAGTAGAACAGGCTTATATAGATTGACTAGATGAAAACTTAATACGGCTGATGATAATAATGTATCAATAAGGACTCACTATTAGTATTGCTTTTTGCTAAAAGAGAACCAGCAAACCATAAAGCCTAGCATATTCCTTGGAGTCGGGAAAGTATTCCCACTGTCGGATAAGTCTTGCGAGTACATTGTGTACTCAGGGTTTATTTACCCCTGTTGCAGGTGACGCTTGAGGAGTTCCTTGTGTGGAGGATCCATCTGGTGGCCTCAGACGGAATCCTCGTTATCTTATCGCTAGATGTTATCTTTTAATATTCCGCTGTTTATCATTCCGTACTCTATATTTGGTATTGTAATAAGGTACTTTTCAAGAAACTCTAATGTATGAGATAGATTTGTGTTGTAACTCGTTTTCATTATTGGATCCTTGGGAAAAATGTGGATCTTTCGGGTTCTCCCTTGGGGTGTGCTCGACGGACACCGCTCGCTGTAGTTACTTTCGAGGTGCTTAGTGTCTGATAGAAGACAAGCGCCTTCGTAAATACGCTATTTCGGGTGGTTCTGCCACATAGAAGTTGCAAGAATAAAGCTAGGTGGCCTACTATGCACCCAGCCTAATTTAATACCCTCCAAATTATGGACAATACCATATGATCCGGTTTACGTGGAGATGAAAGATATCTGACCGAGCGAGAGAGGGGCACCGCATGATTGTTTCCTTCCATGCATGTGGCCTTAGGTGATCGATTTGTTTCCTTTAAAGCAGGCAGGGATGACAATTTCTTTTTCTATCGCGCGGTGCATGATTATTGTTTCCTTCCATGCACGTGGCCTTAGGTGATCGATTTGTTTCCTTCAAAGCAGGCGGGGATCACAGGCGTGGGTAGACGGACGAACCAAAACAAATGTTGCACCAAAAAATGTCCACACTTTATTCTTTTTAGTTGCATGAGATAGGAAATATGGTTCTTTCTAGCCTCTTATTATATATTTTTTTTCAGAGGATGGATCTTCAGAGTGAACCGTCAGAGCATGAATCTTCAGAGTGAACCTAAAGGTAAGAAATTTTATGTAATTTCATCAAAATTTCTCTTGACTGATACATAGCAAATTCATTAAAATAATGTTTAGCAACCAGTTAACTCGGGTGAAACCAACACTGTTCTATGCCTCTATCCATTAGAGAAGGGTTAGAGGATGCACGAATGCGCTAGACTGAATTGTCATGATTTATTGCAGACAACGGGAGCACAACATGCTATAGCAAAGCCACAAAATTGCAAAACATGTTTTTAGATCATCTTGAGATTGCCAAAGGTGCTACATGCTTCAATTAAACCAAAAAAAAAAAAAACATGCCAGCAATGCTCGTTTCAATTAAACATATCAGAACCCACATTAGCTCGGAATGCATGGGAACCTGGAGCTGGGAGGCAAAGTCAACTAGATGTTCACCCCTCTACTGGCAACTTGCAGGTTAATTAATCCATCTCGCGATCTGGATCAGATGCTAATCTTGACGCACTTTCGTCCGTGCAAGCGAGCTTGCCAGCCATAGCGCAGACATGACAGCCTCGTAATCAAGCTCTATGGACAATGCGGTTCTTATTAGTTGGCTTTGGTTGCAACGTATGAGCACGCAATTGGTCACACATGAGAATGATTCTCCCTGTCTGCTGGTTCAGCTCTTTAGTTGCATCCACCTCCATCGCTATATAAAGAAGGAAGCCGAAGCCCGGAAGACACCATTGCAGCAGCTTGCCTTTGATCTTCTCTCCCCACTCCCAGAAGTTTCAGTGTTTCACAGCTTTCACCAATTCCAAGGATGGTGTGCCACCTGAGATCTGCTAGCATGCCTTCCAGCCCTCGCTCCAGCGAGACCTCTGTTGAGGAACAGATTCTGAGCCTGAAAGCAGCCATCTCTCTGCCTTCAGCGACCATTGAAACCATGGTCGATGGTCTGAGCAAGCTCGGGAGCATCTACATCCACATAGATGCGCTCACATGCCTGCCCAGCAGCCAGAGGAAGGCAGTGGAGGAGGAGCTCGAGCGCTCCGTCGTCCTGCTTGACCTCTGCAGCGCCATTCAAGAGAGCTTTGTGGAACTCAAGGCCAGTGTCCAGGAGATGCAGTTGGCTCTCAAAAGAGGAGACAACGCGGCTCTTCAGACCAAGATTCAGTGCTATGCGCGCTCAGCTAAGAAGGCTCAGAAGCAGTTCAAGAAGGTCAACAAGAAGACTGCCTCTAACATCGAAGGATGCAGGGTGATCAACCTGGTCGCTGAAGTGAGGGAAATTGCCTTGTCGATCCTCAAATCGATATTGCATCTCCTGTCAAAGCAAATTGCGGTTCGAAGTTCTAGCAAGTGGTCACTTGTCTCCAAGTCATTCCAAAAGAAGAGAATCATGTGCGAGGCGGAGCAGTTGCAAGGGTTGGAGCTGGACATTGCTGATCTTGAGAGCGGAGTTGGGACTTTGTTCAGGATGTTGATCCAGAGCAGAGTTTCTCTTCTGAATACTCTTAGCTTGTAGACAGATCATACAACACCTCTGACCCCCCCTGCGATTAGCATCCGCCTTTTACAGGATCTGCTGATCATACAAACAATTTTGTATGTGTAACACCCTAAAATTTGAACTTTTGAAAATATGGTTAAAAATGATTTAATTCTGTATTTTTGTGTTCATGAAACATAGAAAAAATACTAATTTTCATTAAATTAAAATACATCATAGGGTTTAGCAACACTGCTGATGCATTCATGCCACTGCATTGGATTTATTGAGACGAGTGGTTTTGACCAAAAATTCAAAATGAATTCAAATGCTTTCGAAATTGAGTTGAAAAGTGCTTTCAAATAAAGGAAAACGAAAAAAAGAAACCACTCCCATCACTCTTTTTGGCCCAAAGGCCCTTGGCCTCTCTCTCCCCTTCTCCCCTCTCTTCTGGCCTGGAAGCCCAGCAGCTAGCCAGCCCACTCGGCCTCCCATCCCGCAGACCCAGCCAAGCAGGCCACCGGAGCCCAGCTCCTTTCCCCTCACCCGCGGCCCGCTCCCGCTTTCCCTTCTCCTCACCAAAGCCATGGCCCAGCAAGAGCCAAAGCCCACGCACTCCTCCTCTCTTCCTCTGTCCGGCTGACGCCTCGGCACCACTCCCTTTCTCGCTGACGTCCTGGGCCCACTGGTCAGCTCCTTCCCCTTTCTTCCACCTCGTGCCCGAGCGGGACTCCAGCCGTAACCGCACGAGCGGAAGCCCCAATCCACCCTAGACTCTTGGCGTGAGCGCCACGCCTAGGCCCTATAAAACCGAGCCCTCCACCTCCGCCTAGCTCCCGTGCGACGCCGCTTTGTGCCCTAGCCGCCGCACCCTAGCGCACAAACCCTAGCACCACCGCCGCTGTTTTGGTCTGTCGTTCCGCAGCCTCACCGTCGCTCCAAGCTATTTGTCGAGCCATGCGTCAAGGTAAGAAAGCCACAGGTGCCGCGTATGCCCTCTCTCTTCCTCCCTATTGTGTGTGTGGGCTCGCCGAAGCTACGCCGGACTTCCCGAGCCGCTCGAGCAAGCCCCGAGCTGCCCTAGTGCCCTCGCGTCCCTCTCCGACCCCACGGATGAGTTCGCCGTCTTCTTCTCTACCTCCCTGTGTTTTTTCCCATCGAGTTTGGAGTTCGGAAGCTCGCTCGGTGGAACTCCGGCGAGGTCCGATCGCCGCCGGCAATGGCAACTGCCGTGGTGGTCATCTTCTTCGGCCAGCCGCGCTTCTCTTTCCCTCGATCTAATCAGCGTCGTCCAATCTCAATGCAATGGTCCAGATCTCACCATACCATTTTGGCGGCCATCTTGCTAAAGACCCCCTACTCTTTTCTATTTTTGAACCCGTCATCCCTGGTTTCTTTCAAAATGATCCCTACCTTTTCTTTATATAGTGCCCACAGTCCTCGGCCAGATTTAAAGTTCGGATTTTATTTATTTTAATTCAGAAATCAAGTTCCATCTATTTACAAAATTGTCACTATCTTCATTAGGCCATATCTTCTCCGTTTTAACTCTGTTTTGATCCATTCAAGTTGCGTTAGGTTCGTAACGACGTAATCTACGTGTTAGTAACATTGTTTAGCATGTTTAGAGCTTTTGAATAAAATAGTAATGTGATATTTCTCTGAAGTATCTTATATATATTCTATAATTGAAATAAATAAAGCCTATAGTTTCTTTTCGATGCAAATCTATCGGTAGATGTATCTTTTTCACCGTAGCTCCGATTATAGTGCTTTTCGCGTATGTGTGTTCTGTCACACCTAATTTTAAGGATAAAATTGAATGCACTAAACTCATGTGTGCCCAGGGATCAGTCACACACACAAGCTGACAAATTATATAAAGTATCATCACAGTGTATCTTACATCACGATTAATAACATATCTTAGTCTTACACCACACAGCGGAAAAATAAAAGTTAACACTCTCGCGGAACTCCATCACAAGGACGGTCAACTGGTTGACCACAAGCCTAATGGTCCACAGGAAACTCCTCATATGCATTGTCATCTGTTACCCATCCAGGATTTTTATCCAAAAATATAGAAAGTAAACAAGCGTAAGTACTTCTTATACTCAACAAGATAATATGGGGTTATGAAGCTCAAAAAGGTTGACACTGGTTTACTGCAATTAGCACTTTTAGTAAGTCAAGATTTTATTATAAGTATTGTCAAGTTATGCTTATGCTCCCATTTAAACACACTTAATCAGATATCAGCATCATTTGGATCATATCATCATAAACCATCATAAATGAACAACAATAAGTAACCAATTATTCTGTGAGTTTTCTGGGCCGCTCGTGACCGTGAGCACAGCTGTTATAACAATTTGTTATCCTCTGCAGAGGTGGTGCACATTCACCGCGAGTCGTGATTCCCATATGCCCGGGTTAATTACTCCTATATCACTGCCAAGGTGAGCGGACAGGGTACACTATGAAGCCATTTCATAGGTTTCTCTAGCAAGTTAGGGCCGCTAGGTTTCCTCAGCAGGCAGATGTAGGAACCCCCCTTTCCTATGGCACATATCCATCGTGGCTATACACATAGGAACAGAGGTAGTTCTATACCCAACGTGGCAAGCCCCTTTTGCGCCATAAAGGTAACCTCTAACAAGCTAGAAAAGGTCCTATTACTGAGCTAAAGTCAGAGCCATAAGGCCCTCACGGTTGCACTGTCAGTCCCAGCTTTTGCCGACAGATAAGTCCTTATGGAGGGCCGAGAGCATCATGATCAAAAGTCATTTGCTCCATCGTCCTATAATCCAGATGTTTAAAAGCAACTTTTACCTTTTCTTTCCATAGAATCATTGTTCAATATGTAGATCATATACAGTTATGTTGAGCACTAGCAAACTACCCATATGCATATAACCCATAGGAGACAAGGAACAGGATAATCAATCACTAGGATGTCCTGACGGGTATCAAAATTAGACACATGCAAATGAGAAATTAATAAAGATGAATATGCATCAAGGTAGATCCCATGCTATACTTGCCTTGGTTAGCAAACTCCTGCTGGTCCTGCTGGTTGTCGAAGAACTCTTGGTCTCCACCGTTCTCCTCACCGTTTGAACGTGACGAACACGGCAACATACAACATTCCAAAGGCATTCATGCAAAGCAAACATTCCTATAATTAGAACAGTACACCAATAGTATAGAAAACAAGATAAAATGCTTATGAAAAGAATCTACGTCTCGCTACGATCATGTCAACGCGAAGTTCACGAAAAACGGAGCTAAAACGCAAAAGTTATGAATTAAACGAGGTTTCCTATAGTACTTTATTTAATTAAACCTAACCATGAAATTTAAAAGTTGCAAACTTGATTAACAGTGGTACTAACATATAGATTATGAAATTACAAAACTAACGCAATTTGAACAAGTCGATTCGGAGCTAAAACGATGATTCTATGAGCAAAACAATTCCGGTGGCATTTCTGTAAATACTGAAAACGTATTTTGGACTAAAACAGTATACTTTACGTCTTCAAAACGAGAAAGTGTACTCTGGAAACGTGCTTTGGACTGCGGGTTCAATTAGGCGAAAACAGGGGGGCTCTTTAGCAAATCTACCCGCGAAGGGGTATCGGCCATCGGTGGTCGTTGGATCAAGAACGGACGGCTCGGATTAGTTCTGGGAGGGAGAGAGGGAAAGGAGCCGGCTGGAACAGTGGCTCCAGCGGCAGCGCTCCATGGCCGGCGGCGTGGAGCTCGCCGGAGTGCGCGGTTAGGGGCCTACGGGCCACGGTTCAAAGAACCGAAGACACCGGGAGAATGAGAGGGAGCAAGGGATCTCGGCCAGGCCGATACGGCGGTCGGAGAACGCTGCTGACGCGGGGGTCGCCATGGCCGATGGCGGGAGCACACGGCGCACGCGGAACTTGGCCTACGATCTATGAAACGAGAAAATAACTGCACGGGGAGACAAGAGGGGAGAACGGCAAAGCTCACAGCGGGGAAAAACAGGGTCGACGGCGGCTCGGAGACGGCGGACCACGCGGAGGCGGACGACGAATCCCGGCGCGCACTACGGCGGTTGCAGTGGCTTCCTCGGCGCTAGGATCTTTTCTAGCTTATTAGTGGTTACCTTTATTGGTGTAAGAATGGCTTGATGAATCGGGTATACTGCGGTCTCTGTCTCCTTGTGTATAGGCTACGTGTCATTGTGCCATCGAGAAGGGGGGCTCTACATCTGTTTGCCGAGTGAATCTAATGGTCCTAACTTGTTAGACAAACATTTAAAAGGCTTCATAGTGAACCCTGCCGACCTTCCTTGGAAGTGGGTCAAGTGATTAGCTACCTCGGGCGAAAGGGTAAATCACGACTCACAGTGAAAGTGTACAACCTCTATAGAGTGTAAAACTGGTATATCAGCCATGCTCACGATCACGAGCGGCCTTAGAACATTTACGGAATAGATGATGAACACAGATAATACTGATGATGAAGATACACACTAATGATTACTGTTTATGCTATTCATTATTTATGTTTACTTGATCATGTGTTTATACGGGCTTATGATAAGTTTCATGCTACTCAACTGCTTAAAATCATGACTCGTTAAAAGCTAATCGCAGTTAAACCAGTGTCAGCCTTTTGAGCCTCATGAACACCATGTTATATTTGTTGAGTACGACATGTACTTAAGCTTGCTTTATGTTTTTCTCAAATATTTGGATAAAAATCCTGGATGGGTACCAGATTGCTAGAGTTTGGAGGAATTAGGCGCCTGGCGAACGCGAAGAAGAGAGCGGAGAGGCAGCAGGGGTGCGCGCGGGGGGTTCGGCACCCTTTAAATGAGGTCGGGGAGCGGGGCGATGCGCCCACGACGCCAGGAGCGGACGGCGGTTGCGGCTTGGACTCGCGCGGCGGTTGCGGGAGGAGGGAGACGGCGCTGACGCGCGGGCCCGGTTCGTCAGCGGCTACGGAGAGGGAAGTGCGCGCGGCAACGGTTGCCGCCCGAGTGGGCCGGCCCAGGAAAGGAAGAGGGGGAGGGCGAGCGGGCCGCGGGAATGAAAAAGGCCAATTGGGCCGAAAGTGAGGAAGGGATGGAGAGAAAAGAAGAAATCCTTTTTCTTTTTCTAAATAAATTTTCCAAACTCATTTTCAAGTTGAATTTGAATTCAATTCAAATTTTAGTCAAAGCTAATCATTACAAAAACAAATGTGCAGCAGCATGAATGCATCAACATGTTTCTATTCCTTATATTTGATTTTAATTTCCCAAAAATTATTAATTTCCTATATTTGAATGCACACTTAATAACATAATTGAATCAATTTTACTTATTTTAAAAGAATGAAAATTTTTGGGTGTTACAATTCTACCCCCCTTAAGATGAATCTCATCCTCGAGATTCGGATGATTGCTTACTCAAACAGTTGGGGATAAGACTTTCGCAAATCCTCTTCTCTTTCCCAAGTAGCCTCATCCTCTGTATACCGATTCCACTGTACTTTGCACATTTTTATAACTCGGCTCCTTGTAACTCTTTCTACCGTCTGTAAGATCTTTATCGGATACTCTTCATATATGAGATCTTCCTTAACAGCAAGTTCTTCTAAAGGAATCTACTCTTCTGGTACTCGCAAACACTTCTTTAATTGAGAAACATGAAACACATCGTGTACACCTGACAAACTCTCAGGCAGTTCCAACTGATAGGCTACTTCTCCACGTCTCACTAGGATCTTAAAAGGTCCAATATACCTTGGTGCCAACTTTCCCTTCATATTGAATCTTTTCACACTTCTCATTGGTGACACCTTCAAGTACATATAATCTCCAACTTCGAAAGTCAGCTCTCTTCTACGACTATCAGCGTAACTCTTCTGTCGAGACTGAGCCACTCTCAAGTTGTCTCTAATCATTCTCACTTGTTCTTCCACGTCTCTAAGGACATCGGGTCCAAACACTTGAGTTTCTCCAGTCTGATTCCAGAACAAAGGCGTTCTACATTTACGTCCATACAGTGCCTCAAAAGGTGCCATTTTAAGACTCTTTTGGTAACTGTTGTTGTATGAGAACTCAGCATATGGCAGACTCTTATCCCAATTAGTACCATATTGCAGTGCACAAGCTCTCAACATATCTTCCAAAATCTGGTTGATCCTTTCAGTCTGTCCATCAGTTTGTGGGTGGTAAGCAGAACTAAAATTCAACTTTGTCCCCAAAGATCTATGTACTTTTTGCCAAAATTGCGACGTAAACTGAGTGCCTCTATCAGACACAATCTTCTTGGGAACACCATGTAAGCACACTATCCTTTCCATGTACAACTCTGCTAGCCTTGCACCAGTATAGGTAGTCTTGACTGGTAAAAAGTGACCAACCTTGGTTAGTCGATCCACTATTACCCAGATTGAGTCATAACCTCCTTGGGTGCGAGGCAAACCTACGATAAAATCCATTCCAACTTCTTCCCATTTCTATTCTAGAATCTTCATTGGTTGTAGCAACCCTGCAGGTCTTTGATGCTCAGCTTTCACTCTTTGACAAGTGTCACACAAAGCCACATACTCTGCCACATCTCTCTTCAAACCATACCACCAATACTTCTCTTTGAGATCCAAATACATCTTCGTACTTCCGGGATGTATAGAATAAGTAGACTCATGTGCCTCTTGCAGAATTGCATCACGGATAGCCTTCACTTCAGGTACACATATCCTTTTCTCAAACCAAAGAGTACCATTCTCATCCATCCTGAATCCTGGTGCCTTTCCAAGTACTATATTCTCTGCTATCTCCTTAAGTTTTTCATCCTCCAATTGACCTTTGCATATCTCTTGCTCCAAGGTAGGCTCTATCACCAATTCCATTGCATTAGTGACAAGGCTCAAGTTGAGATACTCCATTTCAGCATACAACTCTGCTGACATAAATGTCATCCAAAGTTCATTGGCATAACTCTTCCTGCTAAGTGCATCAGCCACGACATTTGCCTTTTCCTGGATGATAATGCACTTCCAAATCATAGTCTTTGATCAATTCTAACCAACGATGTTGTCTCAGATTCAAATCTGACTGGGTAAAGATATACTTCAAACTTTTGTGATCTGTATAGATATCACTCTTATGCCCAATTAGATAATGTCTCTAGATTTTCAAAGCATGAACCACAGCTGCCAATTCCAAGTCATGAGTAGGGTAATTCAACTCATGCTTCCTCAATTGTCTAGATGCATATGCCACAACTCTTCCTTCTTGCATAAGCACATATCCAAGGCCCAAACGAGATGCATCACAATATATCGAGAAGTTCTTGCTTAAATCTAGCAAAATCAACACTGGAGCTGTAGTCAATCTCTTCTTTAGCTCATCAAAGTTTGCCTAGCATTTATCAGACCATATAAATTTAGCATTCTTTTCCAACAGAGCTGTCATAGGCTTAGCAAGCTTGGAAAAGCCTTCAATGAACCTCCTGTAGTATCCAACCAATCCCAAAAAACTACGGATCTCACTTACATTGGTTGGTGGTTTCCAATTCAGTACATCTTGCACTTTGCCTGGATCCACTGCTATTCCACCATTGGAGACAACATGACCTAGAAAAGAGACCTCCTTCAACCAAAACTCACACTTGCTCCACTTAGTGTACAACTTATGTTCTCTAAGCTTTTGTAAGACCAACCTTATATATTCAGCATGTTCTTCTTCGGTCTTGGAGAATATTAGTATGTCATCAATGAATACCACCATAAATTTATCAAGAAACTCCATGAACACCTTATTCATCAGATACATAAAGTATGCAGGTGCATTGGTCAATCCAAAAGACATAACAGTATATTCATACAAGCCATACCGTGTAGTGAATGTTGTCTTGGGTATGTCCGAGTTTTGAATCTTAAGCTGATGGTACCCTGAGCGTAGATCAATCTTGGAGAACACATGGGCTCCTCTCAACTGATCAAACAAATCATCAATCCTAGGCAAAGAGTATTTATTCTTGATTGTAACCTCATTAAGTGAACGGTAATCCACACACATCCGTTGACTACCATCCTTCTTATCCACAAAGATCACAGGTGCTCCCCATGGGGAAGAACTGGGGCGTATAAAACCTTTTTCTTGCAACTCTTTTAGTTGTTTCTTAAGCTCTTCTAATTCATTAACCCCCATTCTATATGGACGTTTAGCTATAGGTGCAGCTTCAGATAATAATTCAATAATGAATTCAATGTCATGGTCAGGTGGCATACCTGGCAAGTCATCGGGGAAAACATCCGTGAATTCCTCCACAACGCGATCTTGTTTATTGGATTCACCATCTAGCCGGTTCACAGTGGTTGCTGGCTGAGCTTGCACTACCACTTCCACACAGATTCTATCTCCATTGGGTGATGTCACAACAACAGACTTCTCCTAACACTGAATCACTGCTCGGTGTTGTTTCATCCAATCCATTCCCAGAATGAGATCAATTCCCGCTGTTCTCAACACAATAGGTTTCACTTTGAAGTCTACCCCCTTAAGGAAATACTAGCTGAGGGACTCCAATAAGAAGCGGGCATACTACCTCCCGGTGAATTTACTAGTATGGGGTTTTTCATGGCACACAAAGGTATGCTATGCATTCTAACAAAAGCTTGGGAAATAAATGAATGCGAAGCACCGAAATCAAAAAGTACTGTAGCAGAGATAGAGTTGACACTGAACGTACCCAACATGACCTCAGGCGTCTCCTGAGCTGCATCAGATGACACATAGTTCACCTTCGCAGTGTGAGGTGGTCGGGCATTGAACTTCTGATTGACATTCTGGTTCTATGGAGCTTGCTGGTTCTGCTTCTTGGGACACTGATGAGCATAGTGACCCACTTCTCCACAGCGGTAGCATGCATTGGGGTTATTGGGTGCACCACTCTTCACAGGAGCATTGTTGGGCATTCCTTGGCGTGATGCCGTATTGCCGATCTATTGTGGGGGACACTGATTTCCAAACTGTTGCTGGTACTGGGGGCGTTGCTGGAACTAGTTACGCTGAGGATACTGACCACGGTTTCCCTGGTTAGATGGTCCTTGATTCCTCTACTGAAAACCCTGCTGGGGATAGGCACATGGGCTGGTGTTGCTTCTAGAAGCTTGCCCTTGAAGCCTCCTCTTCTTGGCTTCCATCTCTTTACGCTTATCGTCAATCACAATAGCGCGGTTCACCAAAGACTGGAAGTTAGGGTAGGTGTTGGACATCAGCTGGAGCTGCAGTCCATCATAAAGTCCCTTGAGGAAATGGCGTTGCTTCTCCTTGTCCTCAGCTACATCATTTGGAGCATAGCATGATAGTTGTGCGAACTTGTCACGATACTCCGCCACAGTCATGGATCCTTGCTTAAGTGACCTGAATTCCTCTTGCTTCAATTCCACTAGTCCATTGGGGATATGATATGACTGGAAATTGTCCTTGAATTCCTACTAGGTGATCTCAGGAGCATTATTGGGGCGTCCATACTGGAAAGAATCCCACCAATCCTGAGCAGCTCCCTAGAGTTGACCAGAAGCATACAACACCTTCTCAAGATCGTTGCATTGTGCTATGTTAAGTTGTTTTTCCACAACACGCAACCAATTGTCTGCCTCCAAGGGGTCTGAGGCATGGGTGAACACAGGAGGGCGACCCTTCATGAATTCTCCACGCTTGTCTCTGACCTGAACAGGCGGTGGTCCTCTTGCAGGCTCATTATCCAAGCGTTGCATCATGGCTTGCATCAACTGCGCTTTCATTCCCATCAATTGCTCCATAGTCACTGGTGGCGGTGGTGGTGGATTCATGAGAGCATCACGTCCACGACCACGACCTCTGCCTCTTCCTCCTCTTGCGGCCATCTGCTTTCCAACAAATGCGCAAAATTTTAGAGATTTCCAAATTATAGAGAGCTTATAAAAGATAAGAAACAATGCTGAGAATTTTCTGGACAAGATTCAAATACATCAGTTCAGTAAATCTGTCATAACTGGAGTTTCAGAGATCCAACAGAGGTGTACCAAGAATGGTTGGAAATCTTAAGAGATCAGCTACAACTTTTATTTAGATCACTTTTACAGATTCTGACATACACATGGTCAAAAACAGAGCTAAACCGAAACTGTTCTGGGTTCCAGTCTGCACAGAAACATCAACTTGTGACAGCTAGATCTCACAAACCAGAGAAGCTATTGACGTGATTCCAGAGACATTTCAAAGATACAGAAGTCTAGATATCTCCACAAAAATTTCAGAATTTTGGCAGCCCATATTTCGAGATACAAGATAAAGAACACAGACTGCTCCAGAAAATAGCACAGTAGAGATAAGATAAAGCAAACCCATCTACATTAAGACTTCTTCTAAACTTAAAGTTCAGACCTATGGAATTTGTGGACATGCTCACAAACTTCCAGCAATCAAACAAACTCCAAATAATCCAAGTTCACAAATATAAACATCTAATCATTAAAGTTCACAAGACCAAACAAGACTAGACATGACTCACGAACTAACAACATAGTAACTTTAAACAAGGAACCTAACACCTATGGGGCGGTGTTAATCATGGTGAACGACCGGCGCTTCTTCTTGTAGATCGGTGGCAGCCCAAGTTGAGCACGCAGTTCATCAACTTGCTTCTAGAGGAGCCTCTCGGCCCTCTGTGATGCACGCAGCTCTCCCTTAACCTCTTCATCTACCCCCTGCATGGCATGAACATGCTGCACTGTTGCTTCCAGAGTTGGGTCACTTTCTGGTGGTGCCAGGACTTGCCAAACACCCTCATGGTCATTGCGAGGAAGGAACCTAAAACGATCCTCCTTCATGGCCTCAAAATGACGACCATGGTAGTAGATGTAGGCGTCCTGTGCTGCATCTTCCATGCCATCCAATGCATGGGCCCGTCTGGCAGTGGCACGATGGACAGTCTCCACCTCATGTCCATTCTTTATGTCATTCCAGGCGGTGACAACCAGCTCTACCTTCCAAAAGGTTGCCTCCAAAGGATGTTGATACTCTGCACAGTGATAGCTGATGGAGGCGTGCAGGTCAGGGTAGTAGTCATCCAACATATGAGTAAGGAGGGTGTGGTAGTAGGCCATCTCCGGGGCTGGCTTGAAGTAGTACTTGCACTTCCAGCCTATCTCCTCAACCACCATAGGGACAGCTGGGGATGGCACAGGCGTAGGTGAAGTAGCTGATGACTCCGCTAGGGTAGCTACAACAGGATAGACAGGTGCAATAGCTAGGGCAGGAGCAGGTGCAGGTGTCGGGGTAGCCATCGACTCTTCATCATCGGAGATGACCACAATCTCCTTCTCCACCTGTGGAGCACGGGGGGTGAACATGGCACGGTAGCCGGCAGTGCTGAGGTGGGAGGTCTTCGGGTTACGAGACATCTATAGATTTAGAGTGGGATAAAATTAGAATCAACAATTTTATATAATAGATTAAGGTATGAATAGCATAAATATTTTAATAAAATAACAAGAATAAGACAGTAAGCAAGAAACCAGTGGAGCAAAGATGCTAAAACGATCATTTCTAACTAGCCTTGCGTCCTACAGTCAACCTGGCTCTGATACCAATTTGTCACACCCAATTTGAAGGATAAAATTGAATGCACTAAACTCATGTGTGCCCAGGGATCAGTCACACACACAAGCTGACAAATTATATAAAGTATCATCACAGTGTATCTTACATCACGATTAATAACATATCTTAGTCTTACACCACACAGCGGAAAAATAAAAGTTAACACTCTCGCGGAACTCCATCACAAGGACGGTCAACTGGTTGACCACAAGCCTAATGGTCCACAGGAAACTCCTCATATGCATTGTCATCTGTTACCCATCCAGGATTTTTATCCAAAAATATAGAAAGTAAACAAGCGTAAGTACTTCTTATACTCAACAAGATAACATGGGGTTATGAAGCTCAAAAAGGTTGACACTGGTTTACTGCAATTAGCACTTTTAGTAAGTCAAGATTTTATTATAAGTATTGTCAAGTTATGCTTATGCTCCTATTTAAACCCACTTAATCAGCTATCAGCATCATTTGGATCATATCATCATAAATGAACAACAATAAGTAACCAATTATTCTGTGAGTTTTCTAGGCCGCTCGTGACCGTGAGCACGGCTGTTATAATAGTTTGTTATCCTCTACAGAGGTGGTGCACATTCACCGCGAGTCGTGATTCCTATATGCCTAGGTTAATTACTCCCATATCACTGCCAAGGTGAGCGGACAGGGTACACTATGAAGCCATTTCATAGGTTTCTCTAGCAAGTTAGGGCCGCTAGGTTTCCTCGGCAGGCAGATGTAGGAACCCCCCTTTCCTATGGCACATATCCATCGCGGCTATACACATAGGAACAGAGGCAGTCCTATACCCAACGTGGCAAGCCCCTTTTGCGCCATAAAGGTAACCTCTAACAAGCTAGAAAAGGTCATATTACTGAGCTAAAGTCAGAGCCATATGACCCTCACGGTTGCACTGTCAGTCCCAGCTTTTGCCGACAGATAAGTCCTTATGGAGGGCCGAGAGCATCATGATCAAAAGTCATTTGCTCCATCGCCCTATAATCCAGATGTTTAAAAGCAACTTTTACCTTTTCTTTCCATAGAATCATTGTTCAATATGTAGATCATATACAGTTATGTTGAGCACTAGCAAACTACCCATATGCATATAACCCATAGGAGACAAGGAACAGGATAATCAATCACTAGGATGTCCTTACGGGTATCAAAATTAGACACATGCAAATGAGTAATTAATAAAGATGAATAGGCATCAAGGTAGATCCCAAGCTATACTTGCCTTTGTTAGCAAACTCCTGCTGGTCCTGCTGGTCGTCGAAGAACTCTTGGTCTCCAACGTTCTCCTCACCGTCTAAACGCGACCGACACGGCAACATACAATATTCCAAAGGCAATCATGCAAAGCAAACATTCCTATAATTAGAACAGTACACCAACAATATAGAAAACAAGATAAAATGTTTATGAAAAGAATCTACGTCTCGCTACGATCACGTCAACGCGAAGTTCACGAAAAATGGAGCTAAAACGCGAAAGTTATGAATTAAACGGGGTTTCCTATAGTACTTTATTTAATTAAACCTAACCATGAAATTTAAAAGTTGCAAACTTGATTAACAGTGGTACTAACATATAGATTATGAAATTACAAAACTAACGCAATTTGAACAGGTCGATTCGAAGCTAAAACGACGATTCTATGAGCAAAACAATTCCAGTGGCATTTCTGTAAATACTGAAAACGTATTTTGGACTAAAACAATATACTTTATGTCTTCAAAATGAGAAAGCGTACTTTGGAAACGTGCTTTGGACTGCAGGTTCAATTAGGCGAAAACAGGGGGGCTCTTTAGCAAATCTACCCGTGAAGGGGTATCGGCCATCTGTGGCCGCTGGATCAAGAACGGACAGCTCGGATTAGTTCTGGGAGGGAGAGAGGGAAAGGAGCCGGCCGAAACAGTGGCTCCCGCGGCGGCGCTCCATGGCCAACGACGTGGAGCTCGCCGGAGTGCGCCGTTAGGGGCCTACGGGCCACGGTTCGAAGAACCGAAGACACCGGGAGAACGAGAGGGAGCAGGGGATCTCGGCCAGGCCGATACGGCGGCTGGAGAACGCTGTTGACGCAGGGGTCGCCATGGCCGGCGGCGAGAGCACACGGCGCACGCGGAACTTGGCCTACGAGCCACGAAACGAGAAAATAACTGCACGGGGATACAAGAGGGGAGAACGGCGAAGCTCACAGCGGGGAAAAACGGGGTCAACGGTGGCTCAGAGACGGCGGACCACGCGGAGGCGGATGACGAATCCCGGCGCGCACTACTGAAAGCTCTAGTTTGGTTTTGGTAAATTGATGAAACCCTAAGTGCTAACCTAGTTCATCAAGTGATCATGAGATAGGTAGCACACTTCAAGTAGAGAAGCAAATGAAGATCATAACATGACAATGGTGATAGCATGGAGATGATCAAGGGCTTAAACTTGAAGAGAAGAAAGAGAAAAACAAAAAGCTCAAGGCAAAGGTATAACTTGTAGGAGCTATTTTATTTTGGTGATCAAGACACTTAGAGAGTGTGATCACATTTAGGTTTGATAGCCGTACTATTAAGAGGGGTGAAACTCGTATCGGAATGCGGTTATCAAAGTGCCACTAGATGCTCTAACTCATTGTATATGCATTTAGGATCTAGTGGAGTGCTAACACCCTTGATAATATTTGTGTAAATATGCTACCACATGTGCACAAGGTGTTTGTAGGGTTGAGATGGGTTTGGGTCCCTCTCTCCCTCCCGCCGAGCTTGCGAGGAGGGATTCGGCGCTTTCGGGAAAATGAAATGTCTATTTTCTATTGCGCCGGATGTAAAATTCTTGGTGGTTGGCACACTTGAGCAAGGGTGAAGAAGTAAGAGTTGAAATGGAGTTGATCGAAATGATGCTGGCGTCGGTCTACTGACCGGACGCTGGGTCACTCAGCGACCGGACGCTGAAAGGCTGCGTCCGGTCGAGCTGTCAAACGGCATAGTGGCTAGGGTTGAGCACCGGACGCTGGCTGCGTCCGGTCAAGGTGGACCGGACGCGTCTGGTCAAAAAAACATGCCTCGGGGAGCTTACTGGAAACGACCGGACGCTGGGGCTTCAGCGTCCGGTGGCTTTTCTCGAGCGTCCGGTCGGCTTCGCAGCCTGCTGAAATCGACGAACAGCGTTTGAAGTCTGGTGACGCGCGATGGCGTCCATCAGGCTGACGGACGCCGAGGGCCAGCGTCCGGTCGTCGATGTATGACCGAGGCGTCCGGTCAGAGCGCGTTTTGCCCAGTGAAGGGGTATAACGGCTCTATTTGATTGGGGCTCTATTTATAGCCCCATGGCCGGCTCAAGGGAGCTCTCTTGCACATTTTTATTGACATAGCAACCTTGTGAGCCTAGCTAAAGGACTCCCACTCATCTACATCATTGACTCATCATCATAGTGAGATTGGGAGTGAATCCAAGTGCATTGCTTGAGTGATTGCATCTAGAGGCACTTGGTGATTGTGTTTTCATCATGGATTTCGCTTGTTACTCTTGGTGGTTGCCGCCACCTAGACGGCTTGGAGCAGCAAGGATCGTTGAGTGGAGGAGGTGATTGTCTCCGACTCTCGATCGTGGTGATTGTGAGGGTTCTTGACCTTTTTCGGCGGAGCGCCAAAAGGTACTCTAGTAAATTGCTTGTGGCTTGTGTGATCCTTATCTTGTGTTGGTTGTGCGGCACCCTATTGAGGGTTTGGCGAGTGATGCCAATCAGCGTGAACCTCCAAGTGAGTGAATCGCCTAACGAGGACTAGCTTGCGGCAAGAAGCAAGTGAACCTCGGTAAAAATCATTGTGTTCATCATTTGATTCCGAGGTGATTGGTCTACATTGGTATTCATTATTGTGATTGATTGGTTCCTACCACTACACGGCGGTATAACTCTCTTGCTCACTCTTACATTACCGTAAACTAGTTATCAAGCTCTTTAGTGTAGCTAGTTGTGAGAGCTTGTTTGTTTGATTAGTGTTGCTCTTTAGTTAGTCTTTGAGAGCACACTAATTTAGCTAAGTATCATAGCTATTGTGTAGATATACACTATTCGAAATAGAATTGTGGTAGGTGGCTTGCATTTTAGTAGGCTAGCGCAACACTCGCTTCGCCGCAAAATTGTCTAACACATTTTGTTAAGTGTTGTTGTAGATTTTTATTAGGCTATTCACCCCCCCCCTCTAGCCATTAGGACCTTTCAACTACGGCGGTTGCAGTGGCTTCCTCGGCGCCTGGTGAACGCGAAGAAGAGAGCGGGGAGGCAGCAGGGGTGCGCACGGGGGGTTCGGCACCCTTTAAATGTGGCCGGGGAGCAGGGCGATGCGCCCACGACGCCAGGAGCGGACGGCGGTTGTGGCTTGGACTCGCGTGGCGGTTGCGGGTGGAGGGGCTGACGCGACGGGCCCGGGTTCGTCGGTCATGGCATGAGGAGAGGAAGGCACTTGAAGAACGGTTGCTTGCCCCGAGTGGGCCGGCCTAGGAAAGGAAGAGGGGGAGGGCGAGCGGGCCGCGGGAGTGAAAAAGGCCAATTGGGCCGGAAGTGAGGAAGGGATGGAGAGAAAAGAAGAAATCCTTTTTCTTTTTTTGAATAAATTTTCCAAACTCATTTTCAAGTTGAATTTGAATTTAATTCAAATTTTAGTCAAAGCTAATCATTACAAAAACAAATGTGCAGCAGCATGAATGCATCAACATGTTTCTATTCCTTATATTTGATTTTAATTTCCCAAAAAATATTAATTTCCTATATTTGAATGCACACTTAATAACATAATTGAATCAATTTTACTTATTTTAAAAGAATGAAAATTTTTGGGTGTTACATGTTCGTAGCGAGACGTAGATTCGTTTTACAAACTTTTCATCTTGATTTTATGTTTGGTGTACCGTTCTAATTTAGATCTATTGTTTGCTTCGTGTATGATTGCATGGATGCTGGTGTGGTGCTCTATAATCATGCCCAGTCGATGAGCTATACGGGGTGAATCAAGAAACAGATCTTTAAAGGTTTGGATTAGAAGAAGGATCTAAGTTTAAGGCAAGTATAGCATGGGATCTTCTTTGTTATCCTATACACCTTTAATCATTTAATGCATATTGCATGTGTCTATCTTGGCAACGGTAGTAATTTTCCTAGCTATTTAATATCCTGGATTCCTTGTCTCCTATGGGGTATTGTATTGGTTAGTATGATGCTAGTGCTCAACTAAAGCCATGATCTTATAACTTGACTAATGGTATATTCAATAAACATTAAAAGATGTTTTTAGCAATATGGAACAAGGGGGCTAGAGCATTGGGCTATTTTTATGGTGCTCTAGATTCTTCTCTCTAAGAACTTATCTGTAAGTGATAATTCGGGACTTACAGTACAGCTGTGAGGGCTGCATGGCTCTAGCTTTAGCTCAGCATGAGGATCTTTTCTAGCTTGTTAGTGGTTACCTTTATTGGCGTAAGAATGGCTTGATGAATCGGGTATAGTGCGGTCTCTGTCTCCTTGTGTATAGGCTACGTGTCATTGTGCCATCAAGAAGGGGGGGTTCTACATCTGTTTGTCGAGTGAATCTAATGGTCCTAACTTGTTAGACGAATATTTAAAAGGCTTTATAGTGAACCCTGCCGACCTTCCTTGGAAGTGGGTCAAGTGATTAGCTACCTCGGGCGAAAGGGTAAATCACGACTCACAATGAAAGTGTACAACCTTTATAGAGTGTAAAACTGGTATATCAGTCATGCTCACGATCACGAGCGGCCTTGGAACATTTACGGAATAGATGATGAACACAGGTGATACTGATGATGAAGATGCACACTAATGATTACTGTTTATGCTATTCATTATTTATGTTTACTTGATCACGTGTTTATACTGGCTTATGATAAGTTTGATGCTACTCAACAGCTTAAAATCATGACTCGTTAAAAGCTAATCGTAGTTAAACCAGTGTCAGCCTTTTGAGCCTCATGAACACCATGTTATATTTGTTGAGTACGACATGTACTTAAGCTTGCTTTATGTTTTTCTCAAATATTTGGATAAAAATCCCGGATGGGTACCAGATTGCTAGAGTTTAGAGGAATTAGGCTTGTGATCAACCAGTCAGTTGTCCATGTGGATTGGAGTCTTCACCTGAAGATCAGAGTTGCCTTTCCGCTGTTTGTTGTCTAAAGTTATATCATTTATACTAAGTACGTTATATATTGAGCATTGTCTTTTGATATTACATTTATTTGTAGCTATACGTGAGATTTAACTTTCTAGGCCCACATATGGTGCGTACATAAAACCGGCTGCTACAGAATGTAGATATACATATGTCAGAAAGTGCACAGAAAATTACTCAAATGAAAGGCAAAGTTTTAGGTCCACTTCCTGTTGGCAGTTGGTCTGTCTCTTGTGATTAATTTTATTGTGTGCATTCTTGCCTGTCATGCAAAGGACAGCCAATCAAGTACTAAGGCCATATCATTTGAACTGTTATGCAAATACACATTCTCCTGTGTTCAATATTGGTATTAAGAAAAATGAGCTGCCCAGAATATTCTTGTTCACATGAGATGCGCCTCAACAGCAAGCACAGGTTCCTTACATAGTGGATCTTGCTCTGCCTAGATAAAACGTACCAACTCCAGACCACTAGAGTTTATCTAGTAATACCAGGACTTATTTCCAAGAAACAAACAACTTAGGAATTACGATTGAGTGTTGAATCCTGTGAAACCGTTAGATATTAACAAGGAACTTCTCTTTGTATGCACCTTTATATTTTTTATTAATATATATAATCAGCAGGGACTTTACAGATCCAATTTTCTTTTAAAAAATATGGATATCTTATAGTTGTATTTGTTAGGAAATTTTGCCACCTACTTCTACACTATGTACGAGTATGTTGACTATGCACTCATAATTTGACGCACCAAAGTGAATTGTTAGATTTTTTTCTCTTTCTTATTAATATTGTCGTTTCTAGTCTCTTGTAAGTTTTTTTTTCAGAGCTTAAATATTCAAAGTGACCTTGAATGTAAGAAAAATGAGTTATTTCATCCAAATTTTACTTAAATGAAAACAGAAGAAAGAGAAAAACACACGAATAGAATAAAAGAGTATTCACAAAATAGGAATGGAAAAACACATGAAATAAATTTTACGTGAGACTCGATGGGAGAGAAAAAGGCAAGTAGCCAAGCATCTCAAACACATGTAGTACTGTACTAATCAGCTTTGTGACCTACTGAAAAGTGACAGTAGTGCAGATCACCCTCGTGTTCCTACGCTTTGCCTCTGCTTCAGCGAAAGAAGTGAAAACCATAGATTTTGTTTTTCATTAATGTAAAATTGCTGAATAGCTGTAGGATTCCAGAGGAAAGGGAGCAGAGGGAAGAAGCAAGGGATCTAGATGTGACAGGAGCAGACCTGAGAGCGTGCGGCGGGTTGGTGCTGTCGCTGTTGGCAAGGCTCCACTTCAACAGGTCGTTCCAGTAGAGGGGGAGCGGGGTCCTTTGTCATCCCCCTTCTCTTGCTGGGCAGCGATGAGACAAGAGATGAATAGTAGGGTTCTGCAAGATTTAAATACTTCTCAGCCATGACAAATGGCGATAAGCTGTTTTAATAGATTTAACGAGTCTTGTTTGGTTGAGTTGCCACTAACCCATTCACAAATCATGATGGACCACAACTGAAGACGTGGTGTGAACTAGAGTCTTTACGCGGACGTGGAGGCTCAGCGTGTAGCGTTGGGGCTGCTCTAAATTGCCATGATTTGTAGCAGACAACAGGAACACAGCATGCATAAGCAAAGCCACAAAATTATAGAACACGTCTGTAGATCATCTTGAGTTTGACAAATATTCCAGTCACATTTAATAAATAATAACTATCCTTTTTTTAGGATAATAACTAAGTGAGGGGGCAATTTGCAAACTGGCCGTGGCCCAATTGAGTGCACACATTTCACCGTCGGGGCGCTTCCCCTCCGATCGCCGGCGGCGGCTTCCGCGCCCCTGTTCCGGATGGAGAGCCAATTTAGCGCCAGCATCTCCACCGCCGGCGCCCGGCGGGTCACCACCATGGTCTCCAAGTAGCGAGGGCAACGGCAGGACGGCCCCCAACCCCAAGGACCAAGGTCGCCGCCGCCGCCGCCGAAATCGTGGGGGGGTGACTCTCGGTTGCCGCAACGATCTGGTCAGCCCCACCTTCCGCTTCTTCCCCTCTTCTTCCATTACACTTTTCTCTCCAATTTTTTTAATCCATGGCAAGCGTGTGCATCATCTTAGTTACACGCTCGAGCGGATCCGTTGCTGCTGCCACTAATTGCGACATGACAGTGCGATAGCAAGCTGAATCATCTGACGATGACTGAGGATACTTCGATGCAAGCGGGCACGCAAAGCAGAACCCACCGGATTGGAATGCTTTGGGAGCCTGGAGCTGAGGCCACCCTCCGGCAACTTGCAGACCAATTAATCATCTCACGATCTGGATCGGATGCTAATCTCGACGCCCTTCGCCCGTGCAGGCGAGATTGCCAGCCATAATGCAGACATGACAGCCTTGTAATCAAAGCTCAATGCGTGATGAGATTCTTGGCTTCGGTTGCAGCGTCTGAGCACGCAGTTGGTCACACCACACATGAGAATGATTCTCCTTGTCTGCTGGTTGAGCCCTGCTGTTGCTTCAGCCTCTCTCGCTATATAAACAAGGAAGCCAAAGCCGGGAAGAGACACCATTGTAGCAGCTTGCCTTTGATCTTGTCCTCTCTTCCATCTCCAGTAGCTTCACACCTTTCATCAATTCCAAGGATGGCATACCACCAGAGATCTGCGAGCGTGCCTTCAAGTCCTCGCTCCAGCAAGACTGATGTTGAGGAACAGCTGCAATGCCTGAAGGCAGCCGTCTCATTGCCTTCAGCGACCATTGAAACCATGGTCGATGGTTTGATCAAGCTCGGGAGCACCTACAACTGCATCGACGCGCTCACATGCTTGCCGAGCAGCCAGAGGAAAGCAGTGGAGGAGGAGCTCGAGCGCTCCCTCATACTGCTAGACCTCTGCAGCGCCGTCCAAGAGAGCTTCGTGGAGCTCAAGGCCACTGTCCAGGAGATGCAGTTGGCTCTCAAAAGAGGAGACGATGCGGCTCTGCAGACCAAGATTCAGTGCTATGCGCGCTTGGTCAAGAAGGCGCAGAAGCTGTTCAAGAAGGTCAACAAGAAGACTGCTTCTGACATCGAAGGATGCAGGGTTATCAGCCTGGTTGCTGAGGCGAGGGAGATTGCTGTGTCAATCCTTGAATCGACATTGCATCTCTTGTCGAAGCAGATCACGATGCCAAGTTCTAGCAAGTGGTCACTTGTCTCCAAGTCGTTCCAAAAGAAGAGAGTCCTTTGTGAGGCGGAGCAATTGCAAGGGTTGGAGTTGGACATTGTTGATCTTGAGAGCAGAGTTGGGACATTGTTCAGGACATTGATCCAGAGCAGAGTATCTCTTCTGAATACTCTTAGCTTGTAGACAGATCATAGAGCAACTCTGAGCCCCTGCGATTAGCATCCGCCTTTTAGAGGATTTGCTGATCATACAAACAATTTTGTATGTACAGATATAGTCAGAAACTGTACAGAAAATTACTCACATGAGAGGCAAAGTTTTTGCTCAAATTCCTGTTGGCAGTTGGTCTCTCTCTGCTGGCTAATTTTACTGTGTGCGTCCTTGTCTGTGATTCCTTTTTTTTTTTACATCATGCAAAGGCCAGCGAAACAATAACTAAGGTCAACATCATCTGAGTTGTTATTGAAATATGGTTTTCACATTATGAGAAAATGAGTTGGCCATAATATTCCTGTTCACATGAGATGTGCCTCAACAGCAAACCCAAAATCCTTGTACAGTGGTTCTTGCTCTCCCTAGCTAAGACATGCCAACTCCAAACCATGTGAATTTGTCTCCTACCACGATTTGTTTCCAAGAAACCAATAATTTAGCATTTACGGTTGAGTGAAATCCTGTACAACTGCACAGTTGATATTAATATGGGCCTTCTCTTTGTATACACCTTTATATTTTTTATTAACATATATAATCAGTAGGGGGTTTACCCCTCCAGTTTCCTCCAGAAAAAAAAACATGGATCTCTTATGGTTGTATTGTATTTGTAAGGACTTTGTGCCATCTACTTCTGCTCTATGTATGAGTATAATTAGGCAATACACTCATAGTTTTACCACCAAAATGAATTTGTTAGATCTTTTTGTCCTTTTTATTATTAATATGAATATATGATTCCTTCTAGCTTCTTATGATCTTTTTTTTCAGAGCGTTGATCTTCAGAGTGAACCCAAGGGTAAGAGAGATTCAGTAATTTCATCAAGATTTAACTTGAATGATGCATAGCAATTCATAAAAATAAGTGTTCAGCAACCAGATGACTTGCATGACAGCAACACTTACACTGCTGTGTCCATTAGAGAAGGGTTACAGTATGCACGAATGCACTATTGTTATGATTTGTTGCAGACAACAGGAGCAGGACATGCTCTAGCAAAGCCACAAAATTACAAACACGTCTGCAGATCGTCTTGTAGATTGCCAAAGGTGCTACACGCGTCAATTAAACAAAAAAAAGAATATGACAGCGATGCTCACTTCAATTAAACATATCAGAACCCAGCAGATCGGAATGCATGGGAACCTGGAGCTGGGAGGCGAAGTCAACTAGATGTTCGCCCCTCCACTGGCAACTTGCAGGCTAATTGATCCATCTTACAATCTGGATCAGATGCTCATCACGACGCCCTTCCGTCCGTGCAGGCGAGCTTGCCGGCCATAGCATAGACATGACAGCCTCGTAGTCAAGCTCAATGTACAATGCAGTTCTTATTAGTTGGCTTCGGTTGCCGCGCATAAGCACGCAGTTGGTCACACATGAGAATGATTCTCCCTGTCTGCTGGTTCAGCTCTGCAGTTGCATCCACCTCCTTCGCTATATAAACAAGGAAGCTGAAGCCCGGAACACACCATTGCAGCAGCTTGCCTTTGATCTTTCTTCTTTCCCACCCCCAGAAGTTTCAGTGTTGAACAGCTTTCACCAATTCCAAAGATGGCGTGCCACCTGAGATCTGCCAGCATGCCTTCAAGCCCTTGCTCCAGCGAGAACGATGTTGCGGAACAGATTCTGAGCCTGAAAGCAGCCATCTCTCTGCCTTCAGCGACCATCGAAACCATGGTGGATGGTCTGAGCAAGCTCGGGAGCATCTACATCCACATAGATGCGCTCACATGCGTGCCCAGCAGCCAGAGGAAGGCAGTTGAGGAGGAGCTCGAGCGCTCCCTCATCCTGCTCGACCTCTGCAGCGTCGTGCAAGAGAGCTTCGTGGAGCTCAAGGCCAGTGTCCTGGAGATGCAGTTGGCTCTCAAAAGAGGAGACGACGCGGCTCTCCAGACCAGGGTTCAGTGCTATGCGCGCTTGGTCAAGAAGGCACAAAAGCAGTTTAAGAAGGTCAACAAGAAGACTGCTTCTGACATCGAAGGATGCAGGGTTATCAGCCTGGTTGCTGAAGCTAGGGAGATTGCTCTGTCAATCCTCGAATCGACATTGCATCTCTTGTCGAAGCAGATTGCGATGCCAAGTTCTAGCAAGTGGTCACTTGTCTCCAAGTCGTTCCAAAAGAAAAGAGTCATGTGCGAGGCGGAGCAATTGCAAGGGTTGGAGCTGGACATTGTTGATCTTGAGAGCAGAGTTGGGACACTGTTCAGGACATTGATCCAGAGCAGAGTGTCCCTTCTGAATACTCTTAGCCTGTAGACAGATCATACAACAACTCTGACCCCCTGCGATTAGCATCCGCCTTTTAGAGGATTTGCTGATCATACAAACAATTTTGTGTGTACATATATATGAGAGAAAATGTACAGAAAAATACTCAAATGAGAGGCAAAGTTTTTGGTCAATTTCCTGTTGGCAGTTGGTCTCTCTCTCTTGTGGCTAACTTTATGGTGTGCATCCTTGCCAGTCATTCCTTTTTTTGTTTTGCTTCATGCAAAGGTCAGCGAAACTAGAACTAAGGTGAACATCATTTGAGCTGTTAGGGAAATACACGTGTTTTGGTATTCAACATTAGTATGAGAAAATGAGTTGGCCATAATATTCCTGTTCACATGAGATGTGCCTTAACAGCAAACCCAAGATCCTTTTACAGTGGATCTTGCTCTCCCTAGCTAAGACATGCCAACTCCAAACAATGAGAAATTATCTCCTACCACGATTTGTTTCCAAGAAACCAATAATTTAGCATTTACTGTTTTGTGGAATCCTGTACAACTGGACAGTTGATATTAATATAGGCCTTCTCTTTGTATACACCTTTATATTTTTTTATTAACAAAACAAATCAGTAGGGGTATAATTACGGTGCCTTATAGTTGTATTGTATTTCACAGGACCTTGTGCCATCTACTTCTGCTCTATTTACGAGTATAATTACGGTGTACACTCATAATTTTACCCACTAAAATGAATTTGTTAGATCTTTTGGTCCTTCTTTTTCTTTTTAATATGGTTCCATCTAGCCTCTTATAATTGTTTTTTTTTCAGAGCATGGATCTTCAGAGTGAACCCTGAGAGCATGAATCTTCAGAGTGAACCCAAAGGTAAGAAAGTTTCAGTAATTTCATGAAGATTTAACTTGAATGATACATAGCAAATTCATAAAAATAAGTATTTAGCAACCAGATGACTTGCATGACACCAACACTGCTCTATCCATTAGAGAAGGGTCAGAGGATGCACGAATGCACTATTGTCATGATTTGTTGCAGACAATAAGAGCACGACATGCTCTAGCAAAGCCACAAAATTACAAAACACGCCTGCAGATCGTCTTGTAGATTGCCAAAGGTGTTACACGCGTCAATTAAACAAAAATAATGAATATGCCAGCTGTGCTCAGTTCAATTAAACATAGCAGTACCCACCAGATCGGAATGCAATTCTTATTAGTTGTCTTGGGTGGGAGCGCTTGAGCACGCAGTGGGTCACACATGAGAATGATTCTCCCTGTCTGCTGGTTCAGCTGTGCAGTTGCATCCACCACCTTCGCTATATATACAAGGAAGCCGAAGCCCAGAAGACACCATTGCAACAGCTTGCCTTTGGTCTTTCTTCTTTCCCACTCCCAGAAGCTTCAGTATTTCACAGTTTTCACTGATTCCAAAGATGGCTTACCGCATGAGATCTGCGAGCGTGCCTTCGAGCCCTCGCTCCAGCAAGACCGATGTTGAGGAACAGGTTCTGAGCCTGAAAGCAGCCATCTCTCTGCCTTCAGCGACCATCGAAACCATGGTCGATGGTCTGAGCAAGCTCGGGAGCATCTACATCCACATAGATGCGCTCACATGGCTGCCCAGCAGCCAGAGGAAGGCAGTGGAGGAGGAGCTTGAGCGCTCCCTCGTCCTGCTCGACCTCTGCAGTGCCGTGCAAGAGCGCTTCGTGGAGCTCAAGGTCAGTATCCAGGAGATGCTGTTGGCTCTCAAAAGAGGAGACGATGCGGCTCTCCAGACCAGGGTTCAGTGCTATGCGCGTTTGGTCAAGAAGGCACAGAAGCTGTTCAAGAAGGTCAACAAGAAGACTGCTTCTGACACTGAAGGATGCAGGGTGATCAACCTGGTTGCTGAAGCAAGGGAGATTGCCATGTCAATCCTCGAATCAACATTTCATCTCGTGTCGAAGCAAATTGCGATGCCAAGTTCTAGCAAGTGGTCACTTGTCTCCAAGTCGTTCCAAAAGAAGAGAATCGTATGCGAGGCGGAGCAGTTGCAAGGTTTGGAGCTGGACATTGTTGGTCTTGAAAGCCCGTTGCAAGGTTTGGAGCTGGACATTGTTGGTCTTGAAAGCGGAGTTGGGACTTTGTTCAGGATGTTGATCCAGAGCAGAGTTTCTCTTCTGAATACTCTTAGCTTGTAGACCATACAACAAGTCAACAACTCTGATCCCCTGCGATTAGCATCCGCCTTTTAGAGGATTTGCTGATCATACAAACAATTTTGTATGTACAGATATATATGTCAGAAAGTGTACAGAAAATTACTCAAATGAGAGGCAAAGTTTTTGGTCCATTTCCTGTTGGCAGTTGGCCTCTCTCTGGTGGCTAATTTTATGGTGTGCATCCTTGCCTATGATTCGTTTTTTTTTACATCATGCAAATGCCAGCCAAACAATGACTAAGGTCAACATCATTCGAGCTGTTATGGAAACACGTTTTTTTGGTACTCAACATCAGTATGAGAAAATGAGTTGGCCATAACAGCAAGCCCAAGAACCTTATAAAGTGGATCTCCAGCTCCCTACCGAAAACATGCCAACTCCAAAGTCCAAACCTTGAGAATTTATCTCCTCCTAGCACGATTTGTTTCCAAGAAACTAATAACTAAGCATTTACTATTGAGTGGAATCCTGTGCAACTGCACATTTGATATTAATATGGTCCTTCTCTTTGTATACACATTTATCTTTTTGATTAATATATATAATCAGTAGTGGTTTTACCCCTCCAGTTTCCTCCCAAAAAACATAAATCTCTTATATTTGTATTTTATTTCACAAGACTCTGTGCCATTTACTTCTGCTCTATATATGATTATGATTAGGATATACACTCATAGTTTTGCCCACCAAAATGAATATATTAGATCTTTTTGCCCTTTTTCTTATTAATATGGTTCCTTCTAGCTTCTCATAATTGTTTTTTTTACAGAGAATGGATCTTCAGAGCGAACCCTCTGAGCATGACTCTTCAGAGTGAAACCAAAGGTAAGAAAGTTTCAGTAATTTCATCAATATTTCACTATAATGATATATAGAAAATTCATTGAATTAAGTGTTAAGCAACCAGATGACTTGCATGACACCAACACTGCCCTATCCATTCGAGAAGGGTCAGATGATGCACGGATGCGCTAGACTGAATTGTCATGATTTGTTGCAGACAACAGGAGCATGGCATGGTCTAGCTAAGCCTCAAAATTACAAAACACGTATGTAGATTATCTTGAAATTGCCAAAGGTGCTACACGCTTCAATTAAACAAAATTTTTTGAACATGCCAGCGATGCTCGCTTCAATTAAAAATAACAGAACCCATTAGATCGGAATGCATGGGAACCACCGAAACTTGAGCTGGGAGTCGAAGTCAACTAGATGTTCACCCCTCTACCGGCAACTTGCAGGCTAATTAATTCATCTGACGATCTGGATCTGATGCTAATCTCAACGCCCTTTCATCCGTGCAGGCGAGCTTGCCAGCCATAGCGCAGACATGACAGCCTCGTAATCAAGCTCAATGAGCAATGAGGTTCTTATTAGTTGGCTACCTGGCTTCGGTTGCAGCGCGTGAGAACACGGTCACACATGAGAATGATTCTCCCTGTCTGCTAGTTCAGCTCTGCAGTTGCATCCACCTCCTTCGCTATATAAACAAGGAAACTGAAGCGCAGAAGACACCACTGCTGCAGCTTGCCTTTGATCTTTCGTCTTTCCCACTCCCAGAAGTATCAGTGTTCCACAGCTTTCAGCCTTTCACCAATTCTATAGGATGGCGTGCCACCTGAGATCTGCGAGCGTGCCTTCAAGCCCTCGCTCCAACGAGACCGATGTTGAGGAACAGCTACAGAGCCTGAAGGCAGCCATCTCAGCGCCTTCAGCCACCATCGAAACCATGGTGGATGATCTGAGCAAGCTCGGGAGCATCTTCGACTGCATAGACGCCCTCACATGCATGCCCATCAGCCAGAGGAAGGCAGTGGAGGAGGAGCTCGAGCGCTCCCTCATCCTGCTCGACCTCTGCAGCACCGTGCAAGAGAGCTTTGTAGAGCTCAAGGCCAGCGTCCAGGAGATGCAGTTGGCTCTCAAAAGAGGAGACAACGCAGCTCTCCAGACCAAGATTCAGTGCTACGTGCGCTTAGCCAAGAAGGCGCAGAAGCTGTTCAAGAAGGTCAACAAGAAGACTGCCTCTGACATCGAAGGATGCAGGGTGATCAAGCTGGTTGCTGAAGCGAGAGAGATTGCCATGTCGGTCCTTGAATCGACGTTGCATCTCCTGTTGAAGCAAATTGCAATGCCGAGTTCTAGCAAGTGGTCACTCATCTCCATGTCGTTCCAAAAGAAGAGAATCATGTGCGAGGCGGAGCAATTACAAGGGTTGGAGCTGGACATTGTTGATCTTGAGAACGGAGTCGGGACTTTGTTCAGGACATTGATCCAGAGCAGAGTTTCTCTTCTCAATACTCTTAGCTTGTAGACAGATCACACAACACTCTGACCCCCTGCGATTAGCGTCTGCCTTTTAGAGGATTTGCTGATCATACAATCAATTTTGTATGTACAGATATATGACAGAAAGTGTACAGAAAATTACTCAGTTGAGAGGCAAAGTTTTTGGTCTATTTCACTTTGTCTCCTCTCGTCTCTCTCTTGTGACTACTTTTTGGTGTGTATTGTTTCCTGTGATTTTTTTGTTTGTTTTACATCATGCAAACCAGCAAAACAAAAATTGTTAAACTAGGTCTGCATCTTTTGAACTGTTATGAACACGTTTCCCAGTATTCGACATCTGTATGAGAAAAATGAGTTGGCCATAACAAGATTCTCATACAGTGGATCTTGCTCTCCCTAGCTAAAACATGCCAGTTCCAAACCACAAGACTTTATCTTGTAATACTATGACTTGTTTCTAAGAAACCAATAACTTGCAACTGCACAATTGTTTTTTCTTGAACATGAGGAGAGAGATGTATCATTATATTATAAGAAGAAAATTCTGACTGCACAGTTAGATATTAGTAACATGGACCTTCTCTTTGTATGCACCTTTATCTTTTTATATATATTAATATATATAATCAGTAGGGGTAAAACCCCTCCAGTTTCCTAAAAAACATGGATCTCTTATAGTAGTTGTATTGTATTTCCTAGGAAACTGTGCCATCTACTTCTACCCTATGTATATGAGTATAATTTGGCTATACACTCATAATTTGACCCACCAAAATGAATTGCTAGATCTTTCTGTCCTCTCTCTTATTAGTTATTAATATGTTTCTTTCTATTTTCTTTTTTTCAGAGCATGGATCTTCAAAGTGACTGCTAAGGTAAGAAAATTTGAGTAATTTCATCAAGATTTCACTTGAATGATACATAACAAATTCATCTAAAGTGTTTATCAACCAGATTGACACCAACACTGCTAAGTAAACAATATACGTGATTTGAGGATGCACGAATGCGCTAGACTGAATTGTCATGATTTGTTGTGGAGAACAGGAGCACAATATGCACAAAGCCACCAAATTACAATGCATGTCAGTAGATCATCTTGAGATTGCCAAAGATGCTACACGCTACAATTAAACAAAAAAAAAATGAACATGCCAATGATTCTGCATGAGGATTCACCAGAACCAGGCAACAGTTTAGCAGGCGTGAACAATGAGGTCAACTGCTGCCTCCACCACTCTACCAGCATCGTAACAGCTCTTCATCTTGCATTGCATAGCTTGCTCGATCTTTGCAACACCATGCAGGAGAGCTTTGGAGAACTCAAGATGAGCATCATGGACATGCAGATGGCTCTCAAGAGAGGAGACGATGCAGCTGTGCAAGTCATGATCCAGTCCTACATCCGATTGGTGAAGAAAGCACAGAAACAATTCAAGAAGATCAGCAAGAAGTCCATTGCAGCCGATCAGGAAAACTGCAGGGTCATCAAGCTATTGTCTGAAGCCAGAGAGGTTGCGGTCTCCATGCTAGAAACATCGTCACGTCTCTTGGCGGTGCCGAGTTCTAGCAAGTGGTCTCTTGTCTCAAAGACATTCCAGAAGAGGAGAGTTGTGAGTGAGGAGCAATTGCAGGAGTTAGAGTTGTACATTCTTGATGAGAGCGGAGTTGCGGCTTTGTTCAGGAAATTGATCCAGAGCAGAGACTGAATAGTCTTAGTTTATAGATAGATCATACAAAGTCTGACAGCCTGTGATCAGCATCCACCTTTTAGAGGATCTGCTGATCATCAATTTTTTTATGTAAATATGAGAGAAACTATCTACAAAGAAATTTAATCCACAAAGCAAAGTTTTGGTCCATCTGATGTTGTCATTTTTTGTGATCTCTTCCTTAATTTTCCTTAAACTTACCATGGATGACAGGCAAAGAGTTAAACAGTCACCAGAAACTGGAAGCTTCATTAGAAGAATGGTCGGGTCAGAGCTAATTTATCTAAAAGTTAGTAGTTCATGTTTGTATTTGAAAATTACAGATGAGATGGACACTGTTAGTATTCACATGGGATGTGGCTCAACAACAGGCACAAGATCCTTGTAAACTGGATCTTGCTCTCAACAACTAATAACATGCCAGTTTCAGGAAGATGGAATAACACGCAGGGAATATGACAGTAACCAGCACCAGAGTAAGCTGCCATGCTGATTCTTGTTGCCAATACTCGGAACATGATGATGCGATTCAGTTAGACCCAACGCATAATAAATTTGCACAGTATGTGGAGCAGTATCAGAAATGACAATTCAGATTCTAAATGTTGTAAGTAGAGCAGGCAGGCCAAGCATGCCAGCAATGCTTGCGCACGAAGAATCATGAATTGCGAAGTCAACTGTTCCTTCCGTCTCTTTCACTCTGGATGCAAGACTACTCACCGATCTCACAATCTCAATAAGAGATTAAAGTACACACTCGTGCAGATAAGTTTGCCGCCTCTGACCTAGACATCACATGTGGATCATAAGCTCCAGTGCAGTTAGAGATGCTTGTCATGGAGATGGCTGGTTTCGTTGCAAAAGGCCAGAAGCAGTGCATGACACAGCATTATCAGTTTGATTCTTGTTGTCTACAAGGTCATTAGGTCAGCAACGTCACTTCTTCAGCTTGTATCGTTATATATAGAGGTAAAACCATAGCCAAGAACACATCGTTGAAGCAGCTTCTCTTCTATGTCCTTCTCTTCCATTTCTAGGGAAAACAAAGCAGTACAGTTTCTACTACAACCATGGCTTGGTTGCCACCTCAGATCTGCTAGTGTGCCTTGGAGTCCTTGCTGCAATGACATGGATGTCGAGGAACAGCTGCAGTCTGCAGAGCTTGAAAGACAGCAATCTCTTTGCCTTCTTTAGACCATTTGGACCACGTGCAATAGTCTGAGAAAGCTTGAGGAAGTGTACAGCACCATCAGTGTCAGTGAGCTTGTGTGCTTAACCTTCAGCCATGCTACGCAGCAGCGGAAAGCAGTAGAGCAAGAGGTCGAGAGCAATCACTGGTCGTTCTTGATTGCTGCAACGCTATGCGCGTTGTCCAAAAAGGAACATAAACAATTCAGGGAATTCAGGGTCTGGGGCCGATTCTGCAATAAGCATCCACCTTTTAGAGGATCTGCTGAAATAGTCAGTTGAAAGAAAGCAGAGTTTTGATTCATTTCAAGCTGTAGATTTTGTGCACACTTCCCTAATTTCCCTTCATTTGTTGTTTGATCGAGGAAAACGGAAGCAATTTACTCGGAAGAATTATTGGTTACCGTGAAATGAATTATGGGAGGTGCTAGCGTCCGGATGTCCAGATGGATGCGCTCGTCCGGACGCCCATGCACCCCGGCTCGTCTGCTGCTTTTTCTCGTCCACCCCGCCGCGTGTCTAGGGACTCGCCTCAAACTCGCGGCCCGCCCTATCTACCTCGATTCGAGGCCGTTCGCCCCACCCCGCACTCGCACCCCATCCCCATCGCGCCCCAACCACAAGCCCCGAGGGTGCCCCGTCCGCAGGACACCAGCGCGCCGCACACCCCAGCCCCTAGCTCCCCAGTGCCTGCGCCGTAACACCATCACTCCCCGTGCCCCCTGACTTCTCCGAACAACATGAAAGATGTGCAACATAAAAAACTTGCATGCAACAAACGTATGCAACAGATGAAACATCTAGAACATACGCTTGCAACATATGTGTGAAACATATGTAACATCTAGATAAAACACTTGTAACTTGCAAAATAAAAACACTTGCTGTAACATAAGACTCAAAACAACTAAAAATTTTGGAACATATTGTTGCAATATATGTGTGAAACATATGCAACATCCATATCAGAACATTTTCAAATACGTCTAGAACAGATGAAACATTTTGAACAAACCTTTGAAACACTTCCAGCATGCCTATGAAACACTTGCAACATATGGAACATGTGTAACATCCCCGATCTACTTTTGCAACATCTATATGAACCAATTGCAACATACCTCTGAAACGTCTGAAATACTTGAAACATACGCTTATAACATGCGCTTTCATCGCAACATCTCCTTGTTGAGGTCGCGCACCGCAGCAGCCACTACGTCGACAGCGGCCACGACCTTCTGGTAGGGACCGACGGCGTCAGCAGCACCACGCCGCCCGCGGGGGATGAGGCACGATGCGTAACAGCGAGGGCGCGGCGCGCAGCGAGCTAGAGCGAGTGCGGCGAGGGATGGAGAGCGGCGCTGCGCTGCGATGGAGGGGGCGTGGCGCGCGATGGAGCGCAGCGCTGGATGGGGAAGCTGCGCGGCGTGAGATGGGGTGCGCGGCGGGGAAGACAGCAGCAGCGAGCGCACAACGCAGCAGCACGTGATGGGCGAGAGGCCAAGAGCAATGGGGAGATATTTTAGGGAGAGATGGGGAGACAAAGACAGTAAGCAGGCCTATTGGGCCCGTACGCGCAGGCCTGGAAAGTGGCATCCGGATGGACGGACGCTCGCTCCTGAGCATTACCGATGAATTATCAGTACAATTCATGTTTGTATTTGAAAATAATAAAAGATGAGATGGCCACAGGCCACTGTTAATATGCACATGGAATGTGGCTCAACAACAGGCATAGGATCCTTGTAAAGTGAATTTTAATCTGCTCTAACTTATAATGTGCCGGGTTAAGCCATGAACATGAGATTTGCGCAGTTGAGCTCACAATTCATAAGTGTTCACAAGTCAAATTAATGGTGAATAAAAAAAAACTCGACCGGTGAGGGAAGAATCGCCTTCACGGCAATGTTATAGGAAGGGACCGTATGACCCCGGTCAAGAAAACCCTCGAACCCTGGCACATACCCCGAAGGGCCGAGTGAACCGGGACAGATCATCAGGCCGGAGCCGACGCAGTCACCAGGCTCGCGTGCACAGCGAGGGGATTTTTTTTGGTGGCCGCACTGGGCCTTTGAACTCCGGTCGGCAGGGTGAGGCCTTAAGCCTAGCCTCACCTCCTGACCAGTCGAGCCGAAGCTCGCTCCCAAATTAATGGTGAATAATACAAAGGCCAGAAATGCAGCAACCGGCACTAGGGTATAAGCTGCCATGCATGCTTACTCATGCAAAAGATAATCATGTATTTAAATATCATCTTGAGATTGTTCAAAACTCACACTCACATTCTTAAAGCTGTGAACACGGGTTGCACAAAGTAAATTACACTTTAGCTGATCCTGATGCAACAAGGCACCGGTTTCCTATAAATCCACACAAGACAGACACGCAAGCAAGCTGTTTCTTAGAGCTGTTATAACTGCTTCCAGCTCAATGTTTCCCTGTAGATTTCCGGGACGGGACAGTACTTGGATAGCTCTCCGGGTGTGCCGAGTTCAAGGTGTCACGAAAGAAAACTGCAAACCTTTCCAAGCTGTACTGCTATGTATAATTTCTGGAATGGAAGACACAGAAGTGTGAACTTGTACCAAGTCCAAGCATATGTATTTCCTCCCACAAAATAATATTAAACAAAGTAAGCTTTACTGAAAACTGAGAAGAAAAACAGGAAAAGAAAGCAGATCTGTGCTGAAAACAAAAAACATGTCAAGAATGGGATTCGAACCCATGCCCTTTCAGACCAGTACCTGAAACTGGCGCCTTAGACCAACTCGGCCATCTTGACATATGCCTAAGAAACATAATTTTTATTGTTTTCAAGTAAAACTACCTATGTGTTGCAACAAAATATGCACCTCTACCTCATATGTGCTAATACATTTTAGAGTATAACTCTGTTATTTAGCTCGATACGTGCTATACTAACTCATACGAGTGTGACTCATGAGTTCAGATCACAGATGGGATAACAAACCAATTAGAACTCTAATATCAAATTTATCATGTACCACTATTCTTAGTAAAACGGGAGGAGTGGAGGGGAGGAAGAGTGTGATGGATCAAAATTTAGAGAAATAAAATCTCTCCTTTTAGTATTAGGTGTAGTAGCAAATATGCACATGCTATTACGCCCTGTTTAAGTAAGGTTTCGTCCTTACCAACTTGAGAGTTTCTTGAATGTTTATGTCAATTAATGGTAAAACATTGCTAGTTTAATGAATATAATAGTAATTCATATAGAATACAATTACTTGGGAAAGGAAAAAGAAAAGCAAGCACCTTCCGACCTCTGCGTTAGGAGGCTTCGATGAGTCCTACTGGTGGGCCTAACTAGTACTTTTCTTGGAGGATTAGTGAGCCTAATTAAGTAGAGAAGGCCCATTACATATGGCCGCCATGGAGCTTGCAGCCGGCTCACCCGTTTAGTACCAGCTCGCCTAACCAAGAAGCATGGCGGCGTAGACTCACTATATAAGGTGACCCAGGGCATCTAGCCAAATCATACCTTTCTCGGCCTTTTGGCTAAGATCAAGTGTAGTATCTGTTCTTATCAGTTTAATATCTGATATGTGAGACATCGTCTCACAATGATATTAAATTTATTTTTTATGGGGGAGGATCCACTATAGTAGCTTGCTACTAGGTTTCTCAAGTGCTGGTAATTCTATGATGAAAGAAATAAACATGGGAAGAAAAAATATTGTTTTTGCGATCCTGATAATTTGTGTTTTCTGTATCGCAAAATTAACTACTATTTTCTATAAAAGGACAGTAGTTACAGTTTCATTGCAATGGCTAGCTTAGCAGGATTGCAGTGGGGTGAAGCAGTACAGGCACGAGACCATGATCTGGTGTTGCCTGCTCGCGGCACTCGTCGCCGGTGATGCCTACTCGCGGCCCATGCTGCACGAAGCTCTGATTAGTGTGTATTCTAAAAGAAGATACCAAATCATCATGACTAGATATGCCATGTACCTGCTTTTAGTCAATTTAAATATCTCAAATGATTATTGGACTGTACCTGCCATCATCTCAAGGGAATGGAAGCTGGCTACTGGCTATCATTGGGTTATGCTCAGCCTAAGCTATTTGAGGAGAAAACTCAGTCAGGTCTGCATTCCATTTCATACACCATATATTATTAGTAGTGTAGTCATCCCAATGAGATATATAAAACTTATTTTGTTTCATACACCTATATTCCTTCCGGTAAATATAATGGTCATGCAGTAATCTACGTGTTGAACATTTGAATTTCACCTTAAATATTCTCTGAAACTTTAAGCATTTTCTATCTTCTGATGGTAGAAATGCCATGTGGCAACATAGCATTTACTAACTTAACTTGGGTATTCTAGATGATGTGTGATGTTTTTACACATTGAGAACTTCGCCTGGGCTTATGTGATTTTGACTTGGTCATCTATTCTTGTGATTCTATAATATAATTGTTTGTTGGCAACCACACCTTTGGAGTAACTCAGGAACTCAAATTATGATTAAGTTGTAAACTATGCAGCATATCAAGACTTCTTTTTTTCCTGAAGTCTGAACTGTTTAGTTTTAATAAGCATGAAGGATGAACCTATTAGTTGCATTTTTATTTGACAAACTCCTATTTTGTAATGGATTAGGAAGCTGAAGGAATTGCAAGTTTAAGATGGAAACTCATGCGGCAAGCTGGCAAGCAGCACTGCATAATGGGGTTCACATAGCAGAAATGATGATTCCTTATCTACGTGCATTGTTTCTCAACATTTTCTTCTGTCACTGATAGTTTACTGATTGAAAAAATTGGCACTTCAATGCAGGAAGAACAAGATACTGTTTTGGCAAGAATAGAAGTTTCTCATGCTCATGTGGAACTGTTAAAGCATACAGATGTTTTGAATGATGCATTCTATATTTCACAATATAGAGTGTTTGGAACAATAAATAACCTCTGTCTTGGACACTCTCATGAGGTAGGTTACTGTTGTTTCATATATATTAAAATGTGATTTTAACTCTGTTATTTAGCTCGATACGTGCTATACTAACTCATACGAGTGTGACTCATGAGTTCAGATCACAGATGGGATAACAAACCAATTAGAACTCTAATATCGAATTTATCATGTACCACTATTCTTAGTAAAACAGGAGGAGTGGAGGGGAGGAAGAGTGTGATGGATCAAAATTTAGAGAAATAAAATCTCTCCTTTTAGTATTAGGTGTAGTAGCAAATATGCACATGCTATTACGCCCTGTTTAAGTAAGGTTTCGTCCTTACCAACTTGAGAGTTTCTTGAATGTTTATGTCAATTAATGGTAAAACATTGCTAGTTTAATGAATATAATAGTAATTCATATAGAATACAATTACTTGGGAAAGGAAAAAGAAAAGCAAGCACCTTCCGACCTCTGCGTTAGGAGGCTTCGATGAGTCCTACTGGTGGGCCTAACTAGTACTTTTCTTGGAGGATTAGTGAGCCTAATTAAGTAGAGAAGGCCCATTACATATGGCCGCCATGGAGCTTGCAGCCGGCTCACCCGTTTAGTACCAGCTCGCCTAACCAAGAAGCATGGCGGCGTAGACTCACTATATAAGGTGACCCAGGGCATCTAGCCAAATCATACCTTTCTCGGCCTTTTGGCTAAGATCAAGTGTAGTATCTGTTCTTATCAGTTTAATATCTGATATGTGAGACATCGTCTCACAATGATATTAAATTTATTTTTTATGGGGGAGGATCCACTATAGTAGCTTGCTACTAGGTTTCTCAAGTGCTGGTAATTCTATGATGAAAGAAATAAACATGGGAAGAAAAAATATTGTTTTTGCGATCCTGATAATTTGTGTTTTTTCAGACATAAAATTAAACTACTATTTTCTATAAAATTCAAATTACAGTTTCATTGCAATGGCTAGCTTAGAGGATTGTGTAAAGGGGTGAAGCAAGACAGGCACGAGACCATGGCGGTGTTGCAGCTTTCTGTGGCACTGATACGGTGATGCCTTCAATGCCCAATTTGCACTGAAGCTCGATTAGTGTGTATTCTAAAAGAAGATACCAAATCATCATGACTAGATATGCCATGTACCTGCTTTTAGTCAATTTAAATATCTCAAATGATTATTGGACTGTTCTACCATCATCTCAAGGAAGCAGGAATGGTAGAAGGCTCTGGCTATCATTGGGTTATGCAAGACCCTAAGCTATTTGAGGAGAAAACTTTTGCAATGATTCCATTTCATACACCATATATTATTAGTAGTGTAGTCATCCCAATGAGATATATAAAACTTATTTTGTTTCATACACCTATATTCCTTCCGGTAAATATAATGGTCATGCAGTAATCTACGTGTTGAACATTTGAATTTCACCTTAAATATTCTCTGAAACTTTAAGCATTTTCTATCTTCTGATGGTAGAAATGCCATGTGGCAACATAGCATTTACTAACTTAACTTGGGTATTCTAGATGATGTGTGATGTTTTTACACATTGAGAACTTCGCCTGGGCTTATGTGATTTTGACTTGGTCATCTATTCTTGTGATTCTATAATATAATTGTTTGTTGGCAACCACACCTTTGGAGTAACTCAGGAACTCAAATTATGATTAAGTTGTAAACTATGCAGCATATCAAGACTTCTTTTTTTCCTGAAGTCTGAACTGTTTAGTTTTAATAAGCATGAAGGATGAACCTATTAGTTGCATTTTTATTTGACAAACTCCTATTTTGTAATGGATTAGGAAGCTGAAGGAATTGCAAGTTTAAGATGGAAACTCATGCGGCAAGCTGGCAAGCAGCACTGCATAATGGGGTTCACATAGCAGAAATGATGATTCCTTATCTACGTGCATTGTTTCTCAACATTTTCTTCTGTCACTGATAGTTTACTGATTGAAAAAATTGGCACTTCAATGCAGGAAGAACAAGATACTGTTTTGGCAAGAATAGAAGTTTCTCATGCTCATGTGGAACTGTTAAAGCATACAGATGTTTTGAATGATGCATTCTATATTTCACAATATAGAGTGTTTGGAACAATAAATAACCTCTGTCTTGGACACTCTCATGAGGTAGGTTACTGTTGTTTCATATATATTAAAATGTGATTTTAACTCTGTTATTTAGCTCGATACGTGCTATACTAACTCATACGAGTGTGACTCATGAGTTCAGATCACAGATGGGATAACAAACCAATTAGAACTCTAATATCGAATTTATCATGTACCACTATTCTTAGTAAAACAGGAGGAGTGGAGGGGAGGAAGAGTGTGATGGATCAAAATTTAGAGAAATAAAATCTCTCCTTTTAGTATTAGGTGTAGTAGCAAATATGCACATGCTATTACGCCCTGTTTAAGTAAGGTTTCGTCCTTACCAACTTGAGAGTTTCTTGAATGTTTATGTCAATTAATGGTAAAACATTGCTAGTTTAATGAATATAATAGTAATTCATATAGAATACAATTACTTGGGAAAGGAAAAAGAAAAGCAAGCACCTTCCGACCTCTGCGTTAGGAGGCTTCGATGAGTCCTACTGGTGGGCCTAACTAGTACTTTTCTTGGAGGATTAGTGAGCCTAATTAAGTAGAGAAGGCCCATTACATATGGTCCGCCATGGAGTTTGCAGCCGGCTCATTTTTGTTTAGTACCAGCTCGCCTAACCAAGAAGCATGGCGTAGACTCACTATATAAGGTGACCCGGGCATCTAGCCAAATCATACCTTTCTCGGCCTTTTGGCTAAGATCAAGTGTAGTATCTGTTCTTATCGGTTTAATATTCGATATGTGAGACATCGTCTCACAATGATATTAAATTTATTTTTTATGGGGAGGATCCACTATAGTAGCTTGCTACTAGGTTTCTCAAGTCTTTGGTAATTCTATGATGAAAGAAATAAACATGGGAAGAAAAATATTGTTTTTGCGATCCACGATAATTTGTGTTTTCTCAGACGCCAAATTAACTACTATTTTCTATAAAAGGACAGTAGTTACAGTTTCATTGCAATGGCTAGCTTAGCAGGATTGCGGTGGGGTGAAGCAAAGCATGAGCACGAGACCATGATCCGGTGTTGCACGCTTTCATGCACTCGTCGCCGGTGATGCCTACTCGAGGCCCATGCTGCACGAAGCTCGATTAGTGTGTATTCTAAAAGAAGATACCAAATCATCATGACTAGATATGCCATGTACCTGCTTTTAGTCAATTTAAATATCTCAAATGATTATTGGACTGTACCTGCCATCATCTCAAGGGAATGGAAGCTGGCTACTGGCTATCATTGGGTTATGCTCAGCCTAAGCTATTTGAGGAGAAAACTCAGTCAGGTCTGCATTCCATTTCATACACCATATATTATTAGTAGTGTAGTCATCCCAATGAGATATATAAAACTTATTTTGTTTCATACACCTATATTCCTTCCGGTAAATATAATGGTCATGCAGTAATCTACGTGTTGAACATTTGAATTTCACCTTAAATATTCTCTGAAACTTTAAGCATTTTCTATCTTCTGATGGTAGAAATGCCATGTGGCAACATAGCATTTACTAACTTAACTTGGGTATTCTAGATGATGTGTGATGTTTTTACACATTGAGAACTTCGCCTGGGCTTATGTGATTTTGACTTGGTCATCTATTCTTGTGATTCTATAATATAATTGTTTGTTGGCAACCACACCTTTGGAGTAACTCAGGAACTCAAATTATGATTAAGTTGTAAACTATGCAGCATATCAAGACTTCTTTTTTTCCTGAAGTCTGAACTGTTTAGTTTTAATAAGCATGAAGGATGAACCTATTAGTTGCATTTTTATTTGACAAACTCCTATTTTGTAATGGATTAGGAAGCTGAAGGAATTGCAAGTTTAAGATGGAAACTCATGCGGCAAGCTGGCAAGCAGCACTGCATAATGGGGTTCACATAGCAGAAATGATGATTCCTTATCTACGTGCATTGTTTCTCAACATTTTCTTCTGTCACTGATAGTTTACTGATTGAAAAAATTGGCACTTCAATGCAGGAAGAACAAGATACTGTTTTGGCAAGAATAGAAGTTTCTCATGCTCATGTGGAACTGTTAAAGCATACAGATGTTTTGAATGATGCATTCTATATTTCACAATATAGAGTGTTTGGAACAATAAATAACCTCTGTCTTGGACACTCTCATGAGGTAGGTTACTGTTGTTTCATATATATTAAAATGTGATTTTAACTCTGTTATTTAGCTCGATACGTGCTATACTAACTCATACGAGTGTGACTCATGAGTTCAGATCACAGATGGGATAACAAACCAATTAGAACTCTAATATCGAATTTATCATGTACCACTATTCTTAGTAAAACAGGAGGAGTGGAGGGGAGGAAGAGTGTGATGGATCAAAATTTAGAGAAATAAAATCTCTCCTTTTAGTATTAGGTGTAGTAGCAAATATGCACATGCTATTACGCCCTGTTTAAGTAAGGTTTCGTCCTTACCAACTTGAGAGTTTCTTGAATGTTTATGTCAATTAATGGTAAAACATTGCTAGTTTAATGAATATAATAGTAATTCATATAGAATACAATTACTTGGGAAAGGAAAAAGAAAAGCAAGCACCTTCCGACCTATGCGTTAGGAGGCTTCGATGAGTCCTACTGGTGGGCCTAACTAGTACTTTTCTTGGAGGATTAGTGAGCCTAATTAAGTAGAGAAGGCCCATTACATATGGCCGCCATGGAGCTTGCAGCCGGCTCACCCGTTTAGTACCAGCTCGCCTAACCAAGAAGCATGGCGGCGTAGACTCACTATATAAGGTGACCCAGGGCATCTAGCCAAATCATACCTTTCTCGGCCTTTTGGCTAAGATCAAGTGTAGTATCTGTTCTTATCAGTTTAATATCTGATATGTGAGACATCGTCTCACAATGATATTAAATTTATTTTTTATGGGGGAGGATCCACTATAGTAGCTTGCTACTAGGTTTCTCAAGTGTCGCCTAGCCGTTGCACTGTTGGCAAGGCCTGGCACACCCCAACCAATTCTAATTCTAAGTTTTAAAGTTAGCTTGGCTATAATTCAAATTTTCAGATGTTTGTAGTTCTTGAACTGTGTCGCTCTGGATCAATCTACGTCTAAATGGCTGCAGTTGCAGCTTTCTGTGAGGTGTGATACAATGATTATTCAATGAGAATTAGACTGAACGGTGAAAGACTTTTTCAACGAGAATTCAGACTGCAGTTCATTCTCTTCACAGTTGTTATAGAAGCAGTGCCATATGGAGAGTGTTTCTACCTATGCCAAATGAAGCAGGCATGCGGTAGAAGGAGCTGAAGGACCAGATCATGCAAGACCCATCACAGTCTGAAGTGCCTTTTGCAATGAGCAGACAACACATGGCTCGATGCGGTAAAACCTAAAGTTCAATTCTCTACCATGAATACATTGATTAACTTCTCCATGATAGAAGTAATGTAATGTAAATCGGTATGTCAAACATAATATGTAATTACCTAGAAGGAAAAACAGTAGTAGAAAACACAAAGTAAAAAAGAAAAGTAAACGGAAAACATTGAAATGGCTCATGCAGGTAGGTAGGTAAAATAATATATAATTAACTTGTATAGTAGAGAAAACAGCAGTACAAAATAGAAAGTAAACAAAAGGATACAAAAAAAAACTCTCTAGCATGAACACATTGATTAACTTCTCCATGACATCAACACTGTAAATCGGCATGTCAAATATCCCCTCCGTCCTGTAATAGAAAAGATCAAATGTTCAAATCTCCTACAACTAAAAAGAACAAAGCGTAGACAATTTTTGATGCGACATTTATTTTTGGGTCTGGCTCGTTTGGTGCGATACCTCTGCCTCCACACTCCCTCGGCTCCCCTCGAAATACCACTCACCGCGGGCCCATCTGAATTCCTTCTTAGAAAATGCCACCCAACAAACAGGGTGCTCGCCCCAGCGACAGTCAGGCCGCCCGTCCGCTCCCTCACTCCCCGTGCGCGCGGGCGACCCGGCCTTGATCGCTCGCTCTCCGCGATTCACGCGGTGATCCGGATCTCAATCTCTTTCTCCGCGCCTCGCCGCATCCCCCGCAGTCCTCGCTCTGTCCTTGCGCTCGTCGCACCAGTGCCATCGTCGTCGCCGTCGTCGTCACCATCGTCCTTGCCCGCGCCATCGCCCTCCTCGCTGGAAATTGGGCCGAGGCGCCAGCGACGAACCCTAACCCTACCTCCTCCGCGCAAGGTGCGCACCGCACCGAGACGCAGCGCCCACTCGAAGCTCCCCGAGACGCCGCGCCCAATCCAAGCTGCCAGGATGTCCGCAGGACGCACGCCGGCCGCCGCCACGCCTCCACTCCGCCGGGCCGCTGCCACGCCGACGGGCTCCGACGCACGCCGCCACGTCGTCGGGCCGCCACCACACAGCCATCGCCGCCCAGCTCGGAGAAGCCCTCCACCCCGTTTGGTAGCATTTGTGAGTCTAATGCACAGAGGTTTTGCTTTTCATGGGTTTATTAGTTGTGATTGTGATATAGATTTCTGGGGTGGTTTGCTGGTGACGTACGGAAGCATGATCAAGCTGATGCACGAGAAGTTGAAAGCATTGGCCGCGCTCGCATGATCTGACCGTCACCAGGTTTTCAACTGGACCTTCCCTTAGATCTCATAAGGTAGTTCAACGGTCTTGAGTTTATTGATTAGCTCATTTTTTGTCAGAACACATTACTCTCATCAGTTTCGTTGAATTTAATATAAGATGCAAATAGTCTATTTTCAAGATTGGGACTTAAAGGCTTTGTTGTTGTTGTTATGCAAACAGTCTGTTTTCAAGATTGAGCTAATTTTTATATGAGATTAGAAAGAATGCAGGATCTCTTTGAAAATATACGATGGCTGATTGGTAGTGCTGGTAATTCTATGATGAAAGAAATAAACATGGGAAGAAAAAATATTGTTTTTGCGATCCTGATAATTTGTGTTTTCTGTATCGCAAAATTAACTACTATTTTCTATAAAAGGACAGTAGTTACAGTTTCATTGCAATGGCTAGCTTAGCAGGATTGCAGTGGGGTGAAGCAGTACAGGCACGAGACCATGATCTGGTGTTGCCTGCTCGCGGCACTCGTCGCCGGTGATGCCTACTCGCGGCCCATGCTGCACGAAGCTCTGATTAGTGTGTATTCTAAAAGAAGATACCAAATCATCATGACTAGATATGCCATGTACCTGCTTTTAGTCAATTTAAATATCTCAAATGATTATTGGACTGTACCTGCCATCATCTCAAGGGAATGGAAGCTGGCTACTGGCTATCATTGGGTTATGCTCAGCCTAAGCTATTTGAGGAGAAAACTCAGTCAGGTCTGCATTCCATTTCATACACCATATATTATTAGTAGTGTAGTCATCCCAATGAGATATATAAAACTTATTTTGTTTCATACACCTATATTCCTTCCGGTAAATATAATGGTCATGCAGTAATCTACGTGTTGAACATTTGAATTTCACCTTAAATATTCTCTGAAACTTTAAGCATTTTCTATCTTCTGATGGTAGAAATGCCATGTGGCACTTATAGCATTTACTAACTTAACTTGGGTATTCTAGATGATGTGTGATGTTTTTACACATTGAGAACTTCACTGGGCTTATGTGATTTTGACTTGGTCATCTATTCTTGTGATTCTATAATATAATTGTTTGTTGGCAACCCACACCTTTGGAGTAACTCAGGAACTCAAATTATGATTAAGTTGTAAACTATGCAGCATATCAAGACTTCTTTTTTTTCCTGAAGTCTGAACTGTTTAGTTTTAATAAGCATGAAGGATGAACCTATTAGTTGCATTTTATTTGACAAACTCCTATTTTGTAATGGATTAGGAAGCTGAAGGAATTGCAAGTTTAAGATGGAAACTCATGCGGCAAGCTGGCAAGCAGCACTGCATAATGGGGTTCACATAGCAGAAATGATGATTCCTTATCTACGTGCATTGTTTCTCAACATTTTCTTCTGTCACTGATAGTTTACTGATTGAAAAAATTGGCACTTCAATGCAGGAAGAACAAGATACTGTTTTGGCAAGAATAGAAGTTTCTCATGCTCATGTGGAACTGTTAAAGCATACAGATGTTTTGAATGATGCATTCTATATTTCACAATATAGAGTGTTTGGAACAATAAATAACCTCTGTCTTGGACACTCTCATGGGTAGGTTACTGTTGTTTCATATATATTAAAATGTGATTTTAACTCTGTTATTTAGCTCGATACGTGCTATACTAACTCATACGAGTGTGACTCATGAGTTCAGATCACAGATGGGATAACAAACCAATTAGAACTCTAATATCGAATTTATCATGTACCACTATTCTTAGTAAAACAGGAGGAGTGGAGGGGAGGAAGAGTGTGATGGATCAAAATTTAGAGAAATAAAATCTCTCCTTTTAGTATTAGGTGTAGTAGCAAATATGCACATGCTATTACGCCCTGTTTAAGTAAGGTTTCGTCCTTACCAACTTGAGAGTTTCTTGAATGTTTATGTCAATTAATGGTAAAACATTGCTAGTTTAATGAATATAATAGTAATTCATATAGAATACAATTACTTGGGAAAGGAAAAAGAAAAGCAAGCACCTTCCGACCTATGCGTTAGGAGGCTTGATGAGTCCACTGGTGGGCCTAACTAGTACTTTTCTTGGAGGATTAGTGAGCCTAATTAAGTAGAGAAGGCCCATTACATATGGCCGCCATGGAGCTTGCAGCCGGCTCACCCGTTTAGTACCAGCTCGCCTAACCAAGAAGCATGGCGTAGACTCACTATATAAGGTGACCCAGGGCATCTAGCCAAATCATACCTTTCTCGGCCTTTTGGCTAAGATCAAGTGTAGTATCTGTTCTTATCAGTTTAATATCTGATATGTGAGACATCGTCTCACAATGATATTAAATTTATTTTTTATGGGGGAGGATCCACTATAGTAGCTTGCTACTAGGTTTCTCAAGTGTCGCCTAGCCGTTGCACTGTTGGCAAGGCCTGGCACACCCCAACCAATTCTAATTCTAAGTTTTAAAGTTAGCTTGGCTATAATTCAAATTTTCAGATGTTTGTAGTTCTTGAACTGTGTCGCTCTGGATCAATCTACGTCTAAATGGCTGCAGTTGCAGCTTTCTGTGAGGTGTGATACAATGATTATTCAATGAGAATTAGACTGAACGGTGAAAGACTTTTTCAACGAGAATTCAGACTGCAGTTCATTCTCTTCACAGTTGTTATAGAAGCAGTGCCATATGGAGAGTGTTTCTACCCATTAGCGGAGCCAAGATGAACACCTCGGGGGGGGCTAATCAATAGAGATTTAGAACAAATGTCGAAGATTAACGGTGAAATCACGTTTTTTCTACAGTAAATACCACATAAAATCACTCTCACGGGGGGGGGCTGCTGCCCCCCTAGCCCCCCCCGTGGATCCGCCAATGTTTCTACCTATGCCAAATGAAGCAGGCATGCGGTAGAAGGAGCTGAAGGACCAGATCATGCAAGACCCATCACAGTCTGAAGTGCCTTTTGCAATGAGCAGACAACACATGGCTCGATGCGGTAAAACCTAAAGTTCAATTCTCTACCATGAATACATTGATTAACTTCTCCATGATAGAAGTAATGTAATGTAAATCGGTATGTCAAACATAATATGTAATTACCTAGAAGGAAAAACAGTAGTAGAAAACATAAAGTAAAAAAGAAAAGTAAACGGAAAACATTGAAATGGCTCATGCAGGTTGGTAGGTAAAATAATATATAATTAACTTGTATAGTAGAGAAAACAGCAGTACAAAATAGAAAGTAAACAAAAAAACCTCTCTAGCATGAACACATTGATTAACTTCTCCATGACATCAACACTGTAAATCGGCATCTCAAATATCCCCTCCGTCCTGTAATAGAAAAGATCAAAAGTTCAAAATCTATACATAAACACAAGGTATTCTGTGTCCTCAATCCATTCTCTCCTCTGTCTTTTTTGTTAAGAAGTATTGAGATCCCTTTTATACTTAGGGCCTTTTTGGCCCGGCTCTCCCCGGATCCGGCTCCAGCACTGTAGCGCAGAGCCGGGGGAGCCCGGAAACCCAGCTCCGCTGCTCCTAGGCAAAATACCGGAGGAGCCGGAGCCCTTTTCATGCCGTCACAGTAGCGCACAGTCCATATGGAGCCAGAGCCCAACGGGGCGGAGCCATGCCAAAGACGCTCTTAGCGTCACCTAAGGCAACCAGCATTAATTAAAGAAAATAACAACTCAACTACTCTCTCCATCCTGATTAGTGAGGGACAAGGTGGTCTTTTGTTAGTCTTCTTATTTTAAAGTCGCTTGAATCCCTTATATTATAGGACGGAGAGAGTATAAATCTATAATTATCTAATAGGGAAAAAAAGTAGTAGAAAACAGAAATAAAAAATAAACAAAAAACATTAAAATGACTCATCCAGGAGGTCAAATAATATATAATTATCCAGTATTATAGTAGAGGAAACAGTAGTGCAAAACAAAAAGTAAACAAAGGAAAAATAATATATGATTACATAGTAGAGAAAATAAGTATAAAATGCTTTTCAGTTAATATTATTGAGGACCTAGGCTATTTTTACATGCCACTCAGCACTCACCGTTTTAAGGTGATCTTTGTTCAATTTTTTTAGGATTTTTTATGTTTATATATATATTGGCAGGAGCAAATAACATTTTTTCTATTCGTTCCGCAATAACGAAATGGATAGTGTAAAGGAAATGGGAAACGGAAAGTAAACAAAGGGAATGTTATATAAAACAGAAAGTACACATAGGAAACAGAAAAAAATAGAAAGTACACAGAGGAAATAGGAAAAAAACAGAAAGTACAAAACAGAAAGTAAACAAAGGGGACGTGGTACAAAACTGAAAGTAAAATGGAGCGAAAAAACGGCAGTAGAAAACAGAGGGTAAATAAAGGAGTCAACGTGGTACAAAATAGAAAGTAAATAGAGGTAAAAAAAATAGAAAGAATAGAGGTAAAAAATAAAAAGAAACAAAAACAAAATCCATGTAAACAAAGGGGACGTGGTACAAAACTGAAAGTAAAATAGAGGGGGGGAAACAGCAGTAGAAGACAGAGGGTAAATAAAGGTGTTAATGTGGTACAAAATAGAAAGTAAATAGAGGTAAAAAATATAAAGAATAGAGGTAAAAAAATAAAAAGAAACAAAAACAATAGTGGGAAAAAAACAACGGTAGAAAACAGAGGGTAAATAAAGGAGTCAACGTGGTACAAAATAGAAAGTAAATAGAGGTAAAAATTAAAAAGAAGACAGTTAAAAAATAAAAAGGAACAAAAATAATGTCCTGGCCCATGCAGGTCTCGAACCTGCGACCTTCGCGTTATTAGCACGACGCTCTAACCAACTGAGCTAATAGGCCATTTGGTGGGTGCAAACAGTGGAATACGCTTTATAAAATACAATTTCTATAAACAAAGGCCAATCACCTTACATCAAGCCTCAACGTGATTTTTTTATAATGAGCAGCATACCAGCTGATGTACTACAAGTGCAGCGGTAATATAAGTAAAACCACTTCCAACCATGAAACGATGGTTTTTATATTCATCAATTGGAGTGTCAACTAAGCAAAAAGATAACATGACACTGCAATTAAAGAAGAGAGATGAGAAAATAGTTTATTAGATAAGAAACCATGTCTACGCAAGAATCAAGACATGAAGAGATGTAATAGTTAGAAGATGGAGAGAGAATATGTGTAATTAGATAAAAAAATTATCCAATAAAAACATTCCATTGGGAACATAGTTTCTACATTATTAGTGTCTACGTAAATTAATGGCAATAGAAACTAAATGTGATTTCTAGCTTTGGGACTGCCCTAAATGAATTAGATTTCCACCCACATGCTACAAACAAAATCCAATCAAACCATAACTAGGTAAGAAATTTTTTGGACATGTATTGGCAGAGAATAAGAGTTTGTTTGGTTTGGAGCTAGCAAAAGCTGTGTGCCGAGCAACAATCCCAGGCATTGGTTTTTGGAGATCCGAGGTGTGCAAAAGAGTTTTAGGATAGCTCCAATAGTGTTAAAAGCGCTAGCTCATAGAATATTTTCGGGCCGTTCGCTGGTCTGATTTGTTCAGACCAGCCGGCTGGTCGTCTCATAGATCACTATGCATTTTCAGCCACTTCCAGCCGCTACAGTGTTTCTCCCTCACAACAACCAGCCAGTTTCAGCCAAGTTTCAGACCAGCGAACGAGGCTTTTATTGAGTAGGGAGGAGAGAGAATAAAGTTAGCTCTCCACGAAGATCTAAGCTCACATACTTTTATTTCATTCGTGTGCCTTTGCTTATATATTTTTCTATACTAGCAGCAAGTTGGGTTACCCTATCTTTATCTTTTTTTTAAAAAAAACAATAATATAAGATAGCAAGCTGACATTATTACTGAGGTACTTGGCATAAACGAGATCATTATTCACATATATGGCCTCGTGATGCTCACCAAGGAATATTGTATGGATCGGATGTCCCAGCTAGGTCGTTGTCACGCACCGCGCGAGGGCAGGCAAGGCAGGCATCCTCCCTGCCGTTGCCGAGAAGTCAGACCGGCCATCGATGCTAGCTTTCAGATACCTGAACACCACGTCTTGTGGATGCTTCCATTCCAAAACTTTTATCAGTTCTAGCAACGCTGGAGAGTGTGTGCGTGTTAAAAAAGACCAATAGGGCCGGGCATGCTGATGATTGATGAAGATGAACACCAAGAAGGGCTCACAATGACGCTTGCTTGGAATCAGAGTTAGGCAACCAATCTAGGCAAAGGATCCTAGTGATAAAGAACAATGCATGCATGCTTCATCGATCACTCTGAGTATCTGACAGCTGTTGGGACTCTTTCATGCATGCATATAAAGCTAGCTGTACGTGTGCACGACAATGTCGAAATGACTGTTCCCAGTTTCCCATCAATCCCAATCCTGGCGCCATGGACACTGACACGAGAACGATACTCATCAACGACGACGTCCCCGACCTCCCCGCCATTGCCGAGAGGATGGCCACGACGACGGCGAGGCTGGAGGCCGATTTCTCCAAGGTGGAGACCAAGATCCACCGGTTCCCCCGCAGCCTGCGAGGAATCGGCGGCGACAAGGATCGCTACATCGTCCCCAGCGTGGTGGCCATCGGCCCGTACCACCACGGCGCGCCGCACGTGCACAAGATGGAGGAGGTCAAGCTCGCGGCGGCCTACTACCTCTGCCGAGCCTCGCGCCGCTCCACCGCGGAGGTGTACGAGAAGGTGCGCTCCGTCGCGGGCGCCGCCCGCGGCTGCTACGACGCCGACGACCCCGCGGTCGTGGGCCTCGGCAACGCCGAGTTCGCCGCCATGATGTTCCTCGACGGCTGCTTCCTGCTGCAGTACATGGTCGCCGGCGGTGACGTCACGACGACGACACGACGGCGCCCGTGCTGCAGAACCGGATGACGCTGTAGGATCTAGGACCTCAATCACACAGTGGATTAGTGGCTAACACAAGAAAACGCGAGATCAAACAATGAACACACTCAAGAACACAGGAAATGCCCCGAACTGGCAACTGTCTACAGGGAGAGACAGTGCCCCTTTTCACTTACTATAGTTCGAGGTACAATACATAATTACAGAATGACGAAGCAACCGTTAGGTAGTGCTATACTACGGCTTTATATCCCAGCCGATACAAGACACATACACAGTAATGAAAAACTGCTAAAACATGGATACAAGACGAGCACTTCGCAACTGCTGTTGGCCTGTGTCGTCGTGGGCGCACTCACCGGGCACCAACTGGACCTCCATTCAAACTGGCGTTTCCTGCCCACTGCTGCTGACTTGGCTTCACCTGCTATGTCATTGCACACGTGCACATACTGGTTTAGCCCAACATACTCCCCCCTAAGCCAGCTGTACACTCACATCTCGAACACCGATCAGGTGTTTCATCACCTCAAGTTTCCCAGCTGCTAGAGGCTTCGTCAGCAAATCAACCTTTTGTTCATCTGTGCTCACCCTTTTCACCACTATCTGTCCTCTTTCTATGCACTCTCTGATGAAATGATACCTGGTATCAATATGCTTGCTGCGTCCATGAAACACCGGGTTTTTCATCAGGGCAATAGCGGAGTTATTGTCAACAAACATTGTGACTGTTCTGCGTGGTGTTGAAGTTAATTCTGACAGCAAACTCCTAAGCCAGAGTGCTTGCATTGCTGCCACAGTAGCTGCCATAAACTCTGCTTCACATGAAGATAAAGCTACTGTCTTTTGCTTTTGTGAGCCCCAAGTTATCAAACAATCATTGAGATAGAAAGCCATTCCTGCAGTACTTCTCCTTCCCACAGTATCTGCAGCATGGTCACTGTCTGAGTAGGCAACCAACACCTCTGGACCCCCTCCTTTGGTGTACACCAGCCCATGATCAGCACTACCCTGCACATATCTCAGAATCTGCTTGACTGCATTCTGATGCATCACAGTTGGTTTTTCCATGTGTCTACTGACAATGCCAACTGAAAAAGCCAAATCAGGTCTTGTGTGCAGTAAGTATCTCAGACAGCCTATGACACTCCTGTATTCAGTAGTGTCCACCCTTTTCCCCTTTTTGTCTTCATCTAATTTAGTTCCAGGATTCATGGGAACCTTAGTGGTATTGCAACCTTCCATCCCAAACCTAGCAAGAATTTTCTTGGCATACCCTGCCTGCTTCAGAGTGATAAAATCATCATGCTGTTCCACTTCTATTCCCAGATAGTAGGAAAGCAATCCCAAATCACTCATTTCAAATTCTGCTGACATTTGTTGTTTGAACTTGTCAATTTCACTTGGAACATTACCAGTAATCAACAGGTCATCTACATAGACACCCAAGATAATGGTAGCTTCTCCATCTTCTCTCTTGTACACTGCTGATTCACTAGGACATTTTGCAAAACCTAGCTTCTTCAAGCTTTTATCTAGCTTGATGTTCCAGGCCCTTGGAGCCTGTTTGAGCCCATACAGTGACTTGCTCAACTTCAAGACACACTGTTCCTTTCCCTTAACTGCATATCCTTCTGGCTGTACAACATAAACTTCCTCTTCCAAATCACCATTCAGAAAAGCTGTTTTGACATCAAGATGGTGTACCTTCCACCCTCTGTTTGCAGCTAAGGCTAGAATCAGTTTCACTGTATCAATCCTGGCTACAGGAGCAAAAACTTCATCATAGTCAACTCCATGCTTCTGCACATAACCTTTTGCAACCAGCCTAGCTTTGTGCTTGACTATTTCCCCATCTGCATTTCTCTTCAACTTGAAAACCCATTTCAAACCAATGGCTTTATGACCAGTAGGTAGCTTTGACAATTTCCAAGTTCCATTCTTCTCAATGGAGCTAATCTCATTATTCATTGCCTCCACCCATTCTGGGTTTCCTACTGCTTCACTGAAATTCTCAGGTTCATCAGATTCAGTAAGTAGTGCTTCTACTTCATCTGAGTCTGCTAACTCTACTTCTTCAGTGTCATCATAAATATCATTCAAGTTTCTGAAATGCTGTGGTTCATCTGATAGATCATCAAAGATCATCTCTGGATTTGATTGCTCCCCCACACTATGTGTGTTCTCAGTTTCCTGCAGTGAATTATCAGTATTGATACTAGCACTTGACTGTGCTCCAGGTGACTGTAGCTCATCTAGCACACTGCCTGAACTACCTGCTGACAAAGTTTCATCAGTCCCTGGTTGAGGCATCTCTACATTGTCATCAACATTCACTGTCTCCCAGTCAGTGTTGTCAACAAACATCTCACCTCCAACCTGATCTTCTTCCATTTCATTTGTTGAGAATTCATTCCACCCCCAACTCACTGCTTCTTCGAAGATTGTATCCCTGCTGATTACAATCCTTTTCTGCACAGGATCATATAACCTATGAGCCTTGCTTCCTTCTTCCACACCAAAATATACTAGTCTTTGACTCCTGTCATCTAGTTTCTTCAGTTGTGGTGTTGTTTGTTTTGCATGTGCCAGACATCCAAACACTTTTACATGACCAAGGTGAGGTTTTCTGCCATTCATTGCTTCAAATGGAGTTTGCTCCCCCATAGGCCTAGTAGGCAGTCTGTTAAGCAAATAGACAGCATGTCTAACAGCTTCTCCCCAAAACTTTCCTGGAATCTTCATACTTTTCAGCATGGATCTTGCCATCTCCATAACTGATCTGTTCCTTCTCTCAACCACACCATTCTGTTGTGGTGAGTAGGGAGCTGTCATTTGTCTCTTTATCCTAGCTTCTTCACATATACCTGCAAATAGCTTGGACAGAAATTCACCCCCTCTGTCAGATCTCAACACCTTGATCTTCTCCCCAGTTTGGTTCTGCACTTCTACCTTGTACTTCACAAACACATCCACTGCCTGATCCTTACTCTTGAGCAAAGAAACATTCATCCATCTACTATGATCATCAACTAGAAGCATAAAGTATTTGTTCCCAGCTGGTGTAGGAGGGGTGATGGGACCACAAAGGTCAACATACACAAGTTGAAGTGGCTTTTCAGCTCTGAAACTTGTAGTTTTTGGAAAAAACTTCCTAGCTTGCTTCCCAGCCAGACATCCATGACAAACCTATTCAGGATGTTCTATCATTGGCACACCTGTAGCCATCTTCTTCTCCACTAGCAATCTCAGAGACTTGAAATTCACATGACCCAACCTAGCATGCCACAACCATGCTGGCTCCTCTATTCTTCCCATTAAACACACTGGATCAGCTAACTTGAGTTCAATTTTATAAAGTCTGTTAACTGATCTGTCAATTCTCATCACCAGCTTCCCTAATACTTTATCAACCACTTCTAGAAAATCATTATCAAGTAGAATTCTATGCCCCACTTCTGTAAGCTGGCCTAAACTTACCAGATTACTTTTTAGCTTAGGAATGTAATACACCTCATGCAGTAACCACTGACCCTTATCTTTGCATTGAAACAAAACAGAGCCCTTTCCCATGATTTCTACTGCAGAGCCATCCCCAAATCTAACTTTGCCAGTTATATTTCTATTCAATTCCATGAATTTAGCAGGATCACCAGTCATATAGTTTGATGCACCATTATCTAAGTACCAGACATTACTAGTGTTAAAGCCACCACCAGTAAGATGCAGTTCTGGAATCACCTTCTCTTCCTTCAGGATCACTACTCGCCGCCCTCCTGAAGCTTGCAATGGGCCTGGCATTTTCTCGAGCAGCTGCGGCTCCTCCGCAACTGTGAGCATCAATGCCGGCTCGACGTTCTCCACCCGGGCATGATGAGCCTCCTCGCCGCCGCCCTTCTTCTCCTTTGGACAGCGGTTGGCGTAGTGCCCGTAGTCCTTGCAGTTGAAGAACTGGATGTGCTCCTTGTTCTTCTTGGCGGCGCTGTCGCGTCCTGGCGCATCCCCGCGCCCACCACGGCCACGGCCTCTCCCTCGGCCCCGACCACCACGCCCGCACCCGCCACCATCAGGCAACCTGCCTCTCCCCGAAGCCTCTCCGCCTACCTTGCTCTGCCTTGCTTCCCACTCGGCATGTGTGAGCAGTAACTGCCCTTTGCTGTCTGTCTTGGCACCTGATCCCCCAGCTCCCCGCTGGACTCTTTCCTCAAATGCCTTTAGTCTCCCGACTGCTTCTTCAAACAGCAACTCCTTCAGATCGTAAAACTGCTCAATACCTGCCACCACGCTGAGGAAGCGCTCCGGCACAGTGTCGAACAGCTTCTTGACCATGGCTGCGTCATCTAGCGTGCCTCCCAGGTTGCTGTATCTCACCGACATGGCGTTCAGCTTCCCGGCATACTCATCAATAGGTTCTTCCTCCTTCATCTTCAGTGCATCAAATTCTGCCTTGAGCGTCTGCAGGCGCGCATCACGAACACGAGCCGCGCCCACGAACCTCGCCTTCAGGCAGTCCTAGATCTCCTTTCCAGTCTTCTTCTTCGCCACTTGCATGAGTAGATCATCGGGCAGACACTGCAGGAGATGCGCCTTCGCCTTCTTGTCCTTGGCAGTTGCTTTCTCCTTCTTTGCCGCTGTCCGCGCCGTTGACGACTCCACCTCCCCCGGCTCAACAACCTCCCATACTCCTTGATCTTCCATGATGGCCTGCACCCGGATGCTCCAACTCACATAGTTGGTCGCCGTGAGAGGCGGGTACACCATCCTCCCCCCATCTCCTGCGCCGCCGGTTCCCCCGCCGCCGTTCCGAGAGCTCTCGTTCATCTTGGATCAAACTGAGTATGTGGAACTGTGTGATCGTCGGCTCTGATACCAGAATGTAGGATCTAGGACCTCAATCACACAGTGGATTAGTGGCTAACACAAGAAAACGCGAGATCAAACAATGAACACACTCAAGAACACAGGAAATGCCCCGAACTGGCAACTGTCTACAGGGAGAGACGGTGCCCCTTTTCACTTACTATAGTTCGAGGTACAATACATAATTACAGAATGACGAAGCAACCGTTAGGTAGTGCTATACTACGGCTTTATATCCCAGCCGATACAAGACACATACACAATAATGAAAAACTGCTAAAACATGGATACAAGACGAGCACTTCGCAACTGCTGTTGGCCTGTGTCGTCGTGGGCGCACTCACCGCGCACCAACTGGACCTCCATTCAAACTGGCGTTTCCTGCCCACTGCTGCTGACTTGGCTTCACCTGCTATGTCATTGCACACGTGCACACGCTGGTTTAGCCCAACAGACGCTGTCCACGGGGCCCAGTATTCAGAAGGACATCTTCCTGCTCGAGAACCAGATCCCCTGGCTGGTGCTCGACGCGCTCGCGGAGTTCATGTTCGTCGACGTGCGCGGGTTCGTCGCCGGGATGGGCGACAAGTTCCTCCCCTGGAAGGGAAGGAAGAAGCCGGAGGATGGCCGCTGCTGCCGCCGGGGGATGCGCTGTGGTTGCATCCCGACGGCGCAGGCCAAGACGACGCGGCCGTCCGATGAAGAAAGCCGCGGCGTCGTCGGCAGCACCGAACAGCACAAGCCGCCGCATCTCCTCGGTCTGCTCAGGTTTACTCAGGTGGGCTGCATGCCTGAGCAGGTGAAGAACTACATGGGCGTCTCGTCGTCGTGGTCCAGCAGCGCCGTGGAGCTCGCGGAGATGGGCGTCGTCCTCACACCGAGCAAGGAGTCTTCGGGGACATGAGCCTCCGGCGGTGCTGCCTGTACGGCGAGCTGTCGCTGTCGCCGGTGTTCCTGAGCGACGTCACCGGGTGCTGGCTCGTCAACATGGCGGCGCTGGAGGCGAGCACCGCCGGCGCGGCCAGGGACACGGACGGCTTCGTGGTGAGCTCCTACCTGTCGGTGCTCGCGATGCTCATGGACCGCAAGGAGGACGTGCACGAGCTCCGGCGGCGGGGCGTGGTGCACGGTGCCCTGAGCAACAAGCAGGCGCTGGGCTTCTTCAAGGGCCTCGGCCAGCACCTGCGCTTCGGCCGCCGCTACTTCGCCGCCCTGGAGGAGATCGACTCGTACAAGCGCCACAGGTCGGTGAGGATCAAAGCGTACAAGTTCGTCTACAACTACAAGAAGTTCATCGTCGCCTTCCTGTCTGTCACCGGCGTGCTCATCGGCATCTTTAAGACCCTTCTCTCACTCAAGCGCCATTGCTAATGCTGCCTATGATATCATGTTGTTGTATGCTCTAATATAAGTTTCAGATAGCACCATTGTTCATGATTGCCACACTCGTGCATGCATATTTTTCTTCTTCTCGTTTTTGTTTACAATAATACACGGCGTACACGCGATGCATATATGTTTACAATATTTAATACACATGTACTAGCAAAAGTTCGATTCTAATCGTGTGGTTGGAAAATAAGAATAGCCGCGTTTTTATTGTCTATATCCGTACCGGATGAGAGGTCACTCCTCTCTCTGAATTTTTTGAGCGTGTTATAAGAAAAGATTGTGTTTTGGAGGAGTTCCACGTGTCTGATTAAAGATGTTGTACAAATCGGGTAAAATATTTCTTGTTCACACCTGAATTTTTAATTACACTAATTCTACCTAAAAATTACACCAAAATTGTGACAGTATGCGAGGACATGGTTAAACTAGGAGAAATGTTATCCAACAACCGAGTGTTGGACACTCAATTTCCCCTCACCTGCACGACCTCTCTCACCGGCCTCTCACTCTCTTCTTCTCCAAATCTAGTGAGCTTAGAAGGGGAAATTGGGGGAGGCAGGCCGGCCAGGAGGTGGGGACGGCAGGAGGGCGGCGTTTGGGTCTTAGCGGCGGCAGAGGCGGCCAGGCCAGGTCAGGGGGAGGGCACCCATGGCCAGAGCTCGCCACCAAAGAAGGAGGAGGGGAGGGGGGAAAAGGAGGCCGCTGCGGCCATGCTAGGGTTCGCTCGAGCTCCGGTGAAACCTTAGCGTGGCCGCCGCCGGGCGGTGGGAGGTGGCGGGGGCGAGGAGAAAGAAAAACAGTGAAAAAAATCGAGTGTTCTCCACCAGTAAAACCCTCAAGTGCTGGCTAGACACTTCCTAAGGTAGACAAGGGTGGAATTTTTGTTTTAAGAGCAATGTCATGAGCTATGCCTATCAATTTAGAAAGGAAAGCAAACAGTTCATAAAATTACCCTTGAGGTCACAAAACAACCTTAATGATGATGTCGAGTCGTGGCAAGACCATGTGTCTAGCTTAGCATCAACCATCGGTGAGCTCATCCCACCACCGCTTGATGACGTGGCACATCCACCGCTTCTCGCAAATCCCCTCTCCCAGTGCATGCTCTGGGATTCAACCTTGCTTCTGCTCAACGTCCAACTGGCAACTGCTCCATCTGACCTCCGCCCTAAGCTTCAAGATGCGCGCCAATGGGAGCTTAGTCTATGAGGACAACAATAATAAGGTCGTTGTTGACACGGGAGGGGGATTTGTGTTCTTGAGAAGGACACCCTCTTAGGTGGTGAAGCCGAGCATATATATATGGGCCTGTTCGGCTACCGGTAAAAACTAAAAAAGCTACCGGTGGCTCACTACTAAAAAACGATTTGTGGTAACGCTTACTTTTTTTTTAGGAGCCGCCCCTACAAATGGTTGCCAAATGAGTCTCCCTTACAAATAGATTTGTAGGCAGCCGCCCCTACAAATGGCCCGATTTATAGGGGCGGCTCTATATTCAGCCGTCCCAATAAATCGATTTGTAGGGGCGGCTCAATATTAAACAGCCCCTACAAATAGACACCGAGTATTAAAAATTAAGCACTAAAATTCAAATTTTGTAAACGACCTCGGATAGAGAAACAACCAAAATGAAAGTCGTAGATCTCGAAAAGTTATGAAACTTTGTAGTTGACAATTTTTTTATTTGAAATCATCTTGTCAAGGAAAACTACGTTTGAATTTCTAAAAATTTGAAATTTTATTTTTTTAAACGACCTCGGATGGACAAACAGTAAAAATGAAAGTTGTAGATCTTAAAAAGTTAAGAAACTTTGTAGTTGATAACTTTCTCATTTGAAATCATCTTGTCATAGAAAACTATGTTCGAATTTCTCAAATTTGAAATTCAAATTTTATAAGTGGCCTCGGATGGAGAAACTATCAAAATGAAAGTTGTAGATCTCGAAAAGTTATAAAACTTTATAGTTGAGAACCTTTTCATTTGAATTAGTTTAGGGCCTCAAACAATCAATTTATGCTCAATTTTGTATAATATGTGGAGAACCAAAATGGATTTTAGACATAAGTGATCGTGAGGTGCAGTGGTAGAGGAATTTGTGCGCGAGCGAGAGGTTGCGGGTTCGAATCCCGGCCGACGCAAGGTGTGCAAAAATCGTGAAAAAATGCTGCAACCATAGAGTGGGTGTGTGGGTGTCGGGTGGGGACCTCCTCAGATTAAAAAATGCTATTTTTGTCCCTTTTTCGTGATTTCTGGAAATTGATTTGTATGAGCGGCTCAATATACAGTCGCCCCCTATAAATAGATTTGTAGGGGCGGCTGATAACACCAGCCGCCTCTACAAATCTGAAAGGACCTAGGATGCCACCTAGAAGGGGGTGAATAGGCGTTTCTGAAAAATAACACCTTTTGATGCGGAAACAATTAGTAAAGGGAGTTTTCAAAATGGAAACTCCAAATAAGAGTAATACCACCCCTCACAAGTTAGCCGCAGAGTATGTAAAAGATACTAAATAAATCTAGGAGCCACAATCCTGCATCACAACGATTAGTGCAAGGATCAAATAAATTCAGCACTGAGCTCTAGTACCGGACGTGTCCGGTAGATATACCGGACGTGTCCGGTATGAAGGTGTTCAGCAGAACAGCCTGGCACAGTGATCAATACCGAACGTGTCCGGTATGGATACCGAACGTGTCCGGTATACACGATTTCTGCAGAGCAATTCCAAACTTGCTCCTTTCGATTTCTATCTTCAAACCAGACTGCACGTACCTACTAGAGATGACAGTAAACACAGAGAACCTGCACAAGAGCTAGAGCAACACAAATATCGAATGAAATGCGAATTGAGACACGATATTTGTTTTACCGAAGTTCGGACTCGTTCGAGTCCTACTCTCCGTTGAGGGGGCTGCGGGCGACCCAGCGAAGGTCAGCCCTAGAGGTTACCACGAAGGTCATTCTAGCCGGAGTCTTTTCCAACTCCTTTTCCTCCTTCCACTAGTTGATTCCGAGGCAGCGGAATCGATCGTTACAAACTTTCCGAGGCACACCACAATCTCTCGGGTGCTCTCCGGCGATGCCTAGCCGTCTAGGACCGAAGAGTCCAAGAGTAACAAATACGAATCACGAGATTGACACTATGCACAAGTGCTCAAGTGGTTAGATTTGCTCTTTTTTTGAATTTCACTCAACCCACAATTTGATTTGGCAAATTTGATCAATCACTCACTAAGAGAGGGTTGGGAGAGTTGGCAAGGCTCAAAAACATATGTAGCAACCAGCAGAATCAGCAGCCTCCAAAGGTGGAGGCTTGGGGGTATTTATAGCCTCCTTGGAAAAACTAGCCGTTTTATAGCCGTTGCCATACCGGACACGTGCATACCGGACACGTCCGGTATGACTTACACTGCCCCAACGGTAACTAAGTTACAATGACAATGTCAGGTGTCGGAACTCCTGATGTATGCTGGAACTCCCGACTCGCGTCGGAACTCCCGACCCTCAGCAAATTTGAAAACCATGTAACTGAGTTAAAGTATGTGAGGTGTTGGAACTCCCGACACATGCCGGAACTTGCGACCGTTGGAACTCCCGACTCACGTCGGAACTCCCGACCCTCAAGGCTTTTGAAAACTAGCCGTTGGTCTCTGGTCGTGAATACCGAACACGTCCGGTATGACCAGGAAATGAACCCTCCAAGTCAGTTAAAGTGCGAGACGTCGGAACTCCTGGCCCTTGCCGGAACTCCCGACGAACCAACCCGAGAACAACAATTTTACCACTGCTGGGTAAATACCGAACACGTCCGGTCCGGTATTGCTAGACCAGCAAAAATAAAGTTAGCTCTTTTGTCGCTCAAATACTCAAAACTCACATGGGTTGGCTTGAGCACTTATGAAACATCATCTATCAACATGATGCATCCCTCTTTATAGTACGGCATTCATATTAACTCAAATTCAAATGTATAACGAATTTAAACCATTTGAGTTGTTCTCTTTCAACCGAAGCCGTGTATTCCAATCTTCATAAAGTGAGGGTGCTAACATGTGAACTTTGATCTTTTTCACTTGAGCATAGCCATCTTGAGCACGTGACTTGATTCCATTCATCAAATTTGAATAATCCCAAATGTATCAAGTCACTTCCATCAAACATTCCAATAGTGATTTGATCCTCCACATAAACATAGCCATCATAGCTTGATTAGTACCTCAACTAAATACAAGTACTTCCTTCTTCACCCTAGCTAGGTTCTTCGGCCGCCAAGCCGTCGCTTGCCCTTCACCCTTGCTCAGTACCTCGAAGCCTTTCCTTGCTATCTTCACCATCTCAAGCCATCAAGTCACATCTTATGTTGAATCATCCATTCATGTATTGTTATCTTTTTTATTTTAATTTAGCAAGCTTCAAATATGAGACCATTCCATATGCAATCCCTTATGTCTCATTAATTAATTCTTACAAGCTTGCTTTCATATAGTACATGGAAATCCCACAATAAACAAGCCATTTGCATGAATTCCATTTGTATTGTTGTCTTGTGCTTGAACTAGATTGTTTATACAACAACACATCATTTTGGTTTTCATTAAGTACCTGTGAGATAACATGTTACCTGTCTACACTTAGCAAACGGGTTAGACCTTTAATCACGTTGTCATTCAATCATCCAAAACCCACTAAAGAGCTAGATGCACTTTCAAAATCAATTTGTAGTGCGTGATTTGTAGAGACGCTTGGGTAGGGGCGGCTGGGCAAACCGTCCCTACAAATACTTTTTCACATTGTGGCTGTTAGAATAGTGTTATGTGAGGAGGCAGTTGCAGCAGCAACCCCAACAACTATGAAAACAAGCTACCGAACATGCCTAGATCTTGTTTGGTATAGCTTCTCCAGGAAGCGCTTCTTAAAAAAGCTACACAAATAGAGTAAAAGGTAGTGTGATCAGAAGCACTTTCAAAAAACCTACACAGATGGAATAAAAGCATATTCAGAATAAGCAGGTCTGAGCTAGTTCCTACTTTTTAGTATAAATAGGGTGGTGTGAATAAAACGTGGCCAGACTAAACTACAGGACCGTTTGACTTTTAGTTTTAGCTTATTTTGGTCGTAAGCAGCTTATAAGCTACTCCCTTCATTCTAAATTTTCTAGATATATGGTTTTTATTATGTATTTAGATATATACTATGTTTAAATACATGGTAGAAATAATATATCTAGAACAGTCAAAACATCTTAAATTTAGAACGGAGAGAGTACTAAATAGACCCATAAGAAGAGAGAAGGTATGTAAACGTTTCCTGAATTTTGATACTACACCTGGGTGAGAGAAGAGTTTATTCCAATTTCCAATCATAATCTTTACTGTGTCAAGCAAACCCCTAGTACTATTGCTGCTACGACACCCCAAGAAAATTTTTGTCCTAGCTAGCTGGAACTGGAAGCGGAATCAAACGATCAGAGCTCGATCGACCGACTCGATCGGCGCGGGCACGATCATCACTCCTCATCAGTGATGGTGGTGGTGCTCATCCACGGCGCTGACTATGTCGGCGAAGTCGCCTTCCGACGCGCAGGGGATGGTGAGGCCGCCGCAGCGGTGGTCGAAGCCGAACTCGTCCTCCACCCGCTTCAGCAGCGTCACGAAGGCCGGGTGGCTGAGGCACGCCGTCGGGATCACCAGCCGCTTCCGCCCCTCTCCCACGTACACCGCCAGGTGGCCCCGCGGCACGTCCGCCGCCGCTGCCGCTGCCGGCGATCGGCTCCTCGCCAGGTGCAGCCTCGTCATCAGGTGTCCTAGCTTTCCCGCCATGATCTCTCTAGATATGTTGATGATTGCACAAGTATCTACTTGACTACTCTGAATGAACAAGATTTCGCTAGCTACTGAAGACCGATCACTGAGCTGCTGCTAGAGTGTTCTAGTAGATGTTTGCTGTTTAGCTTGCTCAACGAGTGTGAACTGAAGAGCTGTGGCGACCTGCGAGAGCCAAGCTTGCCTTCTTATAGCTCAGACCAGCTCAGTATCAGCATGGAGCCAACGGCAACTTTGGCAGGCAACAACGCCTACCAAATAAAGAAAAACTTTAGGCAATCAAGATCAAGAATGATGGAAAAACATTCAGCCTGTTCGCTGGATCGTATTTGGCTTATAAACCATGACTTATCAATCAACGAATAGTATTTTTTTCTCACATCAAATTAGTCAACAGTATTTTCAGTTATGGCTTATAAGTCAAATCAGCCCGAACAGGACAATTAGTGGCGCTACTAGCTACTTGCAGTACGTACGGAGTACACTGTAGTAGTAGTACTCCAGTAGCAGTTTCTTGTTGGTGGTATGGTGATAATCAAGCTGGGCATACATGTCGATCACATGGTCCACTGCGGCGCACTAATGAGTAATGTCTCTGAGAAATATCTTCAATTCGCATCTACTCCATCATCGACATGATCTTGATCTTGCAACAGTAGCTTGCTAGCTAGCTGCCCTAGCTAGTCGAGTAGACATATGGGCCAGCGTGCTGCAGGGCAACATACGGTACGGATGCATTGCACCTCTCCACGGTGAGGAGGTGCTTCCGACCACCACCACGACCACGACCACTACCATGTCAAGACGAGGCAGCTCTGCCCAGGCGGACGGCGGCCGGTCGGTCCATTCTTGGGCAATCACACAACACAAGTGCGTCTGTCACTGCACTCATACACTGAGCCCATGCGTGCAGAGAATCGATCGGGGCCGCATGCGTGGTTGCAATACGGCCCCAGGCAATCGTGTGTTCGTGTGCTCGATCGGTGTACGTATCCGTCATGTATGGAGTGATATCATCTGCATGCGCTACAGAGATTGGTCGATGAAGGCCGTGCGCAGCTGTCCGAATTGAGTTTTTTATAGCTACCCTGCACGAATGCATGGCTGCAATGCAATGCAAGACCCCGAGAAGCAGGCCGAGCACATGGGTCATGGGGTGTGGGGGTGTGCATCATCGAGCTCCAGATTAAAGTTGTCCAACACACTGTGTGCTCTCTCCATACCAGGCTGATCTGGTGATGGAAACCAGCGGCGGCGAGATGAGACTTCACATGCATCACCACCACAACCATACCACAAAGTAGGTGGAGGAAGAAATTAAAAACTGACGCGGTATTCTCTTAAAATTATTATTTTTCACCATTTTTGTTATTTTTCTTCGTTGTCCTGATTGTTTCTCTTATATGAGGGGTAATCTCTTAATAAGCTCTTAGTATCTACTTAGCACTTGTACCGACTAACGGGGGCGGAGCTATATCAAATCCGATGAGGATACGTCTTGCCTTATGGGTGCAAGGATCTATGTCATAGGAGTATAATATAGTGAAAGTTTAGCTCTTTCTACTTTCTTTTAAATTTTGCGTGGGTGTGGCCGCACCCACCACGGGGAATATAGCTCCGCCCCTGGTGACTAATCTTCAATGTTTTTTTAAGACAAAGAAATCTAATTTGTTGACCCTCTGACTACCTAATACATCGAGGTAATATTATCTCTAAAACCTTCTAACCTTTTTGCATAACTAAAATGCACATAGCCTATTATTGTTTAAGAAAATAACTATATAACATCATATATCATGTTGTAGCGAGCTATTAACGGATAACATAGTCTTATGTTCCGCCACCGATCGTGATCCACCGTCGCTGCCACTTCGCTTTCCCATTGCCTCCTCATCTCAAGCTTCGGGCCATCTAGGCCTCTTTCCCCGCTCCTTGTCCCCTCCTGCTCCGAAGTCGGAGGCGAGGAGCGTCTCCACCACCATCGACCGATGATTGTTGAAAGTTGTCGGTGCCATCCTTTCGCCCTCGACGTCCTCAGGGGCACTATGGCGTCCATCAGGTCAACGCAGTCGAAGTAAGTGTCGCCCCTCTTGTATGCCATCGTCGCCTCCAAGCAAGCCCGGCAAACGCTTGGTGAGCTCAACATGGTGCCGAAGTGCAAGCAAAGTCTTGTCGATAGTTCTTTCCATACGGTCTCCTCGGGCAACACCGAAGCCTCCATCCAGATAGTCTCACTACTAGGCAACACCAAGGCCTTGTCGATACCTCCTTCCAAAGTGTCTCGTTGAGCAACACCCATATCCCCGATAGCTAGCAACTCCTCGTATCTAGACTTCTATATTGGACCCTAGAAAAAAGGGGCACATGTCCCCATATGGCCAACGACCATCAACCCATCAGCACAACCAATTAGGACAAGTACATTGGTGTTGTATCAATATAATGTCACATAATTTTAAGACAACTTAATAGACAATACTCCCTCCGTATCGGTAAAAGAAGTCGTTTTAAGGGGTTGCACCGTTTGCACAAATCAAGTCGTTTTAGGTGTACTAATCGGGTTTTGGACGCTATTGCCCCCGTCGCTTTGGTTCCGTCGTGCCACTTGACGAGGAGCAATAAACCGCGCCACTTCCTTACTTGCCTCCGCTCGCTCGCTGCATGCATGGAGGCCAAGAAGCGCTTGCTCGTTCTTCTTGACTCGGAGGACGACGTCAAGATCGTGCCGGTGGTCGCGCTGCCGGAGTCCATCGAGACGGAGGTAAGGAAGGAGTAAATATTACATAGCATCACCCCTTGAGATGAATAACAAAAGAAGTTGTAGACTACATGATGCCGTGGATGGATGATAAGATGAAAATATAAACAGCGTCACCCTTGAGATAATTAATAGATAAAAGAAAGGTCGGATGGATGATAAGACGAAAAATATAAACAATGTCACCTTTGAGATAATTAATAGATAAAAGGAAGGTATAGTATGCAATTGATTCAAACTGACGATGGAAGGAACATCAAGCGCCCATGCCTGCAACTGGTAAATGTTAGGGGAGGTGGACCTAAGAAAAGGGGCATATGTCCCATATCCACCTACCTACAAGGCTACAATCCCAATACACCGATAGGAGGTTGTAATTAGGAAAACCATCATTCTAATTATTCCATCGTTCAAACTTTAAACTATAGTTTATAATTAAGTTATATTTTAAATGAAACTACTATAACATTAATCAAATTTTTAGGGGAAAAGCATCAACTTCTCTAGTACCAAATAAGTTCAATTAAACTCTCTATAAATATGTCTTCACGGTACATTTATTTGATCTCGCAATATCATTACGTTTTTCTTAAAACCTGGTCATTTTTTGAAAATTCTGATTCATGATAAATTTAAAGTGAACTGTAATTCTTTGCAAAAAAAAATTTTGAATTGTAATTTGCAATGGGTGGAGTATAGATTGGTGGAACACAACTTAATCGACTGAGAAGGCCTTGGATGCACACAAGTTTATTGGACGGACGGAATATTTGGCCCAACATCTAAGTTTCTCTCGCTCCAAATTCTCTATGGAAGTTGATTCTCTAAGAAAAAAATGTTTCTCTATGATTCTCTAAGATAAACACTATGCATACCATGAGTCTATGCATAGAGTGAATTTCTCTAACTAAAAGTGTTTCTCTATGATCCTCTAAAAACATCTCCAAGAGTATCTCTTAAACACACTCTCTGAATCATTTGGAGAGTCATTTGAATAAAAAATATCACTATATGCATTCTCACCCTCCAATAGTTTCTCTATATTTTTTGTGCTCTTTAATGAGAGAGTCAGTTCCGTTCTTCATCTTAAGTTAGCGAGAAATATGGAAAGAATTTGTTGGATAGTATTTTTTCATCAAAATCTCTATTCATATCAATTAGAAATGATATAAAGAGGCTTGATCTTGGAGTTTCTGTACGATAAAATCTATGCATACAGCGACTTTGTGCATGAAGTTTAATCAAGGAGAAAATATAATAAATGCACAAATGCACGGCCGGATCGTACGGCGGGTGGGTATCTCCTGTGATTCGCGTGGTAGTCATTTCCCGCGCTCGATCGGGACTGGACTGGACTCGACGGTCGAAGCTGTGGTGGCCCATGGACGTGGGTTATCTACTCCATAGATCCGTTGGATCTCCTAGGCCCAATCAGCCGGTGCTGCATTGCATAGCAATAGCGCCTACGCCGATGGACCCCGACGACGCCATGCATTCAGGCCCGAATACTGAACGCAGAGATGGACCGCGAAACGGGCCCAGCTGGTATGAGCAGAAATGTGCATTGACGTTCCGTTTTGAAATATTCTGGATAAAGCTACACAACTCCATTCCCGCGGTCGATCACCCGTTCGCTCAACAGCGAACGATCCCCGACAGCGCCCGAGTCAGACGCGTGCGCACGCATGCATACAGGCAAGCTGCATGCTGCTGACGTCAAGTTAAAAAACCAAAACATTTATTTTAAAATACTATAACTTCCGAAGAATGTATCTATTTGCAGTTCCGTCGACATCGATGTGTTCTACCTGAATAGAGAACAAAACTAGACCCCACTTGCATATTTCAAAGAATTTTTTTTCCAGTGGTAACTTATGTATATTAACTTATAACTTACGACATATGCACACAAGTTGTACTGAATATCTTATGTACACAGGTTGTATAGAATACCTTATATACGTAGGTTGTGTTTGATAACGTTTGTACATAAGTTGTGTTTTATAACTTTTGTATTTCTAAGTTTTGGTAAAAGTTATAAGTTAATTCGTTCCTTTGTGTGTTAATAACTTTTGTGTTTGTAAATTTTGGCATAAGTTATAAGTTAATTCATTTTTTTGTGTTTAATAACTTTTTGTAAATAAGTTGTGTTTTAAAACTCTTGAGTTTTTAAGTTTTTCGCATAAGTTGTGTGATATAAGTTACGTGTTATAAGTTAACTCTTAAGTTTTCAAGTTTTTTTTATAAGTTATATGTTATAAGTTATGTGATATAAGTTAACACTTAAGTTTTCAAGTTTTTCGCATAAGTTATATGTTACAAGTTATGTGTTATAAGTTAGTACACATAATTGCTACTAGAAAAAAGTTATTGAAACATATGTAATTGGGGTCTAGTATTGTTCGTCTCGTCACGTAGAACACACCGGTGCAGATAGAATTGTAAATGGATACACCTTTCAAAAGTTATATCATTTTAAAATAAATATTTTGCTTTTTCCTGAGTTGTTTAGCGCTGACATCATAGGTAAAGGGAGCCGGAGCAGGAGCGCGCGCACGTCCACCCGGAAAGTGAAGAAAATCATCCATAAATTGCTGGAAGCATTGCGGAATCGATATTATCAACCAACCAAGAAAAGTTTTTTTTCTCACAACAAACCAAAGATTTCAACCGAAGTTTATCATCTCGAAAAACCAAAAACACTAAGGCCGATAAAAGGAAACACGCGGGATTGAATATTTTCCAGAAAAGAAAAGTGGGAGTTGTCGGAGAACCGTTCGCTCCATTCAGATTGAATGAGCGTTCGTCTAATAGTGGTCTCGATAAAACTATCTCAACCCTGATCAGGTTTATAGGGTTGGCTATTAACACTTACGCCGTCGAATAGTTACATTAGCTCCGTGATGAATTTGATAATAAATAGTTTACCTATATCATAAATATTAGTACTTGTTTGTATAATTTAACTAAACTTACAGTCATGTTTTGACTTGGGACAACTTACAGTTGCGGTATTTCTGAGCCATTTGTGCGCGCGCGTCTGCGCTATGCAGGCACTGCACATCCCATTGATGTGCGGCATGACACGTACAACGGAATAGTACTGCTACGTACGTACTAGTGGTACAAAAGATTTTGATGTTCCGGCGGTAGCAGAGTGGTTACTTCTGCATGGTCCTCTGTCTCGGACCGGACGTGCTACGTATACGAGTACGTACGGCACGGGGGAGAGTAGGATGCGGGCATGCTGGAACCTGAGCTTCAGCACGGCGACGTACGGCATAGACGACCGTTGTTGCCTAGGAGTAGGTACGTGTACAGTGTCGGCAGCCCGCCACAGCGGCCGAGATCGAACGACCGGGTGTCATTCATGGTCATGGCATAGACGACCGTAGTTGCCTAGGAGTAGATGGAGCGGCCGGGTGTCATTCATGGTCATGGGCTCATGGCATATATGTGGTCGCCGGTACCTGCTGCTAGCGTGTGTATGCCAAATTGTTATAAGGTATCGCAAAAATTTGGCACCAAATGAATTGTATGCCAAATTTCTTGAACTTGTCTATATATTGGCTTGCAACTAAGCAGGACCTAAAATAGAATGTAGTAGCTTCTAACAGCCCAGCTTAACAATCACTAGCTCCTACAAGAAACTAACATTCCAGATTTCACGAATCCACAAAGTTCGCTTTGGCACTGCACGCCAAACGCACACAGTGCACACACACAAGACATCCACAGTTGCACACAACCAGCCACGGCAAGGCAAAGGCAAAGGGAAATGCCGAGACTCGGGCGTTCAATCGTCCGCACGCCTCTGTTAATGGACCGCGACGCCAATATGAACCAACTTGAACGGTCCAATATTCCACTGCGCTCGCTTAACTGAGAATTGTTGAGCTAACACGCTCTAGAAACAAGACCAAACCATACTCTCACTTGTCGTGTTCTCCTCGCCGCTACGGCAGGGTCCATGGCGATCCCTCTGGCGTGGCGTTCTTTACTGCGCCCGGCCGCCCGCCTGCCTTTATCCTTCCTCCCCACCACACTTAAGCGCCGCCGCGCGTCTTCCCTCTCCACCGTGCTCATCGACTGATTTGTGGTTTCCATTCTGCATCGCACCCTTGCCCCTTCCGTCCCTCTCTGGCGGCGGCTCACGCTAGGAGCGGCAACCAATCGACCTTCCCCCTCTCTCCATGGCACCTAGTTCGCTGCCTCCCTCGGTGACGGTCTTCAACAGTGTGCGTACGAGAGCGGGTAGGGGCGACTCTCCCAGCAGGGGGCCAGGGGCTACGATGACGGTGGCCAGGATGCAGATTTCCAAAATCGGTTGTTTCCCTGCTCTGTGTTGCGTCGTCGAAAGAAGAAGGCTGAAAACCGCATGTTGCAGGTATATGTTTCAAGTGTTTCAGATATTTTCAGATGTATGTTGTAAGTGTTATATATCGATGTTGCAAAAGTAGATCGGGATATCGGACATGTTACAATGGCTATACACATATGTTTCAAGTGTACGTTGTAAATATTGCATGTGTTCCAGACATATGTTGCAAGTGTTTTATTTGAATGTCGCAAAAGTATATCTGGATGTTGCTTATGCATGCATGTTGCATGCATATGTTTCAAGTGTTTTCGGGTGTTTCATACGTATGTTTGCAAGTGTTTTATCTTGATGCTGCATATGTTTGCAATGATTTTCAAATTTTTTCAGGCATATTCGCATGTGTTTCAGACGCTTTGTTTAAAGTGTTTTATCTGTCTTTTTTTTACATGTTGCAACTGTTGCATCTAGATGTTTCAAAAATAGATGAGGTGATACGCATGAGATTCACATGGGAAACAGCTGACGGTGCAAGCGGCGTTGGGGATGACGCAGGCGACGATCGGGACGGTGCGGACATACTCTGGTGCGCTCACTTAGCCCCCCTTTGGCAGGGCTTCATGAGCGGCTTTTGCACCGGCTTCTCAAGAAGCCGTACCAAACGCCCCCGTGCAAAACGGCTCGCGCGCAAAAGCCGCTAGAAGCTGCACCAGGTTTTCTACTGCGTGGGAGAAGCCAAAAAAAGTGGCTTTCCCCGGCTCATCCATCTCCACAAACGCATAAAAAGCGCGATGTGCCTCGGCGCTTGCCTTGTGCAGGGCGGCTTAGGCTTGGGCCTCGGCGGCTGCAGGCAGGCGTAAGCAGCGACTGGCGTGGGGCGGAGCTGGCTCGGGGCAGAGGGTGACGAGGCACCAGCGAGTGCGGGAGAGGTGAGGCGGCGGCCTTGGAGGCACGGGGGAAGGTCTCCTCCACCACGGCCACCACGCCACCACCAGCACCACCAGCGCCTCCACCACCGCCACGCCCGTTGCCAGGGGAGGGGAGGGGCCGGCCGCTAGCGGGAGGAGGGGAGGGGGCGGCCCCGGCCGGGAGGGACGGAGAGAGAGAGAAAGAGAGGAAAGGGAGAGAGAACCAATCGGATCGGATAAGGAGAGAGGGAGGCCGATCGGATAAGGAGAGAGAGGAGGGGAAAAGAAAAGAAAAGAATGGGAGAAGGAAAGAGAAGAAGAAAAAAAAAAAAAGAAAAGAAAAAGAAAAGGGAGAAAAAATATAAGGATATTTTGGACATTTCACGTCTTCTTTACCTTCTAAAGAGCTAAGAGAAGCCGTTTTGCCAAACGTTTTCGTACAAAATAAGCTAGAGTTAAAAAAAAACTGCTTTTTTATATAAGCCAGAACTAAAACTATTTTTTCACGAGCCAGTGCCGTGCCAAACGAGCCCTTCGAAACCCCGACACGCTAAAGGCTCGCTCACGGGCGGCAAGTCCGGCAAAGGTCCGTGCCTCCGAGTTCCTGGGATGGATGGGATGCATTCACAAAACTGGGCCGGCAATAAAGCAACCGCTCCCTACTTTTCCCTGGTGCTGCTGCCGCCGCCGTCTGCCGAGTCCAGACGTTGCCCCCGCCGCGGGCCGGGCCCTGGCGGGACCGGGAGAGAGAGCCTACACAGCCCACTACTGCTCCATCTGGCATCTGCTGTTGGCTGTTGCATGGCATTGTCTGGACGAAAATCCTACGTGACGTCATGCCGTGCCACTCGGCATACACAAAGGTGGCGGCCGCCGTACGTTGCCGAGCACGGTCGCCTCGAGCCCCGACCCGACCTGACGCCTGGTGCCGAGTGCCGAGTGCCGACCAGGGGAGGCGCCGAGGCGATCAGGGTCCAGGAGGAGGAATCCCATCGAAGACCGCGAGCCCGGAGGGCCGGAAGAGCGATGCGTGCGAGCCCGTGTCCTTGTGCCGCCCGCGGCCCGGCTGTAGAGTTGAGCTGCTGCTGATCCAAGCAAAGAACCACCGGCTGCGGGGCGCGCAAATCCATCTGCGGACCGATCTCACACGCCGTCGGCGTGCGGTTGCTGATTCCTGCTTGCTTGCTCCGTTGCTCGCGTGTCGCATCGGTTCCCGTGCTGCACTGCTGGGGCACGGGCCGGCCGTGGAGCGCGTGCCTCTGCCTGCCTGCCCGCCCCCGAAACCCCGAATGGTGCCGGCCGCCTGCCTGCCTCTGTGTGCTATTGGCCCTGGGCCCCTGGCTGGCCCCGGAGATCGGCCGACCGGCCGGCCGGCTGGAAAAGCAAAAGCCAGGGGATTAGTGTAGGGGAGACGCAATCGAGTCGAGCAGACAGCAGAGGGCTGAGGGGCTGAGGGCAACGAACCAGGGGGATTGGTGTCTCTGTCCATCAGCCTGTTCGGTTGGCTGGTTCATATTGTTGCTGGTTCGTAAAAAAATACTGCTGATTGGTTTATATGAGAGAAAAATACTATTCCAGCTAAAAATTTACGATCGTTTACGACAAGCCACGACAAAACGAACAGGCTTCGTGTCCGGCCGCGCCCGGGCCGAGGATGATGAGGCCATCGATGGCGACGCCAACGCCGGACGCCGGGCAACGGCACGGCACCGCCGGATCGTTGGGGCACGCTGCTGCATGGGAACGCGGCCCTAGGACAGGACACGAGACGTGAGACGAGACCTGTGCCGATGGACGCTGACTGGCGGTGCACTGTAGCCACGTTGTCGGTGGACACCATACCCTGGCCTCTGCTCTGCTTTCCCTTTGCACTTCTCGCTTTGGCCTTGTTAGATTGGGATTACAAATTAGTATTCGGTAATATAGTATTTTCGTTTATATTTGATAATTATTGTTCAATCATGGTCTAACTAAGCTCAAAAGATTTGTCTCGTAATTTACAATCAAACCGTGTAATTAATTATTTTTTTATCTACATTTAATACTCCATGCATATGTCCAAAGATTTAATGTGATGGAGAGAGAATGAAAAAACTTGCAATCTAAACAAGCCCCGGTGGAAATTGGACACCTGTGTCTATAGTAGCGGAAGTCCTACTGTCCCAGGATGTTAGTGAGTCAGCGGGGGAGTAGGGGTCTTTTAACTACTGTTCATACTCCTACTCGGTACTCCCTCCTCCCTCTACGTCATCGGATATATACATATAAAAAAAATATTAATGTTTACGACATGTAATAAGTATCATTAAATCAAATAGTGGAGTATTTTTATAAGGAGATATAAATGTCTATTGCTTAATAAAATTTTTAAAAGGTACTACATCCGTTCACAAAACAATGTAATTCTTAATTCCCGAAAAGTCAATCGGTTTGAACTTTGACCAAAATTATATAAAAAAATACTAACATTCCTAATGCAAAATTAGTATCATTAAATTAGTTATAGAATATATTTTTATAATAAATTTATTTAGAGGCATAAATATTAATATTATTTGTTATAAACTTAATCAAACTTAAGCTACTTTTACTAGCATAGATCTAATAATTACATTCTTTCGTCGACGGTGCGGGCTCGTGATGCCGTCAATGGAGTGGGCCATGCAAACCCGACCAAGCAATGAAGCAACTATATATGGCCAGGCGGCCCATGCCGAAAGCGGCCAGCGACACGGCCTTTTTAGCGCGGCCCATTGGAGCAGCGTTTTGCCGCGCGTCAAACGTCGCCGATCCCATCGCATGCAGCCTGCCCATGACACTGACGCACCGCAACGGGCGGCCCTTTCCGGCACGTTTGACGCCAAGAGCGACCTCGCCCACCGCGCCCACGCCCCCGCCCCCGCGCCATATAAAGCGCGCGCCGCAGCCCCCCCCCCCCAAATCCCTAACCCTAATTCTTTTGCCCCCCCGCCTCATGTCGGCGCCGTGGCCTCGCTCGACCTCTCGAACTCGATCCGGCGCCGTCGTTTCGCTTGCGCTCGCCGGCCCAGTGCCCGTGACCTCGACACCTCACCTCGGCCACTTCTTCTCCTCCCTGCGCAAGCGCAGAAAGCAGCCGCAGCCTCCCTCCGCTCTGTCTCGAGTCTCCTGGAAGTCGAGACTGAACTCGATCCGATCCGATCATCGTCCGCCCGTTGGCTTGACTTGACCGTGGCCCTCCTTCTCCCTCCGTACCTCTCCGGTCCTCCTCCTCCGGTGTACCATGTGAGTCGTTGAGTATATATTCTTCCGCCGCCACTCGCCTGCTGCCGTCCCGTCGGTCTAACGGTGGGTGCTTGTCTCGTCGTTCTCTGCTTGGATCTTTGGCTCCTTGGCTTCTTCTCGACCTTTGGGCTCGCGTGGCGTGGGTCGATCAAAACCCTAACCCTAGCATGTTCATGTTCTTGTTGATTGTTCTTCATCTTCTTCTTCTCTGCATCTTCCGAGTTCTTGTGTTGTGTTCTAATGCTCTTCTTCTTGTGCTCATGTGCTTGCTGAGTTGGTGCTCGACGCTTTGTCCTCCTCCTCTGGAGGCTCGATGGCAAAGCCGTCCGGTTTAAGCGCCCGCCCACCGTCCGAGGAACAGTCTGGGAGGAGTGGCTTGAAAGTGGAACCGGCCTCCCCAACCCCAACCTCCTATGGCCTCGGTGGCGATGCGGTGCACTGCGCGATGAGACAACCACCGTGTGCCGAAAGCGAGCACCCCCGGCCGAGGAGGCCGTGGAGGAGTTGGAGATTGAGAACGACGACGACATCACCGATGGGCCGTGTCATGGGCCGACATCACCGTCCGGTTTTCTGTTGATGGGCCGTGGGCCGGCACGGCACGGCCAAAATGGCCGTGGCACATGGGCGGACGGCGACGAGAACGCCCATGTGCGCGTGTCATGGGCGAAGGCTGGCCCATGCACGCGGCGAGCACGGCACGACGGCATGTACGGCGGCGCGTGCTTGACGGCAGCGAGGTGTGCGGAGCCGACGCAGCCACGCCGTGCCGCGTGCCGTGTCGGCACGGCACGGTGGCCAACTATAGAAGCAACTCCTTCGCCTGCCTCTGCCCAAAGCAAGCAGGCAACGCCGCTTGCCGTTGGAGTTTTGGCGCCAAACGTCGCCGATCCCATCGCATACAGCCGGACACGGACACCGAACGGGGCGGGCCTTTCCCGCCGTTTGGCGCCAAGAGCCGCGCGCGTTCGCACGTTTTTGGCGCCAAGGAACTGCGCCCGCGCGCCAACGGTCGGTCCGTGCTTCATGTCGCCGTGGCGTGTGGGGCCGGCCGGGGCGCCGCGCCATCGCGCGCGCGCGGGGCCGGTGCGAGATCCTGCCTGCTGCCGTGCTGGAGTCCCTCCTGTTCCTGTCCTGTCCTGTCCTGGCGACTGGACCACGGGCCGCATCGTCGGCCGGGTGGCGTGGCACTGTGGCAGGTAAGCACTCCGTCTCGTCGAGACCCCACACCACAGCGGTTTGCAGCCACTGGTTCTGCTGCCGTCCTGGTCGAGCAGGGAGCAGCGCGACGGCCACACTGCTCGAACAGACACCGTCGACTCGACCCGACCGTCGCAGGAGCTCTGCTACTGTTGGAGTACGAGCACACTAGCAGCCACCGGCACTGCCTGCTGATGCCAGCAGCTGCGTTCGCGACGTGCTGCTGCGTGCTTAGGCTATCTCCCATCACGGTCCTCAAAATACAAGATCAATATCTATTCTGTATTTTCTTCAACAAAACATAAAAGAGAATTCTTTTTGCAAATGAGTTTCCAGCAGAAAGGATGTTCATATTTGGTTTATGCCTCTCAGGTAATCTAAAATAGGTCTCCCATATAGATATTCTGGTATAGGCTAATTTTATGCCTCTCAGATAATCTAAAATAGATCTTCCATATAAATATTCTGGTATAGGCTAATTTTAGGTTTCTTACTAACCATTTTAATTTGGATGCCCGTATATACGTTGACAGTCTTACGCGTGTCTGCGTCGGTCGCCCCGGCGAGCAGGAAGACATGTTCCCCGTCAGACGTAAGGTGTGGGATGTGACCGCGGCGGGAACGAATGGCTCCGCCGCGAGAAGAGGACTCCGGTCCAGCCCTCCAGAACCATGGCGCGGCCATGCGTTCGAACGTACGATCCACCGGCGGATTGGGGCATTCATGCCGATCCACTGCCTACTCGCACGTCGTCGATCGGCTCGTCGCTGCCTGACGCTGCCCTTTGGCCGCCAGCAAACCACTAGTCCCAGCTAGAGCTAGCTGGCCTCTGAGCGCCGGAGGAGCCGCACTTGCACTACGTGGACGTGGCGGTGTCTGAATATTCTTCAGCCTGGGTTATTATACCCGGAGTTCCGGACCAGTCCAGGTCCGTCCAGCTGCATGCGTGTGCCAAAGACGTGCTGTAACCATGATTTCGTCGTCTTCTTCAACAAAGAAAGAAAACATGTATCGTGAGTTGGTTTGTCAACGTTTAATGTAGTGCGATAATTGCTCTGGAACGTTGAAACCAGTGGCAAGTCAAATGGTATAAGGAAAACCTGATGGGTCGTCTGATATCAAAGTCAAACTGCATTCGATCTCTTGGTTTCTAGTTACCGTTGTGGACATCTGTCATGGATTCGTGACACGTGTCTATGTATATGAATCTGACATATGTGAGAGTCGTGTTTTTTTCTTCCTTTCAAACTACTTCTTCTAAATTTAAACAACAAACACATGTGTTGGACCTGCTCTGCTCCGCCTCAGGGCGCCCCCACGATACCGCTTCGGCCCACCGACATCTCGAGGAGGTGGGGTGTTTTCACCCAGGCCCACAAGCACAAAGGAGAGAGCCCGACGAGCCGTCTCACTCTCCTTCTTACCTCTCTGGTTAGCGTGATTCAAGGAGCTCTGAGCGTGGAGCTACTTCCCCACGATGCATGTGATTGGTGCGACGCTGAATCTGCTCCCGAAGCGGCTCAAGAAATTATACTAAACAAACCCTAAAACTAAAGACTTATTTGGATACATCGTAGTTTATATAAGATACATTTTAAAAAGCTAGATTGTAAAAAGATGGATTATAGAAGCTAGGTTGAAAGATTGGTTGGATCCATAGAGTGAAAGCTGGGAAAGATGCTTTCTAGAGCATAATTACCAAAACACCCTTAGTCATTGGTTTCTTTTGCTATTACTATTGTAGAAGTGGAGGACAGAATTGTGCTTTAAAGTCTAGAAGTTGGAAGAAGCTGGGTTTGCCCAGCTTGCCAGATTCTATAATCTGAGACTCTATACATGTATTTAATAATAAGTTGTGTATGCTAGGATCCTAGCCGGATTCTAAAAACCCAACTTCTAAAATCTTCTAACATCCTAATAGGGTCTAAAAATTACTTCCTGCAGTCTAGTTCATACAACATCTTGCGTTTGCGTATGTTAAATGTCAGAGTTTATAATCTTTGATCAATACTTTTTAAATATTGTAATACAAACTAGATACTGCTAGATTTGAAACCAAATATACTATAAATAATCATACATTTATAGGATGATAAATAATATTAACTAATGAATGATCAAAATATAATCTAAGATCGTGTCATTGCTAAACTACGCTTTGAGTGATAATCCAAACAGACTGTGCACTTGATTTGGCAACGATGGTTCAATTGTCGGCAAAAAACAAGTGATGACTTGCCTGGCCTGGGCACGATCACACCACATTCTGTCATTCACACACACCACTACGTCTACACCTGGCACACCGCACGGCCGAATTGCGGCCGTTGAATCGAATCCCCGATTAGAATACTGGCACGTTCCTCCACGGTTTGACGGCAGACGCCGGAACCCAACAGGTACAGCTACACGCAGCGTAGGTTTGACCTCCACCACCTCTCCGTCCTCTGAAACAGCGCGGGCGCGACACTCGAGGCGGCAAAAGGGCCCGGCATGTTACCTGCCCACCGTGGCCTGTGGGTGTGGACTGTGGACTGCCATGCCCGTACTCCACACCCAGAAAAAGGCCGCGGGGAGACGACGGCACGACGCGCACACGTCGTCGCCCGTCGCCGATGGGTCACGAGCGCGCGCGCGGGCGCCGGTGTGCGGCGCACGTCGTCGCGCCCTCGCATGTACAGTAGGTCGTCGTCGGCCCCGGGCGGATTCGTGCCGTGCGCTTGCCCGGTCTCCTTGCCGCCCACTGCGCCGCGTCAACGTGCGACCGCCGGGCCCGAATCGGATCGTGCACGATCCTACTCCTCCGAGGGCCATCGCCATCGCGCCTCCGATCCATCTCGGCCGGTCGCCATTAATGGCCGTCACGTATGGCGCATGCATGCAGGAGATCCAGCACGCGAGCGTCGTGCCCATCCACCCTAGGCGTTCGTTCCATTGAATGCGCGAGCGCGTGGGGACGGGGACGGGTACGGCGTCGCATGATCCCGGGGCGCCATAAATCCACCTCTGGATCCGTCGAAATCCAGCACGCGCTCCGGTACCACCCCATTAAACTCGCCGCTGGCCCCACAAGGAGGAGGAGTACTGTACGTACCTACTCTTACTGTACGTACGTGCCACCGCTCTCAACAGCGGTCATCCTGTACCATTCGTCCAACCAAACCCACATTGCAGTACATACTTCTGATATTCTTGTCAGGCCTTTTGATTCTTTTTTTCAATATACGTAGTGGCATTTTTCAATTGGAGCCGTGGCTGGCCACACTGCTGTCTTACTGGTGGTCTCGTTTCGTATGGATACACATGCACAGTTGCACACACATGCCATTACGCCACGGTAGTAGTACAAAACACACACGCTCGGCACTCGGCAGCTCGGTCCGGCCGGCGGCATATTCGAGCGGAATTCTGCCCGTTTGTCTCTTCCGACCAGATAATCCAGACAGCATGGCCCTGCTTGCTTTGTCTCAACCACCGTCCGTTCCGTGACTTGCGTCCGATCAAAAAATCCCAGCTGGCGCGGGTGAAATATCCGCCGTGGAAACCGCTGCAATTTCCACGAACGATGCAGTAATAGAAAACAAAAAGGAGATTAAAGAGAGCATTGGAAGCTCCGGGGAAAAAAAAGAGAAAAAGCTTGCCTGGCCATTCTTGCTGCTGCTCCGGCCTCCAGGGCTGGTGGCTTGCTGCGGGCGGGCACACCGGCCGTGGCAGCGCAAGGCAATGACGAAACTACCCTCGTCGGTCCCCCGGGCGGCGTGGGCGCCGGAAAGGGGTAGTTTCGTCTATGACCGCTGGCTGACTGGCTGGTGGGTGGTGCTGGTGCCGCAGCAACAGCAGCGCCAACGACAGCAGAAAAGGCGCGCGGCGGCCGGGCACTGCCGGGCCCACGACCCGCCCGCCCGTCACGACAGGCGACAACAGCTAGCGCTCGCTGTGGTGCGCAGAAACAACTGCGCGAGTCTCCCGACCGGGTCCCACCGGACCAGCCCCGCCAGCTGCCGTGCTGACGTGGCCTGCTGCCGGATAGTAGCCGGAAATACAAATTAGGCTATTGTTTTTTCTTTTTCTGTTGGTCCGCTACCGCAGAGATTTGGCATTTCAATACAGTAAATAAAATGCTTAGGCCCCTACGATATTTAGCTGCTCGCCGAATAAAAATTTGCTGAGGACCTGTTTGATCGTTATATAGTACAGTAAGTCTGTCTAACAATTTCAAACTGTTTGTCTAGCAATTTGGTAGAGACTTTGCTAATAAATCAACTCACATATATAACCTCCCGCTTGAATAGACAATATGTCTAATTTTGGCCAATTTTTAGTTGGAATTGCAATCCAAACAATCCCTTAGCTAGTTTCTCTTAGCTAACATAGTTAATTGTTACCCGGGTGTGTGTGGTTTTTTAAATAGTAATATTATCCCGCTACTACAACTGCGTTGTTGCAACAAGTTTCCTTATTTGTACATTTTCGTTTAATTATAAATAAAAAAAGTTAATTAAGCCGGACGCAAAGGGCTGGGAGTAGTATGCAAGTGCAAGGTAAGGAACAGGAACAGCGCACGGAGGCCCTCCACGTGGCGACCCACCTGGCTCCCACGAGCCTCGCCAGTCGCCTCGGCATGTGCCGCGCGGGACCCACCACCCTCCGACCCCTCCACCTCTTAAATTCGCGCGCCCGTCCCCGTCCCCGTCCCGTCCACCACTCCCACCCGCCTACGCATTCCAATTCCAATTTCCAAATTCCAGCTCTGCTAGCTCAGACACAGGAGGGAGGGGGGAGCCAACGAGTCCGGCGAGCAGAGCCACGCCAAAGCGCGGGGAAGCATCCAAGCCCGCGGGCGATCCAGCCGAAGCGTCGGCGTCCTCGTCTCCTCCTTGTTTCCTTCGCCGCGCGCGCGCTTTATATACAGGAGACCCGCGTGACCGGGCTCGCTGCCTGCCAGCAGCACGCAAGCGCCGAGGGCGGAGCTCGCGAGAGAGACCGGCCGGCGGCGATGGAGTGGCTGGATGAGTACGAGAAGCTGGTGATCCGGATGAACACGCCCCGGGTCGTCATCGACAATGCCGTCTGCCCCACGGCCACGCTGGTGCAGGTGAGCCGCCGTCGCCGACCGTTCCCCCCTTCCGTCTGCTCCTCCGGTTCTTGGTGGCTGACTTTGGGGGGTTTCTGTCCCATGGTGCTGCAGGTGGACAGCGCCAGGAAGAGAGGGTTGCTGCTGGAGGCCGTGCAGGTGCTCGCCGACCTCGATCTCTCCATCAACAAGGCCTACATCTCCTCCGACGGCCGCTGGTTCATGGACGTCTTTCACGTCACCGACCGCCTCGGCCGGAAGCTCACCACCGACGACAGCGTCATCTACATCCAGCAGGTAGAGCGGCCTTTCCCCGTCCCGTCCCCCGCCCTCACCCTCCGGAAATAAATGAGCGGCTTTTCGCTGACGACGCGGGTCTTCCCTTCGATCTGCAGTCTCTGGGGACGTGGAACGAGCCGGCGCGTCCGGCAGCGCTCGAGGGGCTAACGGCGCTGGAGCTCACGGGGGCCGACCGCACGGGGCTCCTCTCCGAGGTGTTCGCCGTGCTGGCCGACATGCAGTGCAGCGTGGTGGACGCCCGCGCGTGGACGCACCGCGGCCGCCTCGCGTGCGTCGCCTTCCTCCGCGGGGAGGAGCTGGCCGCGGGCGCGGACAACGACCGGGTGACGCGCATCCTCGCCCGCCTCGGCCACCTCCTCCGCGGCGACGGGGAGGCCCCGGGCGCCGTGGCTGCCGTGCCCGCCGCGGGCGTCGCGCACGCCGACCGCCGGCTCCACCAGCTGATGGCCGCGGACCTCGACCGCGCGACCTCGTTCCCGGAGTTGTCCCCGGCCGTGTCCGTGCAGAGCTGGGCCGAGCGCGGGTACTCCGTCGTCACCGTGCTGTGCCGTGACCGGCCCAAGCTGCTGTTCGACGTGGTGTGCACGCTCCACGACATGGACTACGTCGTGTTCCACGGCACCGTCGACACCGCGGGCGACCGGGCGCGCCAGGAGTTCTACATCCGCCGCGCCGACGGGAGCCCCATCCGGTCCGAGGCCGAGAGGGAGAGGCTCAGCCAATGCCTCCAAGCCGCCATAGAACGGAGATCGCTAGAGGTAATTGAATTCTATCAATTACTCGATGGTGATTCGATGTTAATGTCGGCATCAAAATCACAATCTTTTCTTGTAAGCAAAAAGCATTTCCAAGAAACTAATCCGTTTGGTTTCTGAATCTCTATTCAGGGTGTGAGACTGGAGCTGTGCACGCCGGACCGGCCGGGGCTGCTGTCCGAGGTGACGCGGACCTTCCGCGAGAACGGGCTGCTCGTCGCGCAGGCGGAGGTGTCGACGAAGGGTGACCTGGCCTCGAACGTGTTCTACGTGACCGACGCGGCTGGCAAGGCGGCGGATCAGAGCGCCATTGATGCCGTCAGGGAGAGGGTTGGCGCGGACTGCCTCGTCGTGAGGGAGGAGCCCCGGCTGCCGCAGGTGTTCTCGAAGGACGGGCCGGGCGACCGCGACCACGGCGTTGGCGGCGGCCTTGGGCTTGTCTACCTCGGCAACCTCGTGAAGCGGAACCTGTACAACCTCGGACTCATCAAGTCCTGCTCGTGATCGTGAGGAGGAATGCTCGGATCCAAGAACCTTAATGTGCGTGGAGGGGAGACACGGCATTGCTGTACTGCTACATGCAAGTTTGAGAAACCGGCACCGACGACGCCATGGATGGACGGGACAGTGGGAACTGAAGCAGGGTGAAGTGTTTGGGTCAGGCTGGCATGATGTTGGGAACCAGCACCGACGCCATGGATGGACGGACACCGCTCGGTCTTTCTTGTCTGTCCTTGTCTGACTGACTGTTGAGAGTGACTGATGCTTTCCTGCTCAAATGTGTTGGATGCATCCATCATGCCCACTACTAGCTTTTTCGTTTTTAGGATCTGAGGAAAATGTGTGGGTGATCCTTTGTGCTGGTACTATGGATTTTGCTGTGCCCTAGGACAGAGTCCAGATGTGGGTAATCTTGCTTTATCCTAGATGTGGCTAATGTCGCTTTATCATTTTTAGGATCTGGAAAGAGAGGGAGGGGAGGGCGGTGGGTTTGGTTGATTAGTGTAGTAGCTTGCAAGGGAAACAAGGTGATTGGGTTTGGACCAGGGGGAGTGGGGAGAGCGAGTAATTTGCAATCTGAGCAAAGGCCTGTGTGTGTAGGCTCTAGAGAGGGGGCAGCAGCCAGCAGCTAGGCCTCCTTTGTCTCATTTCCTCTTGTGGAATGTCTGAGGCTGTAATGCAAAGTGACTGCAATAAAGCTGTGGTTCTGCTAGTAGTACTTATTGTAAAGTGGGGGCACTCTACTCAGAAAATTCCGCCACTAAAAATTATCACTTCCTTCTTTATCATCAAAATTTCTAAAATTTCCTCGCTGCCATCAAATAAATTTTCAAAATTCCCTCGCTGCCATAAAAAAAATTGATCTTTCCCTGGTTCCCCTTCTGTTAAAATCTATTAGGTTATAGTCGCTGACAGCTGGACCCCAGCATTTACCTATGTAACAGACCTGTCACCCCGTACCTCTAGCCGAGCGCTCGCTCGCCCGACGCTTTTCCTCCCTAGCATCGCCTCTCTCTCCATCGCCCGGCCATGGTGGAGGAGCAGCTCCCCCACTTGCCTCCATGCCGGCCCGGCCGGTCCGTTGTTGTTGGCCCGTCGTGAGGTGCTGGGCGTCAGGTGGCCGCCAAGCAGGAGCCGACGTCTGCCCACCGTGGCGCGCGGCGCCGAAGAGCCTCTACGCCCCAGCAGTGGTGGCGAAGCCTTGCCCCGTTTGAGCCCACCGCCTTGGCCCTCCCGCGCTTTGGCCAGGAAAGAGCGCCGGGGGAGACCTCTGGCCGGTCGCGCGCCCGTGCGGCGCTGCCTTGCCGCGCCGCCAAGCCTGCTCGGCAAGGGGTGGGTGTCTCGGCGTTTTTCGGCGTTGTTCCGATTCAATGGCCGACGTCGTTGTGCGGCGTGTGGTGTGCCGCCTAATTTATACAAGATCAGGTATGGTTGAAAGGCTAACACGGGCGGCGAAAGACCTCGGTAAATCAACAGCGTGATTAAGCAAATACACATCACATACACGAAATAATGTTACAAAGGAGGAGAGCGGGAGTAGGCCTTGCGTCATTAATAGGAGGAGGAGCCACGGAGGTCGTGGCACCGTGGAGCGGCGGCAAGAAGTGGCTGCGTCGAGGAGATCCATCGGATGGATGGGCCGCCTCAACAAACTCGGCGCTTGATTCGAGGAGCGGGTGAGAATCCCCTCGTCGTCGGCGCAGTGTGTGCGCGACGCGAGGCCCAGGCGCGCCAGCTAGATATTGATCGCGATCATCGAAGCTTTTCGTATCTCGAGCATGGCGCCAGCCGACGTCTTATCGCAGCGCACACTTCGATGCCAATGAGGCGAACTCAACATGAGCGAGGCCCAGCCGGTCGGTCCACCGGCTGTTGCTCCAACTTTTCCGCTGTCTCCAATTATCCATCACACAACTTCCGAGTCGTCTTCTTTGTAGGTAGAAACGGCGTCGCCGCGTCGGGCCGGTAATAAGGTAGGGATAGAAATGCGGGGAGCACGGGAGAGGCGGGACATCGTCGTTCTTGCCGGCGTCACGGGAGGACGTCTCGCATCCTAGTGCGCGATAGTCCTTGTGCGGCCATCAAAAGCTTTGGCGGCCAACATCACGTCCTTCACGCTGCTAGCTGCTAGATGAGAGGCAATATGCAAGTGCCGCATGCACGCCACTGTTTACACGCGTAGCTTGCGGCTTAAACATCACAAAGCGTGGGTGCTCGGGCGTTTTTCCTATGAGATTGCGTAAGGGATGTATGCGCGGCCGATTCAACAGGCGCCGACGTCTTTAGGTGTAAAATTAAGGGCGTGATTGGTTGCTCCGAGGTCGGTCATCCGGGAGGAAGGCCCATTCAGGCTCTTTCTAGCCCAGCTGACACCGTTCATCTTTTCGTGTTAGGTTGCACTTGAGGCTTGGGTACTGGATGACTTCTTCTGGTTTGTTTGCCAGCATGGAGCGTTAAGTGGTATGAAGTTGTGCCTGCCGCACGGCAACAGGTCTGGGCACCAAGGTATGGTTTTGGTGAGGTTACCACACTTCTTAGGAAAACAAGCAAGACAAAGGATTTGTTTGCCTCAGTTCATCGTGCCTTTTCATCGACAATGACTTTGGAGCATCTAATGATAAATTTGAACCATACTACAGTCCTGGCATATAATAGTTAACAACATTAGGGTCACAGTACCTCACAAGGTCATTGTCATTACAAGTTTGCACGACACATTTTTAGCATCACAGGTAGTTGTAGCAACGAGCAAGAACGAACCACAGGAGCACCGGCATGAAAAAAGACTGCACCACAGCCACAACAAATAACACCGGTGTGTTCCTAACCACCGTTGGTGGAGGCTTGACAACTCATGAACTCCAAGTATGATGCTTCTGCCTCTTCTTCGGTAGGGAAGCTCTTGTAGCTGTTGTTTTTAAAACCAGTTACCTGGGCATTGCATCTAGCCCAGGTTATATATACCCTAGGAACCTTGCCATGGTACACAACATATCAAGCCATGTGCCCCTTAAAAACACATAAAAGCAAGTATAAGATGTTGATAAGATGAGGGTTAGTTCAATTGATTTGCCCCAGATTTAATTGCCTTTTCATTTGACCTTAAACTTGGAGCTTAAGAAACATAGACAACAACAAACCTCAAACAAATAGTAGAAAACCAAGATCATGATAGGCATAAAACCATGAGAGACGTCCAGCCCAGCCATCAGATCATCACAACCGCTCAGCTGTTGCCTGGGCATGGATGTCTCACAAGGTTTGATGACAGCCATGAGAAGCATAAGTATAAGATAGAAGAAACAATGCTCCAGTACCTCACAAGTCCAAGGTCATCAGCGTGCATAATCCATTACTCAAACTGGCACTGTTATCTTCATAGGCATGAAAATGATCTCACAATTGTATCAGCCTCAGTCAAAAAAATGGTTGACATCATGGGCACAAAAAATTGCAGGCCTCAGCTAACTGCAAACTAACTTATGATCATCTTGCAAGCTAACTGCAATCATCCCAGGTGGCAAATAAGACCACAGATTGCTGAGGCAAGTTCATGGCTGCCATGGAAGCGTGCGACATGTCCATCCCAGCCATCTGGTAGGCATGCCTACAACAGTTGCTTGAAAATGGACGTATCCCACGGTTTGATGACAAACATGAGAAAACACAAGAAGACAATAAAGCAGCAACATGAAGAATACCCACAGCCACCTCAGATTGCTATAGTTTGCATCATCGGCCAAATAGAAACTCCAACAATAAGAATAACAAGAATAATAACAATATCTGAAATGTCTTAGATCAACTAAGTGACAATCTAAGGTATTTTAGGGCTTAGATCAACTAAGTGACAATCCAAGGTATTTTAGGGCTCAGATTAACTAAGTGACAATCCATCACCCGTTGTTAATGTCTACACCACACAGATCAACACAGCCTCACATCCATCACCATGGCTCCTATGCTATACAAAACTAGGTGCAGCCTTGGTCAGGTGACAAATGGTTCTTTGTAGCATCAGATGAGGTCAGTGCTACACATCAAAATACTTCCTACAGCATAAGACAGTTAGCATGACTATATGCAAAAGTGGAGAGGCCAACTCATATGCATCTAAGCAAAGTAGGTTATGCTCAGGTAGGTCCTAAGCCACAGGATCCTATGAGCCTCTGTCATATGAACAAAGCAAAGTCCCTCAGCCTTGTTCTTCAGCAGGTAAACCAGGGCAAACATGAGTGCCTCTTGTGAGTACCCAGGGCAGTCCATAACACAGCCATAAAGGTCCTGATGCACCTCATTGTGTTGTGGAGTCTTGAGGGCATCTCCTACAAACTCCACAGCCTTGATCATTCCATTCATAAGGTCTATTTCCTCTTGGGCAAGCTTTCTTCTCTTGCCACCCCTTTTCCTTCTGGCCCTTGGCATAAGAACCCTTAGAGCCTTCCATACCAGGAGTTCCCTTTCTAGAATCAGCATCTGTGCCACCTAAGTCAGTGATGTCCTCAACAGCATCAATATCACCTTGGCCAATGTTAGTTGGAGTACCCAGAGGCTCATTTGAGCCCATTGCATACCTACCTGTGGCCTGGTTACCACCAAAGATGGCCTCCATCTGAACATAGTTCTCTATTGGTGTGTTCAAGAACTTAGCATCAGCAGGATGGTCCTAGTTAGTGAAACAGATATAACTATTACACATAGGGGAGCAAAAGAAAAGGGATAGCTGAGGTGTTATCCAAATAGTTTCTAACCTTGGTGTGGCCAAGCAGATGTTCATCATCAAGTACTATCATATGGTGGTCCTCATCCCACAGAGCACCACTCAAATCCTTGAGCATAACAATCTTAACCCACCTTTGCCTCCACTTTCTCAGGTGATTGTAAATCTGCTAGGTGCTCACATTGATCCCAGCAAACTCAGAGACCATGAGTGCAACCTACCTAACATGTACCTCCTTGAACCCTTTGTCAGTTTTGACCCCCTGCCCCACCAAATCATGGAACCTCCTTAGCATGAACCCAGACTGGACATGAGTCCAGTGCATAGGGTCATTGGGCTGTTGGATTGCCATCATCATCAGCAACTACCCCACCCTATTCCACCACATTGTCCTCACCACCAATGTTAACAACCTGGTCAAGCATATTGTCCATTTCCTATCCATAACCAGCATAACTTTGAACAAACCAGTACGTAAAGAAAACAAATTGCATGATATGAAATACAAGTTCAACAGATCAAATAGGCAGAAAAGGAATATGTACTACATCATTGCAAAGTGTCATAGGTCTCAGTTAAAATACAAGTTCCATCAATGCTACTAAATAGTACACACACCATGCCACTACACCCTAGAATTCCCCATGTTTTACCACATCTGTGCAGCCCATGCCTCCCTCTGTTGTGCCCAGGTACCATTGTCAGGGACATGATCTGGCTGTGAGGCATTATCATTGATGTTAGGAGTCTATGTGGATTCATAGGTACATGCTCGTCCTGCCCATGCCTGAGGATCCAATTGTGAAGAATACAACAGGCAAGAACAAGCTTAACTTGGGTCTTGTATGGGTGGAAAGGCTTGTTGTCCAATATCCTGAATCTATTCTTTAGAGCCCCAAAAGCCCTCCCAACTGTTACTCTAAGAGACGAGTGCCTTAGATTAAAAAGCTCTCTTTGATTTTGAGGTCGGTTTCAACCAAACTCCCTCAAATGGTACCTTGTGGCACGAAATGGTGGCAAGAAATCAGGCCTCACTACATATCTAGCATCGACAAGATAGAATTTATCTAGAAATTAGCAGATAGGGATATGTTTTAGTAGTTTCATTTAGGATTAAGCAAAGTGTCAATGGTTTTTTGTGGTTTGGATGATACCTGGTGGCACTCTAAGGCCGTCAGCTCTTTCAAGAGCATCAAACAAGATAAAAGCATCATGTGCAGATCCCTCCCAACCAGCAAGCACATAGGTGAATCTGAGGTCAAAGTCCACGGCTGCCAACACATTTTGTGTGATGGTATGCTTCCTGCCTCTAAAGGCAGCTTGCATCTTCACAGGCACTCTAGCTAAGAAATGAGTACCATCAATTGCTCCTATGCAGTCTTAAATCAACAAAACATAAGTGCAAGTGAATATTGACACTAAACTAATAATGAATGAGACCTATGTATGACAAGTTATGGATACCAACCTTGAAATGCCACCTTATGCTCCCCAGGATCCTAGGATGGTTATTGGTAGCAGGAGGGACAATTAATTCATTATTCAGCTCTTCAACCACATATAACACCTTATGGAAGAACCTACTAATTGTCTCTGTAGACCTCCTGAAGGTGAGGTCAACCACCCAAAACCTCTCATTGTGACCAACAACATGCAAGAACATGGCTACTTGTTCTTCAACATATGCTTGTATGCTGTCAGTGATAAGCTCTCTACTACGAAAAAGGTCACAAAGTTAGAAAAAGGTACCCTCTTCATTCTAAGAAGGTTGACACAGTGCACATCATCAGATTCATAGTTGTATCTAAGGTTGTTCATCCTCTGTTTGTCCCTCTCAGCCAAGGGACCATAGGTGACTGAGCATGAATCTTCAACTCTCCTCCTAAACCACATGAAAAACCAAGCAGCCACTGCAACAGCCACAACAGTGGCAGCCCTGTGCCTAGCTTCAAAGGCCACTGAAAGGATCAAGATGCCCAAGAGGGGGGGTGAATTGGGCTAATTCTAAATTTCTTTGCAATAAATAAGTCATATGGTTAGCCCAATTAACCCCTTGTGCCTAGAAAGTGTTTCTATTGAATTAACGCACAAAAGTTTAGCAACCTAAGGTCCAATCCTACTCTAGCATGACAATTCTATGAATGTAAATGACAAGAATTGAATTGCTCAAAGTAAATGCTCAAAGTAAAGAGAGGAGAAGAAACGCGGCGATGTTTTGCCGAGGTATCGGAGAGTCACCACTCCCCACTAGTCCTCGTTGGAGCACCCGCGCAAGGGTGTAGCTCCCCCTTGATCCGCGCAAGGATCAAGTGCTCTCTACGGGTTGATTCTTCGACACTCCGTCGCGGTGAATCACCCACAACTGCTCACAACTTGAGTTGGGCCATCCACAAGCTCTCCGGATGATCACCAAGCTCCCAATCACCACCAAGCCGTCTAGGTGATGGTGATCACCAAGAGTAATAAGCATGAACTCTCACTTGACCACGACAAGCCTAATTAAATGGGTAGATGCACACTTTGCTACTCTTGATCTCACTAATGAGGCCACTCTTTGGGATTCTCAAATCTCAATCACCTCACTAGAACCTTGCTCTTCTTGGCACTCTCAAACGTGTTTCTCAACTGTTGGAATGAGCAAAAGTCCACCCACACACGAGTGGAGGTGGTATTTATAACATGGGCTAAAAAATGAACCGTTATGTGCCTTTGCGGGGTGACCGGACGCTCCGGTCATGTTGACCGGACGCTCCGATCAGTACACCCCGAATTCCAGTGTTTACAGTGTGACCGGACGCTGGGCAGCGTCCGATCAGCACTGACCGGACGCGTCCGGTCGCAATTTTCCCTCTCTGGAGGCTTACTGGAGTCGACCGGATGCTGGCTCTCAGCGTCTGATCACTTCACCTCTCAGCGTCCGGTCGCATCGAATGTTTTCACCTTGGTCAAATGAACTGACCGGACTCTGCGCCAGCGTCCGATCAAACCGAAACCTACGTCCGGTCAGTGTTTGACCCTCCATTCACTTCTAACTCTCGATCATATGTGAATGAAGTTTGCTCCAAAGGATCTTAGGCATATTTAGGAGCTACCTAGTGCTAGTTTTAACAAGTGTGCACCACACCTAACTCACTAGACTCATCTAGGTCAAGCTACCCGTCCATACCCCCCTTAATAGTACGGCCAAAGGAAAAAAACAAAGTCCTAAACTACTCTAAGTGTCTCTCCAACTCCAATCGACACTTAGAACTAGTCATCCTTAACCTTGTCGTCCATCCTTTGATAACCGAAACGAATTCCATCGTAGGGGCATGACCACAAAGATTGCCCAATCGATCTCCATTACCATGACCTAACTTAATTGCCTCTGCAAAACACACGTTAGTCATAGTAATCTTGTATTGTCATTAATCACCAAAACCCAACTAGGGGCCTAGATGCTTTCAATCTCCCCCTTTTTGGTGATTGATGACAATACCACCTCGAGTATATGAAAGAGATGAGGTTTTTAACATGCTTGGATCATATAAGCTTTTGTCAATAAGAACAAAGATGTTAGGCAAGCTTATATGAACCAAGCCAACATGTTGTACTCAAAAGATATGAAATAAGCATGAGTACAAGTAATAAAGCTCATTTGCATCGGAGTAAATCACAGAAGCAAAAGCAAATGAGCATAGCACAAGTGATATGACATATAAATAATGCAAAGTAGAGAGCACACATGTCATATATCACGATCACATAGATATCACTATCACATAGATATAGTTCAATGCATAAGGGTAAACACACGGAATGCATAATAGTGTATCACACAATAAAAACTCCAAATGTAATATATAAGCTAATATAATAACTAAGCTCCCCCTAAATACGTCGCTCCCCCTAAATCTATCATACTCGATCCCTCTCCCCCTTTGGCGTCAAACACCAAAACCTAAGGGTCGGTCGGTTGGGCTGCAGCGGACGAGCCAGGCGCTAAGGTACGAGGAGCAAGCTAGAACTAGGCACCATCATCATCTGATCTGGAGCTCTGAGCTGTATGACCCTCTGTAGCTGGAAGTGATGCTATAGTAGTCAGGGTTGAATCAAGTACTGGAGCTGCCTGTGACTCTGAAGGTACGACTATAGTAGGTTCTGATGATGCCACTGAGGAAGGGAGCGTCTCTGTAGTCCCGGTAACTGGTGTAACAGTAGAAGGACCTTGGACATGTTGATATGGAGGAGTAGGCATCCCTGTCAACTCACTAAAGAAAGCACCAAGGCTCCTGGACAGTGTGGTCTATGGCACTAGCAGCGAGGGCGTCTCATCTAGTGTGAAGCCCGTCTGAAGCGGTGTGAACTATGGAGCTGGCAGTGACGTAGCAAAATACTGAGACACCTACTCTATCGGTGAAGCAAACTGTGCTGGTGGCTGTCCCTGACTCTGAAGCCCACTAGGCTGTAACGCTGGAGTCATCGAAGTAGTAGCAGTCTGACCAAGCTAGGGCGAAGGCTGTGACGGTGGAGCCCCAATGGCTGTCACTACATGCTACATGAATCCGAGAAGCTGCTACTGCATGAGTATCTGCTACTGATGCATGACCTGCTGCTGCTGCTGCTATAGGGCCAACTGCTATTGCTGGATCACCTGCTGCTGCTGCTGGAACTCATCCTACCGAGTCTGGAACTATGCAAATGTAGCAGCTATCTCCTGAGCCTGATGTGCCTAGTCCTGTCTCATCCGCTCAAGTATGGCAAGGAGAGCGGGGTCTGTCTGCGGGGCAGGTGGCGCTGAGCTGGAGCTGTCGGCCTCATGGTCATGTCGCTGAGGAGGCATATGAGGGATGGGCTGGTAGTCATCATCAGAACTATCACTGGGTCGCTCACGACCACTCCCTCCTGCTGCTCAAGCTGCTCCTCCTCAGTAGCTGCAATACCCCTGATAATATCGTCCTGCTGGGCTGCAGACTCTGGCACCTCAGGGCGTCGGTGCGGCTGACTGGGTGCTGTAGGTGTACTATGCCTGATCATCTATGTCATGTTATAGGCTAGAAACTCTATGGTGGCACCATTGTACTCAGCAAGCATCTCTGGCGGCCTTCTAGTAACTGCCATACGAATAAGAAAAGTGATCCAGTGGGCGTATGGCAGCTGTCCGTGACATCTGAAGCCCTCAGCTATAGTGTCCTCCATCTTTGACAGAATAAGATCCCATATATCAAAAAATGTCTGCGGCACCAGAGAGTTGATCAGCCACAACTCTATGCGAGTCAAGCCCTCTCTGTATCCCATCCTAGGAAGCAGTGTCCTCCTCATAATAGCCTCAAGCACGCAAGCAGTAGGATTAAGATCACTGGGGTTCCTCCTCGACCCTTCGCCAAAAGGCTCTGTGAAATAGTGATGGACCAAGTCAGTAGGGGGCACATTACCACCATGCGGGCGTCTGGGAGGTGCAGTCTGTCCATAGCAAACCTTATGAAGTCTGACAGGCTGCTCCTGAAGTCTGAGTATCTCTCTGGCTCTAGTGCTCGTCAGCCGATAGTCTCTGCCTCTGAATGCAAAGTGTATGAAGTTATGGTGTGGGTCAATAAAGAGAGAAGCATAGAACTGATGAACCCAAGATGGAACATATAATCCTATCCGTCCAATCAGATCTGTCAGCCCCAACAGATATGCAAGATAGGGGCGAATGTGCTCTCCAGCTACTGCAACTATAGAATCAATATGGCACACCCTCTGAGATCTGAAAACTGTCCCACTGTTGAGATAGCCATTGTAGAAGTCCTCCTATAGTGGAGTGTAGAAACCCTCTGATGCTCTGTCATCTCTCCTCGGCGGGAACCACACCTCAAAATCCATGAACTTCAGCTGCTGCACCTGCATGGCCGTGGCAGCCCTCAAGTCCAAGTGTGTCACAGGAGGCGGACCCTGTGGTCTGGGTGGTGAACGAGAACCCCTCCGCTGAGTATCTGCCCTCGGCATGACTGGAGCACGGGTACGATCAGAGCGGCGTAACTGTGGCTGTGGTGCCTGCTCTGTCTGCTCGGCCTACTCTCCCTCCTGAGCCTGCTCTATCGGCTCTGCTGTCTAGGGCTGCTGCTGTGACTGCTGCTGTGACTCCCCCTGAGGCTGAGGCTCCTCAATAGCAAGACGTCGTCCTACCATCATCATCATCCCTGGTGGACTACCATGAAGATGCTCAATATGCTCAAGTCGACCCCTCGCTCCTAGTGAGAGGTGATATGTGATCTGGACTCCACTGCGAGCACCTCATCTCTCAGCACGCTCTGCGGCCTCAGCAATTCCAGCTGCTCTCGCTGTTTGCATTTGGGTACTTGCGCTTTCTAGTTGCTAGCTTCTTTGTTGCCTTGCCTTTAGGATCTGCAGGCTGGCGAGGCGAGGGCCTCCAATCCTCATCACCGGGACCACCATCGACATTCTTCGTGCGAGCCATCTGATGAATATGAAGAGAATCAACTGCCGCTGACAGGAAACAACTGCCTCTGACACTTTTGAGCCTTGGCCTCATTCCGTACTCGCGAGCTTGGCCCCGAGTTAACTGACAACTGTCACTGACACCTCAACGGCACCGACTCGCTGCACGATGGAATAGATAGGATATACAAATAAATACAATATATCTAATAGATGCGAAACCCTAGGAAGCAAGCAATTTAGATACGAAATTGAAACGACTGGCTTACTACCTGACGAACCAGCAATCCGATGAAAAGAGAAGCGACACGCGGGGAACCACCGAACCGACTAGGGTTAGGGTTTGTGGCGAGCAGTGAATCGACGGCCCTAAATGCAATTGAAAACATTGCTTTGAAATCGATTTAGGTCACGGGCAAAGCAATGTGAGTTAGGGCACGACGGCGATAGGGCAGGGCCTTACCGGTGCTAGGACGGCTGAGGGGTGGCTCTAGAGCACGGCGGCGCAGGCCACGGCGTGGGTGAACTTTGGCGCGGGCGTGGGCACAGGATGGCATGGCACGGCGGTGCTGGTGCAGGAGCAGGTGCAGGCACGGTGGTGCTCGGGAGCGTGGAGCACTGTGGCGGAGGCGAGCTCTAGGGCACGGGGGAGGATGCGGTGGTGTGGCTGCTCGGCTCAGTTGGCGCTTGGGCGGAGCTTGCTCTAGCGTGGGGAGGTGCTGTGCGGGCGCTGCGATCACTGGAGGCGGCGGCGTGAATCTGGGCAGCACGGCGACGAGGACAGGGGCGAGCTCGGGCAGGTGCTACGGCGGCGATGACGGCGGATAGATTAGGTCAAAGCCCCTGCACTTTGATTAAATAAGGTGGCCCCCTCGAGTCAGAGAAGGAAACAGGAAAAGAGATCTGATGCCGCACGAAATCTACTAACCGGACGCTCCAGTGGCAGCGACCGGACGCTACCACCTAGCGTCCGGTCGATTCCAGTATGGTCCAAAACCTCTGGAATCGCGACCGGACGTGTCCGGTGGACACCGACCAGACGCAGCCAGGGTCCGGTCACCTAGCCTTGATGTCTTCATGATCGATCGGACGCTGAAGCTCCTCCTGACCGGACGCTGGGAAAACACTGTTTCAGCGTCCGATCACTCCTGCTCGGCAGCTGTTCACCTCCTGTGAACTGACCGGACGCTGGACATCAGAGTTCGGAGCAGCGTCCGGTCACTCCTTCAACAAATCTTCAAATTTGTTCGTGTTGCCTGTTCCCAATCAAGTCCCAACTCAAATAAGATCCAAATAAACACCAATTGGGACTGATGTGAGTGACCTCTCTCAAACCCTCATGTTTTTCAAAAAAATTTTTGCCTTAGGCTATAATTCTTTTTAAGAAAATAGACAATAAGAGAGAAAATTAAGATAAACAACAAAACAACATTCATGCATATGCAATACTTGTAAGTAAATCTAGTTGCTTGTCAAGTTTGATCCAAGGTTAAACTTCTTCACACGCTTTTCGGCGGTTATCTTAACCATGTTAGACAAGCCCTATATGCATTGCTAAAAATTAAACATGTTATATATTACAATGCAATGCAAGGGACAACACAAGCTCATCTTTTAGTGAAGTTACTAAAATCAAGCACATTGAGCTCATTCCGCAATCTACAAAATGTAGCCTCATCTAGCGGTTTAATGAAGATATCCGTCAATTGATCCTCGGTCCTTACACCTTCTAATGATATATCATTTTTAGCAACATGATCTCTAAGAAAGTGATGGTGGATATCTATGTGCTTGGTGCGAGAGTGTTGAACCGGATTATTTACAAGTTTTACCGCACTTTCATTGTCGCACAAAAGAGGTACCTTTTCTAGAACTACACCATAGTCTAGCAAAGTTTGTTTCATATAAAGTATTTGTACACAACAAGCACCCACGGCAATGTATTCCGCTTCGGCGGTGGACAAAGCCACACTATTTTGTTTCTTGAAGGACCAAGACACAAGTGATCTACCAAGCAAATGGCACCCTCCGGATGTGTTTTTTCTATCAACTTTGCATCCGGCATAATCCAAATTAGAATAGCCAATTAATTTAAATCTAGCTCCTTTGGGATACCAAAGGCCAATGCTTGGTGTGTGCTTAAGATACTTAAGGATTCTTTTTACAACAATTAAATGAGTTTCCTTAGGATTAGCTTGAAATCTAGCACACATACACAAACTAAACATGATGTCGGGTCTAGATGCGGTTAAATATAACAAGCTACCAATCATAGAACGGTAGAGAGTTTGATCAACCTTGTTACCTCCCTCATCTATGTCGAGATGTTTATTAGTAGGCATTGGTGTCTTGATTGGCTTACATTCATCCATCTTGAATCTTTTGAGAAGATCATTTATATATTTCTCTTGAGAGATGAAAATCTCTTCTCTCATTTGCTTGACTTGAAAACCAAGAAAGAATGTAAGCTCTCCAATCATTGACATCTCAAACTCCTTCGACATCAATTCACCAAACTCTTTGCAAGAATCTTCATTTGATGATCCAAAGATGATATCATCAACATACACTTGACAAATGAAGATATGCCCATCAAGCTTCTTGGTGAATAATGTGGTGTTAACCTTCCCAATGGTGAAGCCCTTCTCAATGAGGAAGTCCCGAAGGCGCTCATACCAAGCTCTTGGGGCTTGCTTAAGCCCATATAATGCCTTGGACAACCTATAAAGATGAGTATGATATCTAGGGTCTTCAAACCCGGGAGGTTGATCAACATAGACTAGTTCATTAATAAAACCATTTAAAAATGCATTTTTCACATCCATTTCATATAATTTCATTTCATGATGTGATGCATATGCAAGGAGGATACGGATGGCTTCTAGTCTTGCAACCGGTGCAAAGGTCTCTCCAAAATCCAAACCTTCAACTTGAGAGAACCCCTTTGCAACTAGTCTTGTCTTGTTCCTCACAACAACACCTTGATCATCTTGCTTGTTTCAGAACACCCACTTTGTTTCAATGACTCTTGCACCTTTTGGCCGCTCTTCAAGAGTCCAAACTTCATTGCGTGTGAAATTGTTCAACTCTTCATGCATGGCATTTATCCAATCCAGATCTTGAAGAGCTTCTTCAACCTTAGTAGGCTCAAAGCAAGAGATAAAAGAGTGATGAGTAATAAATGAAGCAAGTTTTTGTGAACGAGTCATTACACCCTTTGATGGACTCCCTATGATGAGATCTTATGGATGATCTTGTAGTAGAGGTGTATTTCTTCTATTGACCACTTGAGGAGGAGGTTGTGGAGCATCAACATCTTGTGCTTATACCACCATTTGCTCATGGGAGACATGAATGTCTTCATTCTCTACTCTCCCATCTTTTCACCATCTTGTGGCACATTTGATGAAGAGGGTGGATCAATCACTTATACATGATCTTCATCATCTTTAGGCTTGATGTCTCCAACCGGAATGTTCTTCATAGCCTCCCTCAATGGTTCATCACCTACATCATCAAGATTCTCATGTGCTCCTTGGGAGCCGTTAGATTCATCAAATTCCATATCATATGTTTCTTCAACCAAGCCGGTGGCATGATTAAATACTCTATATGCTTTGAACTTTGATGAGTAACCAACAAGAAAACCAATATCACAACGTCTTTGAAACTTCCCTAGGTGTTGCCGCTTCTTGTAGATGTAGCATTTGCAACCAAACACCCTAAAGAAGAAGACGTCCAGCTTCTTCCCATTGAGCAACTCATAAGGTGTCTTGTCAAGAAACTTTTGAAAGAATAGGCGGTTGGATGCATAACATGCGGTGTTAATAGCTTCCGTCCATAGAGCTTCGGGGGTGTTGTAGTCATCAAGCATAGTTCTTGCAAGAGTGATCAATGGCTGGTTCTTCCTCTCAACTACACCATTTTGTTGAGGAGTATATGTTGTAGAGACCTCATGTTTGATTCCAACTTCATCACAATAGGCTTCTATGTTTGTATTGTCAAATTCTTTGCCGTTGTCACTTCTTATCTTCTTGAGCTTCACTTCAAATTCATTTTGTGCTCTCTTGGCAAACTTCTTGAAGCAAGATGCAACTTCGGATTTGTCATGAAGGAAGAATACCCATGTATACCTTAAATAATCATCAACAATCACAAGACAATAAAGATTTTCTCCTAAACTCTTGTATGTTGTTGGTCCAAATAAATCCATGTGAAGGAGTTCTAGTACTCTTGTGGTTGACATGAAAGCTTTGGTTGGATGGGTATTTGTAACTTGCTTGCTGGCTTGACATGCACTACAAAGCTTGTCCTTCTCAAACTTCACATCCTTCAACCCTCTCACCAAATCATTCTTCATTAGCTTCTTGAGTGAGCTCATCCCAACATGAGCAAGTCTTCTATGCCATAGCCACCCAAGTATTGTTTTGGTGAATAGGTAAGTCTTCAAGTTTGCATCTTCGAAGGTGAAGTCCATTAGATATAAGTTGTATCTAAATTTTTTGAATATAACTTGATCATCTGAAAGGTCCTAATATGGCTAGAGATGGTGAATAGCCTATTTAAAATTCTACAAATCAACTAGATCAATTTGACTAGTAAGACAAATAGTGAAATGTAAACTTGCTCTAGCTCTACGAGGGTTGCAAGCCACCTATCCAACAATTCTAGTTGTAATGATTACTAGACACACAACTTGCTATGATACTACTCACTAAGAGCTCTCAATCTTGCTACACTAAAGAGCTCCACTAGATGAACTTAAATAACAAAACAAGCTCTCAATTCTAATTACACTAAAGAGCTTACCACAACTAGTTTGCAAGAATATAAAAGAGTGAGTAGGGTGATTATACCACCGTGTAGAGGGATGAACCAATCACAAGATGAAGATGAAATCAATCACCAGGAGAATTCCAAAGGCAAGAGACAACCGATTTTCTCCCGAGGTTCACGTGCTTGCCAACACGCTACGTCCCCGTTGTGTCGACCAACACTTGGTGGTTTGGCGGCTAAGAGATGTTGCACAAACCTCGTCCACACGATTGGACACCGCAAGAACCTACCCACAAGTGAGGTAACTCAATGACATGAACAATCCACTAGAGTTACCTTTCGGTGCTTCGCCTGGGAAGGTACAAATCACCTCACAATCACCGGAGATGGCCACGAACAATCACCAACTCGTGCCAATCCTCCACCGCTGCACCAAGCCATCTAGGTGGTGGCAACCACCAAGAGCAACAAGCAAAATCCGCAGCAAAACACGAATACCAAGTGCCTCTAGATGCAATCACTCAAGCAATGCACTTGGATTCTCTCTCAATCTCACAAAGATGATGAATCAATGATGGAGATGAGTGGGAGGGCTTTGGCTAAGCTCACAAGGTTGCTATGTCAATGCAAATGGCCAAGAGAATGAGCTTGAGCCGGCCATGGGGCTTAAATAGAAGCCCCCACGAAATAGAGCCGTTGGGCTCCTCTCTGCACTGAACACGGGCCGACCGAACACTCCGGTCATATTGACCGGACGCTGGACCTCAGCGTCCGGTCGGGCGATGTGCGCCACGTGTCATCGGCTTCAAACGCCGATCGCCTGATTTCAACGGTCAATTGATGACCAGATGCGTCTGTTAGAAAGTAATCGGACGCTGGAGCTCAGCATCCGGTCGTTTCCAGTAAGGTTCCAAACGCGACATTTCATGACCGGACGCTGGACACACCCTGTGTCCGGTCACTCAACGTTTCCTCTGTGTGCCTCATGTCAGCGTACGTCAGCACTGACTGGACACACCCTGCCAGCGTCCGGTCACTTTTATCGCCAGCGTCCGGTCGAAGACCGAAACACGCGCCCTCTGCTGCCACTGACCGGACGCTCTGGTCCAAGCGAGACCAGCGTCCGGTCACATACAGTGACCTTCGTCTTCTCTATCTAGAGCGTCGGTGGCACCGTCGGACTATTCGCACTCTACGGGCGGACACTCCACCGGTGAAGTTTCCTACCCTTGCTCAACATGTGCTAACCACCAAGTGTATCACCTTGTGCACATATGTTAGCATACTTTCACAAACATTTTTAAGGGTGTTAGCACTCCACTAGATCCTAAATGCATATGCAATGAGTTAGAGCATGTAGTGGCACTTTGATAACCGTATTTCAATACGAGTTTCACCCCTCTTAATAGTACGGCTATCGATCCTAAATGTGATCACACTCGCTAAGTGTTTTGATCACTAAAACAAAATAGCTCCTACAATTTATATCTTTGCCTTGAGCCTTTTGTTTTTCTCTTTCTTCTTTTCCAAGTTTAAGCATTTGATCATCACCATGCCATCACGGTCGTCATGATCTTCGCCATTGCTTCATCACTTGGATTAGTGCTACCTATCTCATAATCACTTTGATAAACTAGGTTAGCACTTAGGGTTTCATCAATTAACCAAAATCAAACTAGAGCTTTCAATCTCCCCCTTTTTGGTAATTGATGACAACCCTTTCACAAAGATATGAATTGAATTTTAGATGAATCCATGTTGCTTGCCCAAGTATATTTACCATGTGTAAAAGAATATGGACAAGTTTCATGAATCCCATATGGTAGCAATTGCTCCCCTACATATGTGCTAAGAGTTTGGATTGTAGCTTACACATATGCTTAGATAGGAAATATAGGAGACAATTTCTACCAAATGATGCTAAGGTATAAAAGATGGACCTTTGAAGCGTGATACCAATCGGAGTGTACCAATATACCATCCTTAGCACCATTTGTAACTAGACATTCACAAAAACTAGAATACCTCATGAGATCAATATTACAAGTAAGGGTCTAGTTTCCATATGATGAACATAAGTCTAGTTACTTTAGTTTGATACCACTTGAAAATAAAGTCACTAGATTACCTATGCATGCTAGTTTTTCATTTCATTATTTAAGCATATAACTAGCATACACCACACAAGCATGGATATTGAAATTTTAAAACTTGTGCCATGCAAGCAAATATATGAAATGCACATTCAAATGCAACATATAAGTTTATGAGCTTGCTCCCCCTACTTGTGTGCTCAAAATTTTAATTGATCCCTTTCCTTTATCATATATCTCATATCTCTCCTCCTATGTCAAATACTCCCCTATCACGCATATCTTTATTTCTCTCCCCCTTTGTCAACAATTAGCACAAAAGGTGAGCTCAAATTATAGATAGGTTAGGGTGAAACCATGTGAGATGAGGATCATTTTTCCAAATTGATTCAATCTAGATTACTTACAAAAGTTATTTAACTCGGTTTGATCCAAGGACAAGCTTCTTCACACCTCCAAATAAGGGTTATCTTGTACCATGCTGAGTTAAACACTTATAGCTTATTTTATAGATTAAACACTAGGTTTACAAGCCCACAAACATGTCATATGATACCACTAGATCATTTCAAAGATACAAGCAATAGTGGTACCATACAAGCATCAAATTCATTTGATTTTCATGAATAAGCCTATTCAAATATGAAATATGTCTAGATGCACTAATCATGTCCTTAGCAAGGATGTATGCCATGCCAATCAATTTTTTATCTTGGATTGCTTGAAGGAGAGGCATGTCATATAAATTGGGGAGTGCATCAACACATATTGGAGAATTCAAGTATATTCAATTTATTCCTTAGCTTGCAAAACCTCTTCTCATCAAGTGGCTTGGTGAAAATATCGGCAAGTTGATCTTTGGTGCCCACACTCTCAATGCAAATGCCCCATTTTTGTTGGTGATCTTTTATAAAATGATGACGGACATCTATGTGCTTTGTTCTTGAATGTTGAACTGGGTTGTTGGTAAGCTTTACGCCACTTTCATTGTCACATAGCAATGGCACTTGCTTGAATTTGATTTCAAAATCACTCAAAGTAGGCTTCATCCAAAGTAATTGAGCACAACAACTACCGGCCAAAATGTACTCCGCTTTGGCGGTTGAAAGTGCTACACTATTTTGCTTCTTTGATGATCAAGACACAAGTGACCTTCCCAATAGTTGACATGTGCCCGATGTGCTCTTTCTCTCAACTTTGCATCCCGCATAATCGGAGTCCGAATATCCAATCAACTCAAATCTTGCTCCTTTGGTATACCACAATCCAACATTTTATGTATGCTTCAAGTAGCTCAATATTCTCTTTGTTGCCTTCAAATGACTTTTTTGTGAGGCTTGAAATCTAGCACACATGCATACACTAAACATTACACCCGGCCTTCATGCGGTCACATAGAGTAGGCTTCCAATCATAGACCGATATATCTTTTGATCCATCATGTTGCCACTAGCATCACTATCCAAGCTTCCACTTATCCCCATTGGTGTACTAATAGCTTTACTATCATCCATTCCAAACTTCTTGAGCATGTCCTTGATATACTTGCCTTGACTCATAAATGTGTCATTCTTTATTTGCTTGATTTGAAGACCAAGGAAGTAGCTAAGCTCTCCAATCATGGACATCTCAAACTCACTTGCCATTATCTTGCCAAACTCCTCAGCATACGGTTGTTTCCAGTAAGGTTCCAAACGTGATATTTCACGATCGGACACGTCCGTTCATGCTCGACCGGACACACCCTGCGTCCGGTCACTCAATGTTTCCTCTATGCGCCTCACGTCAGCGTACGTCAGCACTGACCGGACGCACCCTGCTAGCGTCCGGTCACTTTTATCGCCAGCGTCCGGTCGAAGACCGAAACACGCGCCCTCTGCTGCCACTGACTGAATGCTCTGGTCCAACCGAGACCAGCGTCCCGTCACATACAGTAACCTTCATCTTCTCTGTCTAGGGCTCCGCCGGTGAAGTTTTCTACCCTTGCTCAAAATGTGCTAACCACCAAATGTATCACCTTGTGCACATATGTTAGCATACTTTCACAAACATTTTCAAGGGTGTTAGCACTCCACTAGATCCTAAATGTATATGCAATGAGTTAGAGCATCTAGTGGCACTTTGATAACCGTATTTCAATACGAGTTTCACCCCTTTTAATAGTACGGCTATCGATCATAAATATGATCACACTCGCTAAGTGTCTTGATCACTAAAATAAAATAGCTCCTACAATTTATACCTTTGCCTTGAGCCTTTTGTTTTTCTCTTTCTTCTTTTCCAAGTTTAAGCATTTGATCATCACCATGCCATCACGGTCGTCATGATCTTCGTCATTGCTTCATCACTTGGAGTAGTGCTACCTATCTCATAATCACTTTGATAAACTAGGTTAGCACTTAGGATTTCATCAATTAACCAAAACCAAACTAGAGCTTTCATCTTCATCCTTCTTGGATACAACAACTTCCTTCTCGGTAAACAAGCATTGGAAACCAATGTCACACAATTGCCCAACGGATAGCAAGTTGAAGCTCAATGAAGCAACATATAGCACATTGGAGATCGAATGATCATTTTATATAGCCACTTTGCTCAATCCTTTAATCTTGCCTTTTGAGTTATCTCCAAATGTGATTCTTTCTTGTCCATCTACTTCTTCATCTAATGAGGTGAACATATGAGGATCATCGGTCATATGTTGTGTGCAACCACTATCAATAACCCAATGACTTCCACCGGTCTTGTAGTTCACCTACACACAAGAGATCAAGCTTTGGGAACCCAAACTTGTTGAGGGCCCTTCACCTTCTCAACAAGTGACTTAGCAACCCAAATTTTTTTAGGCCTATTGTTATTTGGAGGTTCTAAGAACATCACTTTCATCTTTCCACTAGAATCCTTTCTAAGCATGTAGTGAGCATTGAAGGCAAAGGGTCTAGCATACTTGGGCAAGGGTTGTGGTGGTGGAGTTTGCCACTCATGAGCAAAGTGGCATTCTTGTCCACACTCAAAGCATCTCTTTGGCTTTGGCTTTGGCTTTGATTGTTGTTGTTGAGCTTGAGCCTTCTTCTTCTCTTGATTTGCCATGTAGCCAATGCCACTTCTATCCATCTTCATGACGGTGTTCATTAGAAGCTCACTTTGAAGATACTTGCCTCTAGTGAACTTGCTCAATCCAATTTTGAGATACTCTTTTTCCAACTTGAGCTTCTTGTTCTCGTCTTTAAGAGCATCATTGTTCTTCTCCTCCTTGAGCTTCTTGTTTTCTTCTTTGAGTTTCTCATTCTCAAGGATCAAGTCACCATCATGATCAAGAGTTTCTAGCACAATGGTATTGTGGCTTTTGATTTCTTCAAGATCTTTCTTGAGCTTTGCATTGTCATTCTTGAGCTTGACAAACTCATCATAATCATCGGCCTCAACCACTTGCTTGCCCTTGCTACTAGAACCTTGCTCAATGCTCTCAATGATCAAGTCATCACAAGATGTAGCTATATCAATCTTAACAACATGGTTAGTAGCATCATGTGGCTCATTGGATAGAAATTCTTGAGCAATAACAAGATTATCATGATTAATTTTAAGAGTAGTATATTCATCTTTTAGCTTGTTGTGGCTAGTGATGAGCTCATTGTGCACCCACTCAAGTTTATCATGTATATCTTTAAGCTCTTTCTTAGAAGATTTGAGCTCCTTGAGTTTGGATGACATAGCATAATTTGCTTCTCTAAGCTCAACATTAGCCTTTTCCGCTACATCACATTTAGCTAAAAGATAATCATTCTTAATCTCAAGCTTTTTATTTTTAGCTCTAGTCTTTATAATGATCTTAGTGTATTTCTTTAGCAATTTAGCAAGATCATCATAAGAAGGTGATTCATATTCATCATCATCGCTATCACTATCACTATCATCATTATGAGCATGATCATCACCACTACTATCATCATCATGTAATACCTTTCGTTCACCTTTAGCCATAAGGCATAGGTGTGTAGAGGATGATGGCGGTGGTGGCGGTGAAGATGATGAAGAATCAATAACAATAGCAGCCACCTTCTCATCGTCACTATCATCATCGGATGATCCACTAGATGAATCAATATCCATGAGCCAATCACCGACGATGTAAGCCTTTCCACTCTTCTTCTTCTTGTGGAAGTCCTTCTTGCCATCTCTTTTCTTGTATGGCTTGTTTTTTTTCTCATCTTCATCTTCGTTGTTTGGGTCATCTTTCTTGCCCTTGTTCTTGTTCTTGAACTTGTCTTTCTTGGGCTTTGTGCATTGGTGAGCTAGATGACTAAGTTCGCCACAATTGTAGCAATCCATCTCGGAGATTGGCTTTCTTCTTGAGCTTGTGAAGAACTTCTTCTTCTAGCCATCGAACTTGATGCCATTCTTGTTGAGCTTTTTTAGCATCTTGGCGGTTTTCTTCACCATGAGAGCAAGGCTTTCATCATCAACTTCATCATCACTTGAGCTCTCATACTCAAGCCTTGCTTTGCCCTTCTCTTGGCTAGCTTTGAATGCTAAGTCTTTTTCTTTCTTCTTTGTAGAGGATGAGCCATCTTAAGGTGTGATGTGCATGTACATCTCATGAGTATTGATCTTCCCCAAGATTTATGTCGGTGTAGCGGTGGAAAGATCACCTTGATGTAGCACGGTCATAATATGCCCATATTTGTTAATGGGGAGGACACTCAAAATCTTTCTTACAATATCGGATGGTTGCATTTGAGTGAGTCCAAGCCCATTGACTTCCTCTACAAGAACATTCAAACATGAATACATTTCATTAGCACATTCTTTAGGAAGCATTTCAAAAGAGTTGAGTTTATTCATGACAAGATGATAGCGTTCCTCACGCTCACTCTTTGTTCCCTCATGGAGCGCACAAATGTCCGACCATAGTGCATGGGCGTCTTTGTGGTTCCTCACCCGATTGAACACATCTTTGCAAAGACCTCGAAAGATGGTGTTGCGAGCCTTTGCATTCCATTTTTCGTAGTTTACCTCATCGCCTTGTGGGTGTGTGGGATCCTTAGGTTTTGGGAAGCCTTGTGAGGCGGCTCTAAGTATTCCAACATCTAGAGCTTCTAAGTACGCCTCCATACGAATCTTCCAATAAGGAAAATCATCCCCCTCAAAGATTGGAGGAGGTACATCCCCGTGAGACATCTTTCTCTCGGCGGTTAAGCCTAAATACGTGAGCACGAGGCTCTGATACCAATTGAAAGGATCAAGATGCCAAAGAGGGGGGGGGTGAATTGGGCTAATTCTAAATTTTTTTGCAATAAATAAGTCCTACGGTTAGCCCAATTAACCCCTTGTGCCTAGAAAGTGTTTATATTGAATTAACGCACAAAAGTTTAGCAACCTAAGGTCCAATCCTACTCTAGCATGGCAATTCTATGAATGTAAATGACAATAATTGAATTGCTCAAAGTAAAGAGAGGAGAGGAAACGCGGCGATATTTTGCCGAGGTATCGGAGAGTCATCACTCCCCACTAGTCCTCGTTGGAACACCCGCGTAAGGGTGTAGCTCCCCCTTGATCTGTGCAAGGATCAAGTGCTCTCTATGGGTTGATTCTTCGACACTCCGTCGCGGTGAATCACCCACAACCACTCACAACTTGAGTTGGGTCATCCACAATCTCTCCGGATGATTACCAAGCTCCCAATCACCATCAAACCGTCTAGGTGATGGCGATCACCAAGAGTAACAAGCACGGACTCTCACTTGACCTTGACAAGCCTAATTAAATGGGTGGATGCACACTTTGCTGCTTTTGATCTCACTAATGAGGGCTCTCTTTGGGATTCTCAAATCTCAATCACCTTACTAGGACCTTGCTCTTCTTGGCACTCTCAAACGTGTTTCTCATCTGTTGGAATGAGCAAAAGTCCACCCACACACGAGTAGAGGTGGTATTTATAACATGGGCTGAAAAACGAACCGTTATGTGCCTCTGCGAGGTGACCGGACGCTCCGGTCAGTACACCCCGAACTCCAGTGTTTACAGTGTGACCGACGCTGGGCAGCGTCCGATCAACACTGACCGGACATGTCCGGTCGCAATTTTCCCTCTTTGGAGCCTTACTGGAGTCGACCGGACGCTGGCTCTCAGCGTCCGATCACTTCACCTCTCAGCGTCCGATCGCACCGAACGTTTTCACCTTGGTCAAATGAACTGACCGGGCTCTGCGCCAACGTCCGGTCAAACCGGAACCTACGTTCGGTCAGTGTTTGACCCTCCATTCACTTCCAACTCTCGATCATATGTGAATGAAGTTTGCTCCAAAGGATCTTAGGCATATTTAGGAGCTACCTAGTGCTAGTTTTAACAAGTGTGCACCACACCTAACTCACTAGACTCATCTAGGTCAAGCTACCCATCCATACCCCCCTTAATAGTACGACCAAAGGAAAAAAAATAAAGTCCTAAACTACTCTAAGTGTCTCTCCAACTTTAATCGACACTTAGAACTAATCATCCTTAACCTTGTCGTTCATCCTTTGAAAACCGAAACGAATTTCATCGTAGGGGCATGACCACAAAGATTGCCCAATCGATCTCCATTACCATGACCTAACTTAATTGCCTCTGCAAAGCACATGTTAGTCATAGTAATCTTGTATTGTCATTAATCACCGAAACCCAACTAGGGGCCTAGATGATTTCAGCCATGTCTACCAACAGGATGGAGGGCAACATTAGAAAAGGAGCATGCAACATGGGTGTGTACTGCTTAACAAGCAAAAAATCAGACAAAATGAACTATGAAAGACGCGGCTGCCACACCAAAGGGTGCTCCTCCAGCGTATACTATTACACAATCAACATTCTTGACCTCTAGGCACTTTGCTCAGTGTGTACAACAAAATAGGCATCGTCATGTACAAGATCTACACAAAACATGAGGTATACACCAAATACGAAGCATCATGTATAGATCTGAGCTAAGAACAGGTAAATCAGGTATTGCATCGCACAGATCTGAGGATGTCAAACCAAAAACCCTAATTTCTTGGCATTGCAAGCAAAATCCACAAACAAATCAACAAAATCAACATTGAAGAAGAAGGGGAAGAGCGCAGGTGGCATATACCGTCGAAGCACCGGAGGACCGAGAGAAATCCGCTAGCGGTGGTCGCCTCGGTAAGGCTACTGAGGTCGAGGGGAGCTAGAGGGGAGTTCGCACTAGAGCTATGGCGGAAGGAGAGGCGAAGAGTGAGGGCGGTAACCCTTGCCGCGACTCGCGCGCGCTTTATCGCCAGGACGGCCTCATCCCCCGCGCTCTCCGAAAAGGTTCCCACCAAGCACCGAGCGAGCCTGCACTGAGAGAGAAGTGGGGATCGAGAAGACGACGCCGTCCGGGATGGAGGAGGGCATCTACACGAGAAAGCAGGAGAAAAGTGCGAGTAGGGCAACCAAACACAGACGAAATGCACCAAAGGGTGTGGGATGGGCCATATGACGGCCCGGTTCGGACAACCAATCACGCCCTAACGGAATGGCAATGAAGGAAAGAAAAATCTAAATGAATGGCAACCAAGGAAATTCATATTTTTCAATGGCAACGAAGGAACTGCTATAGCTTTTAGTGGCAGTGAAGTAATTCTCTCCTACTCTGAAGTGTTGTACTACCTCCATCCTAGAAAGAATGCAATTCTAGCGGAGTATCATATTTTAGTACCTTAACTTTAACCAATTATAAATAAAAAAAGTATTCATGTTTATGATAACAAATAAATACTATTAAATTAATATGAAATATATTTTTACAATAAATTAATTTAAAGCCATAAATATGAATATTATTCACTAAAAACTTGGTCAAACGTGAACTACTTTTCGTGCAACGCAACCCATAGTTGCATTATTTTCGGGACTGATGCAGTAGTAATATACTACGTTCAATTTCACATGAATCGTGTGGGAATTTTGAATTTTTAGAAAAAAAAAGAAGGATCCAGATAAATTTCCCCTGTTCCAAGGGGGTCCTAAAATAGGGGAGAAAAAGCGGTAGTGAGTAACGAAAAAGGTCCAAATTTCACAAGTGATGAGCAAGCCAGTTTTGCCCATACAAGATTGCAAGGCCTGTAGGCTGCAGCTTATCCCCTTTCTTCCAACTCCCAAAACCAGCAGCTGGCCTGCTGGAAGAGCGGGAGCACGCGCAACTGAATTTGGTTGCTGCTGTCGTGTACTACCTTTCATCAGGTCCGATAACAGCAACCAGAGTCGAGAGGGAGAGAGATTTGGACACGAGAATTGGTAAAGCAGCCAAGGGAAGCAAGCAGGTCGCTTTAGCTCTGCCCTCAAGCTGAAGATTCCCCCATCGGTCAAACGCTGATGCGGCAAAAAGCAGGGATTTGGCCTTTTCCCCAGAGAAGATGAGGTACTCGTAGTAGCATGGCTCATGTAGTAATCATGGTGATGAGCTTAGCCTTGCTCGAAATGAATGAATGGATGGATGAGTATACAAATACCCAGCAGCCGGTTTTGATTCGTCCGGAACTAGCATCGCCTGCTCCAACAGCAAAGAAACAAGCAAGTAGGACTCGTAAAGAACGGAGAGCTGTTGTTGCTGAGTGCATGCGTGCTTCAGCTGTCGTGCTTGTCCTGTCTGTCCGATTCGGGATCAATGCCCCGGGTGATCACGACAAACGGATGCCGGTCTGGGATGAACTAAACAAACACCCACCAGTCACCAGTTGGGGTTTGGTTGGTTTTATTTGGTTGCAGCTGCTGTGTGTGGCCTATGAGCTGAAGAAGAAAGAAGAAAGAATTGTGTGATGGGGGTGGGAGTAGGTGGCGACAAGCGGGACCGGACAGGCATCCGCGGCCAGCGCAAGGTCCAGGCCGCCCGCGCCGCTGGTGGCATGGCATTGGCATCTCCATGACCATCTCCGTCTGTGCGCATGCGTGTTGACCGGCCCAGTGCCTGCATGGACGGACGCATGTGCATCTCTCCGTTCTGTAGACTGCTTGAGCGTGACATTTGTAACACTCAGGCGATCAGACGAGACGGTGTGGTGGTCGGACGGCCGGAGGACTCAGAACGGCGTCACGTGCGCCGCCGTGGATCGGATGGAGATCGGGTGGCCGTGGTTCCGTTCCGTGTCTCAGCTGACGAACATCGGCCCTGTTCGCTCTTCAGCGGTAGGAGTATTTTTCTTCTTACAGCAAATCGACATAAACATCAAAATAAGTTAAATTTCAGCGAAACGGACAGGGCCATCGTTGCCATCCGGCATTCAGACTGAACCCCCAACCAGAACGTGGATCGGAGAGGACGGATGGATAGCCAACTCAGCTAATGGTTTCTACAGCTACAGCTGATAAGTGGACTGCAGCTGATTTGTTGTGATAAGGCAGGATGATAAGTTGAAACGAAAAGGGCAGGTGTCGGTGCCGATCGCACGACGGCCATCGTCGGAATCGTTGTCCGTCCCTGCTGGTTCTTGCTGGATACATGTGGGTTTACCGTATGTTTGGAACTTGAAACAATGGCTGGAATCCGTTTGCGCTCCAAACTGAATTGAAACTTGAAACTGTGGCTGGACGCCTGAATCAGTTTGCACGCTGGCATGCATGCATGACATGGGGAGTCCCAACGCGTCCAACTCCCCGAGGTAGGAACGTGCTTGGCCATGCACGCTGCTACTGTACATCTTAGAGCAAGGCTAATGGATACGCCCGCTCACCGGCTGCAAGAAACTCTAGGTCACCCGAGTTGCCGAGCAGTGGTGGCAGACCCCACCGATCTTTAATGCTTCGCTGCGACGTGGAAGAACTGGAGTGGGGGAGCGGCAGCCACAGTGCATTTCTCCCGCTTTTTGCCGGTGTCGACGAAATATGGTCGGCAGTCTACCTAGGGGTATACCGAAGGTAGTAGATTGTCGGCAGACAGATACGCAAGCCACAAACAAGACGGTGACGCAAGATAGACACAAGGTTTTATCCAGGTTCGGCCGCCAAGAAGGCGTAATACCTACGTCCTGCGTCTGATTTGTATTGCTGTATGTCAATGAGAGATGTTTTTAGAGGGATCCCCTGCCCGTCTTATATAGTTCGGGGGGGCAGGGTTACAGATCTGGAAACTAATCCTAGCCAATTACAATTGCCATATGTGGCCGGATAAGGATTCCTATTCTAACCAACCAGGATCTTGATTGATCGCCAAATCCGCATTGACTCCTTGCGCGGGACTCCAATCAGGTTAACCGGGCCGCACGTCGTCTTTTGGTGGATCGAACCCATCGATTCGGGCCGGCCCAAGCTTAGCCATAAGGGTATAGGGGTTAATACCCCCACAGCTAGTCACCAAGCACTATGTATTATGATGCGACACGCCATTTTAACCTTCTCCGACAAGTAAGGCTTGAGCCCTTAACGTCTCTGACCACCGTTGTCGCCGGAGAAGTCGGTTGTCCGAAGAATATATGGTGCTCTTAAGAAAAAGAAAAGATTTTCATCACGGGAAGTGTGCCCATTTGTATTTACGAAAAGAAATGTAAGTGCGTCTTGAAGCGTGAAGCGTCCTTGATCATCGAGGCGAGGGGTGAAAAACAAACACATTCACCGCAAGGTGAAGTGTGCCCACTTAGTCCCCGAGCACGGTAGTAGGTGACGAGGCACGCGTGGTGTCGTGGTCTAAAAAAAATTTCCGATTAAGTTGAGAATCCAATCGTCAGACTGGTGATACGAGATGCACTGCGGCGCAGTGCATCGCATCGATGTAGTCCCCGAGCTTCTTTGGAAGGCGAGGTATGAGCCTTGTAGCAAGGTCTAAATAAACGTCTCTCAAGCGTATGTGAGTACAAATCACATGTAGCCGAGAAGAACGATCTCGAAAGCGATGGTGGGGGCGGTCCCCGAACACATCGGTGGCGAAAGCGGTCCCTAAGCGTAGCGATGGTACAGCGATGCCCGAAACGCAGCGATGGTCCGGGCGATCCCGAAGCACGGCGATGGTCCGGACGATCCCGAACGCAAGTGGTGCGGTCCATCATTGAGCTCAAGATATGCAGCCAAAAGAAAAGAACGTCGATTGTATCATTATTTGGTGTATTTATTTATCTCCTTACTCATCAAGTCCAATCTGCCACGTATGGTCAAAAAAGCAGACGGAAATAACATATCACTCTGCCTTCTTATTCTTTCTGACAAACAGTCGCTTGGCGCCTGTATGGAGGTGCGTTAGTGCGGGCCCTCTCACATTATCAACGAAGAGACGCGTACACATCGAAACGAAGGGAGCGCGTTTGTTTGGCGAGATCTCGAGGTTGTGAAAACAACCGCTCTCGGGCGCGGCGACGCCTCCCAAGAATCTCTCGGTAAACGAAACGACGAGCCCTTGGTTATTTATATATATAGAGCTGGTAAGTTACTTTTTACCGATCCCCATTGTCTTTCACCGCCGCAACCTTCTTCTTCCTCTCGCCGAACCCTACTCCTCCGAAAATCACCACCAATCGCTCCTCCACCGCATCCACCCTCTTAACAAGGGCAGATCAATGGCAAAGAGAAATGCCCAGAAGAAAGGCGGAGTCATGGCGAAGGAGTGGTGGAAGTCAAGGAGCAATGAGCAGACCATTGAAGACCTCGTTGCCATGGGAGTGCTCCACAACAAGGCACTCGCGGGATGGCGTGCGCCGGAAGGAGAAAGCTTCCCCGATCCACAACCAGGTGAGATTGTGGTTTTCGAGGATTTCTTCAAGCGGGGTTTTGGGGTTCCAGTGCACCATTTCCTTCAGGGGCTCTGCTTATATTACGAGATTGGGATTTGCAATCTGCATCCCAACTCGATTATTCTTGTCTCCACCTTCATCCATCTTTGCGAAGCTTATGGTGGCTTCCAGCCCCATTTCGACCTCTTTTCGCCATCATTACATTCGTGGAAGAAAGGAGCGGAGGCTCAAGATAGCCGGAGGCGTATACCTCAATCTGCGTGGCGTGTATGAAAGCCCAAGACCAGACCGCCCATGGAACACCTCACTAGGCGAATGGTACAAGAAATGGTTCTACATCCGCATGAAGAGCCGAACACGATCACCCCCGTGTGACGTGGGGTTGATTCGAGAAGAAGAAGAACATTTGGTCGGAGAAGCCCAAGCACTTGGAGCAGATCACAGAACTGCTCGGGTTGATCCCATGGGGAAAACTAGATGGTCCAAGCGTGGTCGGGAACTTCATCAGCCGAAGGATCCAGCCCTGCCAAAAGAGGGTACATCCTGGCTTCAAGTACCAGGGTAGCGCAGATCCGACGAGGACCAGAAAAGAGGCGCTCAACAAGATAGAAATCAAGGCCAGAATTGGAGAGCTATTCAATCTAGCCGACCCCAATTATGTCAGGTTAAACGACATCGAGCATGCCTTCAAGCTGGCCCGACCTCCCCCAAAGGTAAACGATGCCTCCTTGTACCTGTAGATTTATGTTGTAACAAAAAATTTGACTGTTGTCTCCTTTATGTTTCCCAGAGTAATGGTCATGACCGAGCAGCAGTATTCGTGTCTCCGCCCCCTGGCGTGGATTGGCCGCAAATTGCCGGCTCAACCGCCCAGACCAGTGCCAGTACCGAAAACGTCGACTGGGCGGTACTCGGAGTTGGGGAGGATGTAACGGCCAAGATTGCTAGCAAGCGGCCAGATGCCAACAAACGTCGCCAGGCCATCTTCCCCCTTTCAGACAATGAAACAGAGGATGTGGACATCTTCCGACTCATCCCTCGAAAGAGGAGGAGACAAATGGGGTCAACAGAGCAAGGTAGCTCCTCTGTGCTAGCAGTGATCGCACCACCGACCACTGCAACACAGAAAACAAGCGGGGGAAGTGTCAAGCACCAAACCCCGACGCGAGCTGGGTGGTAGAAAAAGACCGGTGGAACCCGCCGAGCATGTGGAGCAAAGCGGTCGAAGAGACGCCCTTCGCCACGTTATTCCGTGCTTCGAGAATGTAAGTATCTCGTAACTTTGATATAATATTATAATTTGTATTGAATACTATTGTCTTCGAACTTTCTCTCGGTATATTAGGTCGGCGTCCACCAAAAATCGACCAGATAGCTTGCCAGGTGCAACCGCAAGAAATCTTGGCGGAAAGAATCGCTTTCAGCCTACTAAGCGCTGAGCAACTCAGAAGAAATTCCACCGAACATGCAGACACGAAAGCAGCCCAACATCACCCCCGAGCAATCGGTCGAGAAGACAGCCGAGCAAAAGTGAAGGCTCGAGCACTAGCCTCGGCTGAGGCGGATACCTTGACGCTTAAGGGAACCAGATCGAGCCGAGGAGCAAAGAACCGGAGCCGGCATGTAATACGCTTGCCGATGCTACGGCTCGTGGGAAAGCCATAGTGGTCGCGGAGACTACTATCTATTCCCAGCCCCCACGCCCCAACAAGAGGCCAAAGAGGACAAAGTCGAAGAGATCCTAGGCCATCCCAAAGACAAACGACAACATGTATATGTATCGCGCAGTGAACGACGAGTGGGTTATGTATGAAGAAATCCCGAGATCAAAGAGACCAAAAAGTTGAACGAAATGGCAAAGCGTTTGGTGATGAAGTCCATGTATGTTTGGCTTGACCACTTGACCTGTAATGTAGTCAAAGCGTCTCGACTTAGCTTGCTTATATGCAGGACTTGATGAAGACCGCAAAGAAACCGAAGAGGTGCTTTGACCAGATTGAGGGAATCACGGCGAGCAATAGAGAAGCTGGCCGAGGTGGAACGCTTGCGCCGCCAACTTGAAGCCGCCGACCGGAGAGAGGACAGAGCAAGAAAAGCAGAACTGAACACGGTCGGCCGACTCAATGACAAAGAGCGTCAAAAACAAGTAAGTTGTCATTTTGTCACATCAAGTGTATGACACGTGTTGTTGCATTGTTGGTAATGACAGCTGTAATGCAGGCTTAGAAGCTAAAGTAACTCGCCTCCAAGAGGAGAATAGCCGCGTGACCGCAGAGTGTGATCACCTGAAGGAGGACAACGAGAAAGCTGGCGCAGCTGGGTCTCAACTCTAGGACCACACCACCAAAATGAAGGAGGAACTGAAGAGTAAGTATTCCAGGCCACCGTTCTCATTCTGTTGCCCGTCGTGACTTATCGTGCCTTTACATTTGATGTCTTGTACGGTGTGCAGTTTTAAAAGCCAATGCCAAGAGGCATCTAAAAGCTGTGATGAAAGAGCGTGACGGCTAGAAAGCACAATGCCTCGAGGCCACCGAGGATCGGGACACATGGAAGAACCGGTGCTGTGAAGTGGCAATCGGCATTTTGCCCATCCTCGACCTTGTCGACCCGGCGCTCACAGAGGAAGAGCCAAGGACCCCCAGCTCGGACTGGTCGAGAGATGCAGACAAGCATGGGGATGGTTCCAAGAGTTCATTAAGGAGGCGAGTGAGTATACGGGCGCCCATGTGCTAAGCATGGTGCGTGCCAACTACCCTCTCGATCGATCTCAAGCGCTGGAATTTGGATACCCGAAGGAAGTAGACCCAGACAAAGGCGGAGGAGCTTCAGGTGGCCCAATTTGGACCTCTGTCAAAGATAATTGGCGACATTAACTGTGTGGAGGTGGGACGGCACTGTGACAGGTATGCCATTGACAAGTCATTTGGAAGCGCCATCATTGCTAGCCAACCAACAAAACTGCGGTCTCGACCAGCCCGTGCATCGGTGGGCCATCCCCTTCACTTAGCTAGCACAAGAGTCCCGAGACTCGGGTAGAATATCGGAAGCAATGAAAAGAGGGTGCCGTGCCCCCCGACCCACCAATGTAATAGGCTTAGAGTCGTAGAAGGAGGACATAGTTGTGTTATTGTAAACTTGGGCCTCTTCGAGCAAGCTTGTAATAACGTAATCTTGTATATCATTATAAGCTTGTTTGCTTTGTATAAAGCGTATTTAAGCTTGAAACTTATGTTGGTGGAACTAAGTGAGAACATAATAACGTTCATTTAGCTATACCATTTTACCCGACACATCATCACGAAAAGTTTATGCGGCCCTAGTTTGCCATGTGGTCGGAGTGTGGTGCGTGTGACTGTGCACTTGCACGCGCGGACAAGTCCAACCAAGGGGGCTCTGCCGATCACCCATAACGAGAGAGCGGATCCTATGCACGTGTTGGGAGGAACCGGAGACAGGTCCTGCTCCGAAAACCGTAGAAGGAGTGGTGGTCGGCTTTTATTGGCTAAGTTAGAATAACCATATAAGTCGAAGTGACACATTATAGTGGTCGGAGAAATAATAATAGCTTTATTGAAGTAAATCGAAAATACAAAAAGGGGTACATATCTCAGTAGTTAAGCATAGAAACGTCTAAGCTTGTCGATGTGCCACGAGTTTGGTACGTTCCGTACCGTCCAGGTGAGCTAACCTGTAAGACGTTGGTCGTGTGACCTCCTTGATCATGAAGGGCCCCTCCCATGGGGTTGCGAGTTTATGGACACCAGTCTGGTTCGTCTTCCACTTCAGGACCAGGTCCCCGACCACAAAAAACCGCTCTTTAACGTTCTTGTTGTAGTACCTACGCAAAACAGCAAGGTACTTGGCCGTACGTACACAAGAATCGAGCCGCTTCTCTTCTGCGCTATTCACTTCTAGCTCCCGTACTTCATTGGCCTTGCCTTCGTCGAAGTTCTCTACCCGTCTTGATCCGAAGCTATATCTCATAGGAAGGACCGCCAAAGCACCATAAACCATAAAGTATGGCGAGACGCAGCGCAGTTATTACTGGAAATTTGAGTTCGAGTCCCCGGACCACGGTGGTAACTCTTTGAGCCATCTTCCAGAGCCTTGTCATTTTCTCTATACACCCTCTTCTTCAACGCGTCCAAGATCATGCCATTTTCCGCTTTCGACCTGTCCATTAGCTCTAGGGTGCGCCACCGAGGCGTATTTTACTACTATGCTCCTTTCATCGCAGAAGTCCCAAAAAGCGTTCCGGTGAACCGAGTACCCAGATCGGTTATGATCTTTGTTCGGTATGTCAAACGGTGGATGACCTGGTCGAGGAATGTGATGACCTTTTTCCGAGGATGCCTGCACCAAAGGCATGTATTCTATCCACTTAGAAAATTTGTCGATCGGCACAAAGACGCATGTAAATTTTCACGAGCGGTTTGAAGGCCCGATCATATCCGATCCCGACAGATGCGAAGGGCCAAGAGGCTGGTATTGTGCGGATCTCATGTCTTTGATGCGTGGATTCTCTTGGCGAAGAACCGACAACCCTCACGGTGGCGGACTAGCCTCTACGTCGGATCTGCGACGGCCAATAGAACCACGCTTCGGAAAGCCTTGCCGACCGGCGTTCTTGAGGCCGCGTGGTTACCGCAGAGAGCGAGTGGATTTGGTCCAGGAGATGTTCGCCATCCTCCGGGTTATGCACTTCATCAAGATTTCCTCTTTTTGCGTTCTTGCGCCATAGCTTGCCATCAACGAAAGGTGTATCGCCATCGCGACGCATCAGCGCTTGTTCTCGTCCGATCGATGTAACCCGCGCCATCAATTAGGTACTTGATGAAAGGTATTCTCGGTCGAGGCTCATGAGTGGTCGGAGGGGGCTCGGCGGTGCTTGACGCCGGAACCATAGCCACCAATTCTTTGGTGCGGAGGCTTGTCCGCCGTGGAATCTTTCTCTTGGTGGACGGCGTGAGCGTGTCTTGGACGAATATGCCATGTGGGATTTTTGCTCGGGATGATCCTAACTTTGACAAAGTGCATCCATTTGCTTGATTCTTGTCCCGGACCACGTGTATGTACTCGATGCCATAGAACCCGCCTTCCGACTTTTTCTCGATCAAATTGCAGTATGCTTCCATCTTTTCATTTGGTCGTGTCCCGATCCTTGTTGAGTTGGTTGATGACCGGAGCGAGTCTCCATAGACGAGAGACGCGTTTAACGCCGAAGCTCAACCGCAATGCGCCAATGCGCAAACCATGTAGGCATGCCGTACTCGGCGGCATTATTAGATCTTCGGGAAATAAATCCCGAGGACGTACAGAGTTGCTCCTTGGATGGTGATATAAAAGGACTCTGCTCCCGCACCGTCAATGTTGAGAGAGCCATCAAGTACATCGTCCAATATTCGCTTCGGATCCGGAGAGGCAGCGTGCTTAAGTCCGCCCACTCGACGATGAAATCGACAAGTGCCCGAGACTTGATTGTAGTGCGGCTTGCAAATTCCAAGGAAAAGGGCATAGCTCCATTGCCCATTTGACGACGCGCCCGTTCGCATCCTGTTGCTAATGATATCTCGCAGAGGGTACTCATCCACGACTACCACACGATATCCGTCAAGTAGTGTTTCAACTTTCGGGATGTTATCGGATATGGCGTAGATCAACTTCGAATCTATGGGTACCTGGTCTTGGACTCGTTGAGTACCTCACTAATGAAATAGATTGGCCATTGTACCTTGTAGATGTGGCGGGCTCAATCTCTCGCTCGACCACCATGGTCGTGGAGACCACTCGATTTGGTAGCCGCAATGTATAGCAGAGTGTTTCGTCTTCTCTTGGAGCGTTGAGTACCGGAGGTGACGAAGGTATTGTTTCAATTGTGTGAAGGCAACGTCGCTTCCTCCGACCACTCAAACTTTTTGGACGCTTTGAGTAGTTTAAAGAACGGTAATCCTTTTTTCGCCTAATCTTGATATGAAACGGTGAGACCGCCATACATCCGTAAGCTTCGAACATCCTTCACCTTTTGGGCGGCTTCATGTCCAAAACAACTTTGACTTTTTCCGGGTTAGGGACGTATGTCGTCGCGATCGACGACGTTGCCGAGGAGTATGCGGAAGGAACACCAAAGATGCACTTCTTTGGGTTTAATTTCCAACTGGAATGTGTTAAGGGTCGCAAAAGTCGGCCCTAGGTTGTCAACAAGGGTATGAGCTTCCTTGGTTTTGACAACTATATCGTCAACGTAAGCCTCGACGAGGTCATCTTTTATCTCGTCTTTGAGGCAAGCTTGTATAGCGCGTTGGTAGGTAGCCCCGGCGTTCTTGAGCCCGAACGACATGGTCATGTAGCAGTAGGCGCCGAAGGGCGTGATAAAAGATGTCTTGATCTGGTCATCCTTTTTGAGAGCGATCTGGTGATAACCAGAGTAGCAATCGAGAAAAGAAAGGAGCTCGCAACCGGCGGTTGAATCTACGACCTCGTCTATGCGAGGCAAGCCGAAGGGGTCTTTAGGGCAGTGTTTGTTGAGATCAGTGTAATCAACGCACATTCTCCATTCATTATTCTTTTTGCGTACAAGAACCGGGTTGGCTAACCACTCCGGATGATACACTTCTTTGATAAATCTGGCTGCCAAAAGCCGTGTAACTTCTACCCTAATCGCCTCCTTTTTGTCGCGAGCGAACCGTCGTAGCTTCTGCTTGGTAGGTTTGGCCTTGCCGTTGACATTCAAGGAGTGCTCAATCAAGTTCCGAGGTACACCGGGCATGTCAGCAGGTTTCCATGCGAACACATCCACGTTGCTCCTCAAGAACTCGACGGCGCGTCTTCCTATTTGGGATCCGGGTTGGCCCGATAAGGGCCGTCTTCTTTGGGATCTTGTCGACCATTGGATCACCTTGTGCTCCTTGGACTTGGTGTTCTTGCGTGGAGCCTCGAGCTCCGGGATCTCCTGGTGGTCGATCGAGGTCTTCTTGGCGTTGAGCACGGTCTCGGCCATGCGAATAGAGAGGTCGTGAGCCTCTGCTATTTTGAAATCATCATCTTCGCGGTATAAGCTGCGTACACGTTGCCTCGGAGGGTTAGAACTCCTTTCTCGGTAGGCATCTTGAGCACCGAGATACTGTAATGAGGTATGTCCATGAACTTGGTGAGCGACGGTTGACCAAGAATAGCATGGTAGGTGTCGTCGTCGAAGTCGACGACCACGGTTGACGTAGTCGGTGCGGAAGTGATCCGAGTCCCAAAGCGCCTTTGGTAGCGTGATCTCGCCCGAGAGGTGTAGAGCTCGTCGGGAGAACACCCCGTAACTGTGCCTCGTATGGCTTGAGATCCGCTTGAGCTATCTTGAGGTGGGCGGCGATCGTTCTTGAACGGTATATCAATGGAGCTGCCGCCGTCGATCGATTACTCTGTCGAAGCTTTGTTGATACAAGGACCGAGGACTGTGGGAAAACGCCTGGCTCGGTATTGCGCCCATTGGTCTTTTCTGCAAGAAGAGATTTCGCGGTGAGACCACGGAGGAGCCGCGGATCGGTGAGGAGATTGTCGGTGTTGGTACGCGTTCAAGCAAGCGGGCGAAAGCGGCTTGCGTTCTCGTTTGGTCTCGATGGACACTTTGCCTCCGATGATGGTGTGCACGTGATCGGTTGGCTTGACGTACTTGTGACGGGGGTCTGCATCATCGTCGTCGTTATCTTCGTTGCGCTGTTCCCCTGCGTCGTTAGGCTTGTCGGACGTATCCGGAGCTTGTTGACGCGTGTAGATAGACTTGAGGACGCGGCAATTCTACATGGTATGGTTCGACTTAGGTTGGAGCTGGCAGGGCCTCTTCAATGGCTTGGCATAGTCGTCTTCATAGTTACGACGTCCGCCACCCTTTTTAACGGTGTTGACCTCGCCGTCGTCTTCCCGAGCACGCTTGCTCCTGTAATCATCACGGCGGTTACGCCGCTGATTATGTTGGTCACGGTGGTTGCGGGAGTCGTTGCGCTGGTTGCGGCGGTCGAAATTGTCGTTCCGACCATGGTTACCGCGGTAGTCGTCGCGGTGTGGGGGGTGGTCGGAGCGCGGAACCCTTGCTGCTTTTTTAATAATTATCTTTTTAGCGTCGTCGGCGTCCACGTATTTCTTAGCGGTGGCCAGGAGCGCTGTGACCGAATCAGGTCTTTTGCGGAGGAGCTTGTCCCTTAGGGCATCGTGGAAGCGGAGGCCAGTGATGAAAGCCTTGATTGCCTCGTTGTCAGAGATTGATGGGACCTTGATGCGCATCTCAGAGAAACGCCGAGCGCGATTTCGCGCAGCCGCTCATCTTTCAATCTCGGACACGTTGCGGATCGTATTTGTTGCTGGTTGTTCACAAGTAGCAATGAAGTTGTCGATGAAGGCTTGCTTGAGCTCCCGCCAAGAGTCGAAATAGTTCGCCGGCAAGTGACCGACCATTGGTGACCCGCATGGCCAACAAATGACGGGAAGTAGTTAGACATGAGCGTGCTCATCCGCATATAGCCGATCGCACGCAGTCTCATAAAGCATGACCCATAATTCGGGTTTTTCCTTGCCGTCGTACTTCTGAAGCTTCTCGAGCTTGAAATTCTTGGGCCATATGACTTGGCGAAGGTGTGGAGTAAACTGCTTCAAACCCGATGGGTCGTGGGCAGTGTCATATTCCATATGGCGATAACTTTCGTGGGACGCTCGATCGTTGGCTCTCTGGTTGATGCGAGCGCGCAGATCGCGTCCACCGAGGTAATGGCGGAGATCGTTATTGCCATCGCGGCGATCTCGATTGCCATCTGGATTAGCCCTGCGACCGCGGTTATCGTGGCGATTGTCACGGTTGTCCCGACGGCGGTTGTCGTCCTGGCCACCATCATGGCCACCGTTTCCTTCTTGACGGTTGTATGATGGGTCATTGTTGCGCGAGCCACGTTGGTTGGGCGGCTATGAGCGACTTGGGTGCTGGCGGCTATGGCTTGACTCGACCGAGACGGATGGAGCCCAAGCTTGGTTTACAATCTCCGCGGTCTAGGCCATAGCAGCCATCAGATAGGCTTGTATTTCATCGCGAACTGCTTGGGTTTCCGGGGTGTTGGGTAGCCGTTGCATTGTTGCCATGGCGACGGCTACATTGGCACTTGGAGTTCTGAAGACCTGTTTGTCCCCCACCCTGTCAAAAGCATCGTTGAGGTCACGTGGCTGGACCCTTATGCGTCGTGCCTCCTGGTCTGCTTCGGCTTCGATTTGTCGGTGATTAAACCGGTCAATATTGCGTGCTTCGCGTGCAGTCCTTTCTTGTTCTGTTTTGCCAACTGCTGGAGGTTCGTCATTGCTGACAACATGGATCAGATCCCCTCGTCTTGGCGGGAAAGACGGGAATTGTGAGAACCCCGGGGCGTGGTCTGGGATATCTAGATCGTACTTGATGCCTTCATCTTCGTGATGCTGGAGCTCGATGTGGACAGATGCATTAGATGCGGTGCCAGACGAGGAGCTGGGGTCGCCCTCTTGGACTGTGTGAACGGATCCTTCTTGATAATCTTCAATCTGGATCATGTTGACGAAGTCGCGCGGCTTCGGCTGAGGTCGGTGCATAAGACACAGATTCAAGCGGCGTTGCAGGTCGTAGGCGTAGCTGGAGGTAGTGTTTTGCAGGCCGTAGGGCTGGACCTGGTAGTTCTCTGTCGAGGCTTCGTACTCGGAGAGCCGGAGACCCATCGCGAAGGCTGGCCGGCGACGAGCAGAGCGCCCTTGAGGAGTAGATGTGACCACGAGATCTGTACCAAGTCGTGCAGGACGACTGGTCCGAGCTGGTCGAGTAGATCTGTTGTGGGGAGCGGTTACCTGCTCATTAGGCTGACTTTGAATCGTACTTACCAGAGCCAGGGTTTCAGCGAGCTTGGTGCCAACCCGATCGATGGAGTTGAGCAGGTCGGTGTTGTCGATCTGCCTCCCTTTGTAGCGGGGAAGCGGATGACGAGTTGTCGGCGCGGCTGAAGGTGATGCAGGCGTGGCCGGAGCCAGATGTACCGTGGTTGGAGCCAGATCCATCGTGGTCGGAGCCGCATCCATCGTGGTCGGAGCTGTGTCCACCGTGGTCGGAGCCGCACCCACCGTGGTCGGAGCCGTGTCCACCGTGGTCGGAGCCATATCCACCGTGGTCGGAGCCGTATCCACCGTGGTCGGAGCCGTAGCCGATGTAGGTGAAGCAGTGGTCGACGCAGACTGGATCCACGCCTCCTCCGAGGTCATGGCGATGAAGTCGTCGGAGCCGGTGGTCCAGGTGATCTGGCCAACGGTGAACGTGAGGCCGTTCGGCGTAGCCATGGAGCCGGAGATGATGACCGTCTTGTTTGCTTGGGAAGCAGTACGCACACCCCCTATCTGGCGCGCCACTGTCGACGAAATATGGTCGGCAGTCTACCTAGGGTATACCCAAGGTAGTAGATTATCGGCAGACAGATACGCAAGCCACAAACAAGACGGTGACGCAAGACAGACACAAGGTTTTATCTAGGTTCGGCCGCCAAGAAGGCGTAATACCTACGTCCTGCGTTTGATTTGTATTGCTGTATGTTAATGAGAGATGTTTTTTAGAGGGATCCCCTGCCCGCCTTATATAGTTCGGGGGACAGGGTTACAGATCTGGAAACTAATCCTAGCCAGTTACAATTGTCATATGTGGCCGGATAAGGATTCCTATTATAACCAATCAGGATCTTAATTGATCGCCAAATCCGCCTTGACTCCTTGCGCGGGACTCCGATCATGTTAACCAGGCCGCACGTCGTCTTTTGGTGGACCGAACCCATCGATCCGGGCCGGCCCAAGCTTAGCCATAAGAGTATAAGGGTTAATACCTTCACAGCCGGCGTCTCACGAGTCACCCGCTTTCTTTTCTCTCTCCTGCTTTCTCTCTCTCCCACGTCGGATTTCGCCGGCTCTTCGCCGCTTATAATACTTGCTCTTATCCGAACGCAGAGAAGCCTTGAAGAGCGAACAGAAGCTGACACGGCCTCTCTGGCTAGTACTCCTAGTACTGTACTACTGCTACTGTTAGTACCAGTAATTTTACTCTTGTATTTTTATGCCAGTTTTGTGAAAATAACTCCAAAACTAACCGAAGATGAGAGGTGTAAACAAAGAGTTAGAGGACAGTGGATATACGAGGGACAAACCGATGTACGCACACATGAGGTATCCATCCCCCAAAATACAAGGTATGTGTGTATTTAAAAATTTAAATGTTGTGATTTTTCATATCAATAATTAGCCTAACCATATCAAAAGTTCATCCAAATTAGGCACGGTAAGATGGAGCATGATTTTAGAAGGAAAAAAACTAATTTTCTGAGCTAAAAACAAAGTCAAACGAGTTTTATAGCAATAAATCATTTTTTGGGATTTTATTTGCATAACTTTTCTTGTCGAAATATTTGGATAATTTTTAACAACTATTTCTTTAACTTTTTTTATGAAGTCTACTATTAACATACTCCCACTTTCCTAGAATAAAATGGATTTGAATTTATCCCATTTCCCAAGTCAAACTACCAAAAAATTTGACCATATCTGTAAAAAGTATTAATCCATATGACCTCAAATAGGTAAATATAAAAGTTCATTTTCATAATCTATTTAATGATGCTAGTTTGATATCATAAATATGTCTGCTTGTTGCAGTAGCAACGACAAATAACTATGATTTACTGTAGCAAATACTTGAAACAGTTGCAGCCGCATGAAGCTCAAGCGAGCAAGCCCAATATTCTCGGTTGTTTATGAAAGTTTGGTTAAATTTAAGTTTGTTTGACTTGGGACAATTCGAAATATATTATACTTTAGGATTAAAATATTAGTTCGATTTTTTTTGTGATTAACATGAAGTCACGTTAGCTAAAATCGCAACAAGTGCAGTCATCCAATTTCACAAGTTGAAGAAGTCTAGAAAACCGTTTTTTATATTAGATGAGGCGAATCGGACTTGGGTGAAACATTGGACATCAAATGGACTTCTCTTTTCTTTATATTTTCCGAAGCCTACGTCGATGGATGGAGCGGCGCAAGGAGTCTAACGGCCGGAGCCGGAGCCCGGAGGGAAGCGGCGGCGACCTTGCGGAGGCTGGAGCACCACGGCGGCGTAAGCGACGCCGCCACGCCGCCGCCCGTCTCCTTGGGCACGGAGGACCTCTCCGCTTCGGCTTCGTTGACGACGCACCGAATACATTATCAGATACCATTCCGGAAGGGGACCCAGGCGTAGCCTGCACCTGCACGGCTGCACCGCAGGGAGGCACCATCTGAGCCCGGCCCCGGCGGGCGGCGCTACCCCGTCGCCCCCATAGGCACATATTGCCTTCCCCCGTGGCATCCACCCACCCACGCGCGCGGGCACCCATCAGGAATTCCGGACCCGATTCCCTTTCCGATTTCATTCCCCTCCACCTGCTTGTGTAGTTGCGTGCGGACGATGCACGGGGAGAGGGAGAGTCTCCTCCTCCTCGACCGCAGCGCCGACGCCATGGAACGGGGCGGCGAGCGCCACCACCCGCTTAGCGTATTCCTCCGCGACGCGAGGTGAGCTGCCCATCCATGATCCATGGCCATGCCGGGGCGCCCGGTCTAGCTTGCTGTTTCATTTCCACCTGTTTTTTCATCCCCGCGCGCGCTCCCCCTCCGTCTTCAGGCTCGCCTTCAGATGGGACGACCTCGGGCAGGAGATCATGAGGATCGCGGTGCCTGGCGCGCTCGCGCTCATGGCTGACCCCGTCGCCTCCCTCGTCGACACCGCCTTCATTGGCCACATAGGTTTGCTCTTGCTCTTGCCTTCTCCCCCGTTTCTTCCAAGTCTCGGGCGCCCGTCCTAAACCTGCTCCATCCACTTAACTCCCGAAAAACAAAGTAATACTAGTTAAGATTGATACTTTGCGACAAGTACCATGCTCTGCACCTGCTTGTTCAATGTGAATTTATTCGATCAAGGGGCTTTGCTGTCTGCACCTCCACCGACTGACATGCCCTCATTCCATTTCACGTTGTCACAAGATGACCTGAACAAAGAGTCCTGACTGTTATATATACAGATATAAAGAGTCCTGGTGTCTTTCACGAATAATATGGCCATGCCTTGAATCAAAGGAAAAGCATGTGTGCAGTCAGCGTGCATTGCTGCAAAAGATATGACGAAGCTGGAAGCATGGCTGTCTGCAACTCGAGAACTGTGGTGATAGAGCACAGAAATTAGAGGGGACTGTGGAAAATAGCAATATAGCGGGACTAGGTTAATTATTACTTTCTTGCTTAATCTTCTATACATAGTTCAACAGTATAAACCAACCTAGGATACTTTGACCTTTAACCTCAACGCACCTTAGCTTCATTATTGGGCTACTGACTCTGCTCTACCTTAACTGGACTCCATCAGTTTCTTAATATAGTCAACTATCTCTTCTAACTATCTTGGACTCCCACTGAGCCTGGTCATTTAGTGCTAAATGAAGTCCGCAAAAGTAGTGTGATTCTCTTGAGATGTTTTGACAGAAAGTTTGGTTACTCTGTTATATGTATTTTGATTGCTCTGATAAATTTCATTTGTGACAACCAGGTCCGGTTGAACTTGGAGCTGTAGGTGTATCAATTGCTGTGTTCAATCAAGTCTCGAGAATTGCAGTGTTCCCCCTTGTTAGCGTCACAACATCATTTGTTGCTGAGGAGGATGCTCTGTCCAATGGCAGAGACAATGACAAAATAAATCAAGACAATGCATGCAATGTTTCTGTTAGTGAAATGGAGGAACTGATTTCTCCTGAAGGTGATCTTTTAAAAAGCATGGACAGATGGTCAGTCCATACTTTTCTTGACACTTAAAAGTTTACTTGCAGGGGCCAGTGCCACTACCAGCATATCATCTTTTGAAACTGATTCATGTGAGGTCAGTGTAGAGCAAAAGCGGAAAAATATTCCATCAGTCTCTACAGCACTATTACTTGGTGGGGTGCTTGGCCTACTTGAAACCCTACTGCTTGTTCTCTCTGCAAAACCTATCTTAGGTTACATGGGTGTAACACCGGTAATAATTTCTTGATTCCTTCTTGTCTATTAATGTTCTTTATTCTTTTCAGCAAAAAATACACAAGGGATAGCATAATGGGTTTCCCTATAATTCTGAATTTCTAGCAACAGATGAAAGCCTCTACCAGTATATTTTTAATTGAGGATGCTTCTATTGTTTATTTTACTTAACTAACTAAACAAATGTACTAGCTAAATAATTGTTCTTTTAGGTTGCTAAAAGCCTAAAACATCAAACGCAGAAAAATTTAGAGAATATACTTGTTCTTGTAGTTCTGTTTAGTAGTAAGAAACTGTTGCAATAGAGTAGGCTCATATCATCAGTATAATTGTTGAAAGCTGTGAAGATTTTGAAAATTCTATGAAGAATCTGTTACGAGTTAAGGGTTTGCCTTTTGTTGCTTTTCCCCATAAGCGGTTGCCTTTTCAATTGAAGGACTATTTTCCAACAGGATTCTGCTATGATGAAGCCCGCATTGCAGTACTTGGTTCTCAGATCTCTTGGTGCTCCTGCTGTCCTGTTATCTCTGGCAACACAAGGAGTCTTTCGCGGATTTAAGGATACAAAGACGCCTCTATATGCAACTGGTATAATAATTTTTCAGTTCTTAGTTAGTAAACCATAGATAGTTGGCAAATTGAATTCTAAAAGAAATGTTCCACTTTACTCCCATCATGACTGAGATTTGAGTCGCCACATTTCATTACGGATCATTTCCCCCATTAATGCTAGTTTTGAAAGTGGTCTGCCATCACAAAAAACGTACCATTCAGTTTTGCTGAATGGCATTGACATATGGGCAGATGTGAACTTATCTCTCTCTTTCCCAAGTCCCAACTCCCAACCCACAGACAATCACCTCCACTACACACAAAAAAAGGTGCTGAAGAAATGCCAGAGACTTGTAGTGGGAGAATACAGTGTGCAGACATCATTGCATGCAGATATGGGTTTGTTTAGTGATGGTGTGTTGTATGCAAAACATGCACGCAAGAAAATCTCTCTAGAGCCTAGTCCTTGTGTAGAGAGGAAGGGAACGCAAAGAGAAACAGATTGAAGAAAAAGATGCAGAGAGAAGGGTGCTTTCTTTGACTTAGTGATGTTAGTAAGCTGGGGTGACATAGCAGCTCATATGTGCAATTCCACCTTCAAATAAGTCGATGCCATAAAACTACTAAGCAAACTGGTTTCAGATGTTAAGTTATCCGGTATGTGAACATCTAGATTACACTGAGCTGTGCTTATACTTGAGAGGAGTAAACTGTACCTTTTCCATTTCTCAATATTTTTAGTACATTCTTTTCAATCCATATTTCAAACACGTGCAGTTTGGACTGAAGGGTCCAACATTGACTGCAATGTATTCACGATAACATTTGATAGTTGACCATATTTTAGTCATTTACATATTTGTTATATGATGCTAATGGTTTGTGGCAATGTTTCTCGGAAGGATTTCTGTTTTTGCTTATGTCTAATGTTTTTATGATGACCAGTGGCTGGAGATGCGATCAATATAGTTTTGGATCCAATATTTATCTTTGTGTTCCAATATGGTGTCAGTGGTGCCGCCATTGCTCATGTTATATCACAGTACGTACATACCTTTTGCTTTTTCCCTGTCGAGACGGAAGGCACATACATCTAAAAGTTTATGATTCTTGTGCTCTATCTTTTGTGATAGTGTATGGTGGAACATTCTGCAGATATTTGATTGCGTCCATACTCTTATGGAGATTAAGGCTGCATGTTGATTTGTTGCCACCTAGCTTTAAACACCTGCAGTTTGGCCGGTTTCTTAAAAATGGTAATTTATTTCTAATACACTTGACTCCAACTAAGATATGATACTCTTTTCCCCTATAGAAGATTGTACCATATGCCTTGTTACTATACTGATTACTGTACTGTGTACTGAAAATTTCCTCATCACATGATTATTAGTACAAGTGAACCATTTATCTGTCCATTTTTACAGTTGACATTGTCATTACAAATCTTTTTTCCTTATTTACATCTGAGCTATAAATCTATGATATCTCTTTCCACAATATTGCTACATCATTTAATTCATACTGAAGAAGGAATTCACAGTAGTTTCAGCTGTTTAAACCGTGTACTGATTGTAATATTGTATTAAGATATTCTCTTTTTACACTTCAGGTTTTCTGTTACTTGCACGAGTTATCGCCGCAACTTTTTGTGTGACACTATCTGCGTCAATGGCTGCACGACTAGGTTCAACTCCAATGGCTGCATTCCAGATCTGCTTGCAAACCTGGTTGGCTTGCTCACTTCTTGCTGATGGATTGGCTTTTGCTGGACAGGTAAGGGAACTCTTTCTTTCCCTTGGTCATTCCTTCTTTATTGGAATTTGTATGACATTTAAGCTCCAGTTAATATGGTTGGCAATGGGTTTTCCGGATGCATCTTATCTTTTAGTTTATTTTCTTATAAATCCGGATCACATTTCAACAGGCTATACTTGCAAGTGCATTTGCTCGTAAGGACTATCCAAAGGCTACTGCCACAGCTTCTCGTATCTTGCAGGTATGTTATTTATCTTGATTTTCTATTTGACACATTTTCCATGGCCTTAGAGAAGCACTTCTTGTTTTGCAGCTGGCTTTGGTCTTGGGACTTATCCTAAGTATACTTCTTGGTATTGGTCTGCGCATAGGATCTAGATTATTCACAGATGATCAAGGTGTACTGCATCATATCTACATAGGAATACCGGTATGGTTTCTATGCTAAATGCTAAGAGTGGCAAGTCTCTGCCTTCATATCCTATTGTTAGGCTCACATTATCTCTTTTACCCGTTCAAAAAAAAACATTATCTCTTTTATTCTTTCATATTATTGTGTTGGTATAGTTTGTAGCTTGAAATGGATACTACATTACTTCCTTTTTCATTTATACACAAAGCCGGAGCTATTTCAAAAGGCTCATAAATACATGATGTTCTGCGTGTTTGTTGTCATTTATTAATCCCACCTTTTCCACTAATTAAGTACTCTTGCATGCTTCCTGAGAAACATTAAGGGAGAAAATCTGCATGCAAGCCTTTCAGAGAGAAGTTAGGAAAGAAAAAGAGCTAAGGACTAAATTAACCATTCCTTAGTTTCTTCTTCCTTCCAAAACGACATGTAAAATCAACTGGAGGCAGTTTCTCTTAAAATACTTATCTAAACTATTTGTTTTTTCCTTGTGCAGTTTGTCTGCCTTACTCAACCAATCAATGCTTTGGCTTTTGTTTTTGATGGTATCAATTATGGAGCATCAGATTTCGGATATGCTGCCTATTCAATGGCAAGTTGACAAACTTCTGTTCTTCTAGTTGTCGTGTATTCTTTTAAACCTTTTCTCTTACGAATTTTATTGAATCCTGTATCATCAGGTCCTTGTTGCTATTGTCAGTATCATTTGCATCCTCACTCTTGAAAGTTATAGCGGTTTTATTGGAATCTGGATAGCTTTGGTGATCTACATGAGCCTCCGGATGTTTGCTGGATTTTGGAGGTAAAATTATTCAACAATTCCAACATTTTATTTGGTCATGAATGTTTCAAATCTTATGCAGCTTAACATAAAAGCTGAAATCACGCCTACTCTTAAGCTAGCCAAAATACAACTTTGTCGCATTTAAAGTGAAAAATTCGCTGAGGCTTGAGCTAGAGTTACTCCAACACGTCTCAAGTTAAGAAACTGACTGTTCTATAACCTAGACAAAGTTAGAAACTGTGCATCAGTGGCCATTTTCCAGTTGATCCCTGAGCTCGGGATTTTCTAGCCGATTGCTCCAAGGATGAGTTCAGCCTATTTATGGCCTCCAGTGAAGGTCAGAGCAGTGGGTAAACATAAGGCCCCTTTTAATATGAAATAACCTCAAACAAAAACATTTTGCTGTGACACAAGATTTGGATATTTATGGAGAGTAGTAATTGCCGGCATCTATATCAAGAATAATGGTGCAGTATGCCACAACATTGAATAACAGGTGGATTGCATTCGGCATGTGTGTGTGGGCATGGGCATTGCCCAATTAATGGAGAGTATGGGTCACATCCTGGACATGAAAAAACACCACTCGCGATCTTCGTGAGAGAACCACATCCTTCTTTTGGGAAGGGATGACGGCATTTAGTTTAATTTGGTGGCACATGTGTGATCTTTGTTTTGTTTTCCTTCCCCCCAAACATTGTGCTCGAGCCAGCTCAGTGTTACACCAGCTGTAGTGTGGCTTTTGTTTTATTACGCATATATTAACAATCGCTTACCGCTCCTCGTTCTGTTCTTCCAGGATAGGGACGGCACAAGGGCCATGGGCTTATCTTCGCAGCTGAACATGAGTGCAAAACTAATAATCTGACTTAACCAACACGATGAGCACATGATTTATTGGGCGCGGAAGTAGCAGTCCTGTGATCTTGTACATATGCCATACGGACTCAATTCGTCAAAGTTCATTCTGTGAGTTTGGATTCGGATTCGTTAAGTAATCTGTTGTACTCAGTGTAGTTAAGTTGTGACAGATGGAAAATTTGTTATACTGGCATTTGGTTGGTTTAGTGTAGTTGGAAGTTGTGACAGATGGAGATTAAAACATGTGATTGATTACCCTATCTGAAATGCAATAAACAGAGATGGTGGCTTCTATGCATACAGAGTTGTAATACATACCCCACCAGGGAGCTTGTCAAAAGTTTAGCACAATTGTTGTACTATAAGCCGTGTGAACTATGCCGACATGCCAATTATGCAATTGGTAGTCCAGATTTAAGGACAAACTATGCTACAACATGCTGTAGCTATTTTATGTTCCGTATTCATACTACCACAAATAAAATACCTTCCATTCATATATGGAACTAAAATGGTGAGGACCGTTGCGGGCATGTACTTGGGGTCCTACCTCCTCCACTCATTAGTCTTGAGTCTTGACTAATAAAGAACGGCGTCTTAGGTCCAACATGAGCACAAATTGTCGGACATTCCCGCAGGCCCACCATCTCGTTGCTTGCGCTTTTATCCTGCCACTTGCTCTGCCCGCGAGTTTATTAAAAAAAATCACCCATATTTATTCTTTCTGCTTCCTCTCCTCCCTTGTCGCGGTGCCTTGTGGCTGTCCCGTCCTGGATGTAGACGTGCACTCCCCTCACTGCTGCCGCGGGCCCCATCCGCCGCTGCTCGCTCGTGCCTCTCGCCCCCTCCCGTCACGCGCGCCGCCCACTTGCCCGACCCAAGCCCGGTGCTGGTGGCGCTAGTGCGGCAGCGGTGGTGCTCGCGAGGCCCTCCGGTGCTGGATGCTAGTGGTACTCGCGCCACCAGCTCCCACCCTGAGGGCCAGAATTGATCGACATAGGTGCTCTCCCTCCTCTATGTTGCAAATATATGTTTCAAGTGTTTAAGACGTTTTAGATGTATGTTGCAGTTGTTTCCATGAATGTTGCAAAAGTAAATTGGGGATGTTGCATATATTGCAAGTGTTTTAGACACATGTTGCAATAGTTTGTTCAAAATATTTTCAGCTGTTCAAACGTATATTACATGCATTTTGATCTGGATGTTGCATATGATTTAAGACATATGTTGTAATTGTATGTTCCAAATATTTCATCTGTTTCGGTCTTCCATTGCAGCAAGTGTTTTCGTGTTGTAAGTGTTCTATTTGGATGTTGCATATATTTTCACACATATGTTGCAAGTGTATGTTCCATATGTCTTATCTGTTTCAGACGTATGTTGCATTCAAGTGTTTTCATGTTGCACGTGTTTCATGCTTTTCGGAGAGTCATGGGGTGCAGGGGAGTGATGGTGGCACGACATTGGCGTCGGGGAATGGGGCACGGTGAGCCGGGGCTCCTCGGGGCTTGCGCGCGTGGCGCGCAGCGTGCTGGGGCCGGCGGTCGGTGGCACGATGAGCGGGGTGCGCCTGCGGGGCGAGGCAAATGGATGGGGTCAGGGTGCGCGGATGGGGGCGGGTTGAATCGAGGCGAACAAGGCAGATTGGGAGCCAGTCGTATGGACACGACGACGGTGCGATGCGCATGCGGGGAGGGCGAATTAGCGGATGAGGGGCAGGTTGTGCAGGCGCGCGCGGGAAATGGCCGCTATCCCGTCGGACGTCACATCCCAATAAAGAATGTCATGTTAATCAATTTTAACTTTAATCAAACATATAAATATTACTTCAATTTATAATGCATAATAAGTATTATTAGATGGATAATGAAACATATTTTCATAATAAGCATATTTAGAAAACAAATGTTGATATTGTTTTTCATTAGATGGATAATGAAACATGTTTTTATAATAAACATATTTAGACAAACGTTGATTGATATATTATTTCTATAATCCTAGTCAGGGAAGTTTGACTTACTTCAAATAAGCCTATGATGACATTCTTTTTAGGATAGGGACACTAGCATTTACCCCACAAGAAATTTAAAACTCAGCAAAGAGATATGCGTGGTCATTGGTCAATACAATACTAGGACCAGCTTGGCATAAGCTTCAACTCCAAGATCCATGTTGGATTTGTAGCTTGTATATTAAGGCCTCATCTAGGAGTTGATGAAGCCGATTTTTTTAGTTTTTTAGCCCTTTTGTTTAAAGATATTCACAAATGCACCCCTAGAAACATCCTTTCAAAATATAAACCTGGGCTCGACGCCATCAATAATTGGCATCGAGGTTACACGTCTCGGTGGCATGGTCATTGGTGCCAAGGTCTAGAATCATTTTCTACGTGCCGCTGATGTGGACTGCCTGCGTAGCAGCAGACGTGGCATGAGCTCGGCGCCGTAGATTTTGGCGCCGAGCTCTGGCCAGCAGGCCTCACGGAGCAGTGCCCTTTGTTCCTGTATTTTCGCATTCCCCGTCTGAATTTAACTCTAGCTCTGGTACAATTTGATAAGTCTCCAAAATTTACCACACGTCTGAAGCAACTATTTTAGCTATACCGGCTTCACCGCTCCAGCTCTCATTCGTACACGGTAACAAGTAGCCAATGGCTTTTAGAACCATGTCAGGCCTAAAATAAAGTGGTTTAAATATTTATATCTAATCCATACTATAAATAAATTAAATAAATCATCTATTTCCCCTTGTATCTCCAACTCCAAATTCAAAATTCTTGGAGCTACAAATATGTAGTTCACACAAATCCATAGATTTTTTTTTGGAGCTCCACCACTCCAACAGACATGGCCTAAAACTAAGATGCCTAAGAATAATGCAGGAAGTTAGCTTACTGAAACCAAGCTCCAAGCTTCAGCAGTTGACATCCTTCCCATGTCTAAGTCTATCTACCTAATCGGTTATTAGAAATTCATAAATACCGATTATCATATTACAGCTAGCAAAGCAGATCTTATAAGATCATGTTCATAATATTACCTGGACAAATCTTATTAGGAAGCCTGGCCTAATATATACATATATATTATAAAGCTTCTTCAAATCTGGCATATTCTATTCTTCCCTATACTAACTCTGTCCCAAAAACGCAATTTACTTCTCAAGAAGTCAAATAATTTAAATCTTGACCAAATTTATATAAAAACTACTAGTAACATTTATGATGCCAAATTAATATCATCAGATTAATTATAAATATTTTTTATAGTAAATCTATTTAGAGACAAATGTTAGTACTATTTTCTATAAATTTAATCAAACTTAAAAAAAACTTTGCCTTGTTCTAAACCTATAATTATATTTTTTTAACAGCGGAATACTTGTTTGTTTTGAAATGAGAGGAGTACTTGTTGGCGAGGTTTGTATATGGCTGCAATACAATTTGTTAAGAATGTGAATAATACAAATTAGACTGCATGGATGTATTTGGGCATGGTGGTGACCACTGACTGACCAGGGGCGGACCTGAGCCTAGGGCCCCTAGTCGTTGGGCCAATAGCTTTTAATACCCCATGTATTTTTTAGGCCCAATACCAAAGATTGGGGACTCATCCTTCTGCACGTCTCTCTCACCCCGTCAGCCGAGAGCGCGTCCGTTCACCCCGTCCTTCGACCCGGACGGCCGCCGCACTACACACGTCCGCAGGGGAGTCGGGAGACCGGAGACGAGGTCGCCGCGCCACCAGCGGCCCAGTACCCCCAGCCCGCCACCGCGCAGGCCGCCCTCCGCGGCTCCGTGCAGGCGCAGCAGCGCAGGCCACCCTCCGACCGACCGACTCCGAGGCCATCCCGGGCTCGGCTGTCCGGCCCCTGAGCCTGCTGAAGTGGTGAGTGCTCTCCCCCCCTACTCCTCTGGTTATCTGATAACTGGTACGTATGAATGAATAATACCAGCAGATTTTTTTTTTCTTTCTCAGTTTCAATTTGATTGCAAAATGAAAACTGAAATTGAACATGAAAGATGCGAATACACAACCTCACTGGACACTGGTAGATATTTATTTTCATCTCATCATGTCTACCGTACGGGTGACTGCCTGACTGGTGATGAGTGGAAGAAGACGTGGAGAAGAGGGCGCCGGCGCTCATCCGGTCGGGTTGGTGGGAGCCACGGGCAAGGCGGGAGCAGTGGGCCCCGGAACATTTGGGCTTGGGGATGGCCGGATGGGCCTTTCCCAGCAGTCAGCGCAATCGGCGGCCTCCACCCTCCACGCGCGCACGCACAGCGACTCCTGCCGCGGCCCGCCGCCTGCTCCTCCACCATCACCACACTCCCTGCCCGGTGCCCCGAGGCCCCGCTTCGGTCGCCGAGGGAGAACAAGCCCAGGAGACCCCTCCCTGCCTCCGCCGCCGCTCCGTCCGAGGCGGACAAGCCCGCCCCCGCCAGACAGCGGTCGCGCTCCCTCTCCGGTTCTCCCCTGGTGTTCGTTTGTGTTGGACATCCTTTCCTTCCAGAAGACGCGGTTGGTTGATTTGATTAATTCCCGTCCTTCCTTAGGAGCATCCGCAGTCGTGGTCGACCCATCGGAGAGAAAGATAGCCACCGACCTCCGCGTCGCCGCCCCGGCTGCCACCGCCACCGCCGCCTCCACGGCCATCACCACCACCTCGGCCACCGGCGCAACGGCCGCCACCGACACCTCCACGGCCTACTTCGTGGCCGCCGCAACGTCCGCCCTCCGCCGTTGCGCACGTTGAGCCGGAGGTCGGAGATCTGCCTCGTTGAGCCGGAGCTGGAGGTCGGAGGTCAGCCTCCGCCTCAGAATCTTGCATCGGTTCTTCCCTCTCTCTCTCTCTCTCTCTCTCTCCTCTATGCATCGCCTCCTGCAGTGGTTGATTCGATTCCTTGTGCCACTGGTAAGCCCTAAATAAACCCAGCTAGCTTCCTTTTGATTGGATGTATCCCCGTTGTCGCAGCCCATATGCCCATTGTTGTTGTCTTAGATTATTCTTTTTATGCACGCTGCGTCGATCCATCACTGTTGAAGTGCTAGTGCAATTTTTTGCGTCCACTTATAAACAGTTAAACCCTAAGGCAGCGCTGTGCACGCTTGATTTTACCCGGATGAAAGGTCATGAACGCTGAAACAGTTTAAAGAAAGCTATAAAAGTGAGACAAATCAGAGGTGGAGAGTGACAAACTATGGCCTTGAAACTCATGGATGCATGATAATGTCACGTTATTTAAGTTAACATGCCAAATTTCCTCTATTTAATAGCATTACTATAGTATGCAAAAAGTACAAACGTCTAAGGTGCTAGGCAGAGTCTCATCGCCTGCCTAGCGCCTAGCATTTTGTTATAACATTTAGTATTTGCTGACTTGGACATATTGAGAAAATTGAGAGTTGGGCATGGATATGTTATAGATGATGCTAATATATGACTTTCTCTGATTCGTTGTCATAAACCAATTGGGCATTGCCCCAACTTTCCTGGATTTTATTTGTCCGTTCTGCTGTAGAGCGTATCCATTGTTGTCGTTGAGTACTTTTGCTGCGGCTTAGTTATGTCACTGCCAGTTGTCCCCACTGTTACTCACAAGTGATATTGCACCATATTTCCTTCATCTACTGCTTCCGATCCTTGTAAATTATTGGTTCCATTAAAGGCTCTTTGCATTGGTGCATTCATTTGGTAGTTGTGTATTTAGTTCAAATTTATATTAAGTTCCAGTACATTCTGGTTGAATACCCCATCCTGACTCTACAGGTCCTAAGGATTTTATTTTCTTTTTTACTTATCTGATTCTATGTTTGCCCCCATTGCTGCTTCCTAAATCTGCAATATTCCTTTCAGGCTTTCAGTGGGACTCAAAGTTCAAGATAGCCTGCTGTAAACCACAACGACCACACAGATGATTGATGATGAGGCCAACTTCGGCAATATCCTTGATGCCTCAGAAGAAGTTCAGGCTACTGCAAAGTTCCGTCCCAAGCAACGTCCCAAACCCCGAAAAACAGCTCTGTCATCCAGATCTGCAGCGCCTAATCCTACTGAAGAAACTGGAGATGGGAAAGTAGGAGCCTTAAATCAAGTCAATTCTTCTAAAGAGCTCACCAGTGAAGAAAGGACATCCTTAACGTGCCCTGGTAGTGAGTCAGTTGATACTGTTGCTGGTTCTCATGGTACTCTCGACACACCATCGGAAGATGCGATGACAGTTCCCCTGGGTCCTCTGGCTGGTGCTTTGCTGCAGACAGGATTTCTCAAGATGGTGAGCACAATGATGATCCTTCTAAGTTAGCTATACACCAAGAAAACTCGGTGGTTTCAGATATCAATGTGTCACCTAACAGTTCATGTGGCAAGGCTATTGATGATATAGTTGAATTTGGGGACATGTGTGATGCACAAGTTGAAGAGGAAAGAGTTCCAAAGTTCCAGCCAGAGGCACAGACGAAGCTCCTTAAGGAAACAGCCAAATCTCGGAAGACTAACCAAAAGGTGGAAGCTTCCACTGTAGATGTGGTTACACAAAATGGAAAGGGCAATAATATTCAGACAAGACTCCATGACGATCAGGTACAGGATCCTAAAAGTCATGAAAGTGTGCAGATCCCAGATTCTGAAGGACTATTGGCAACTGATAATAGTAAAAGTTGCAGTTTAGCTAACCTCGACAGTGTCCTTGAGGAGTCAGTTCAAGAGGAAACAATAGCTAAGTTTCGTCCTAAATTGCAACCGAAGCCTGGGAAGGCTTCATCCAAGGTTGCTGTGACTAAAAATAATGTTGCTGCTGTTGCTCCAATGGTTGGAGTTTGTCTCGGCAACAATGATATGTGCAGAGAACCTAAAGATCAAGAAACCATCACCGGTCCAGCCGCTTGGTCACCACAGGTTACATCTAGGAGGTTTCATCTGCCCTTTATCGCATTTCATATAATAGCAAAAAAGTTTACTTAATCAACTGCTATTGATAAAGTTTACTTAATCAACTGCTATTGGTATTATAGGCTGTGCATGCTACTGTTGATGTAGACTATCACAACGAACTAATTAATCCTCCTACCGATGGTACTCAATCAATGGTTGGCAAAGTCCCAGGTAACAGCTTTTACTGGTGGAACTTCTTTCTTTCGATGTACTGTGTATTCTATACTTTAAACGATTGCAGTGCGGGTGACCTCGTTGTTCTTTATATTTGACTATTTGAGGGCTATTTTTCATGGACGAAACATCTCACTAGAGTAAATGGAATTGAAAATACTTTTGTTAGATATGTGCTTATTGTTGCAATAATACTTGAGTATGAGCTTTGAGCTCTGTCATGCAGGCTTGTGTTTATGCACAGATGGTCAGGTCAGTGATCACTAGTGCTATCTTTAAAGCCATGATTTGTATCTGTGCTGTTTTTAGACACAAGTGTTTTTTTGAAACAGTTTTTTGAGGTTTAAACTAACTGTTTATTTAAATAATAGTTTCCTTCACTTGCTACCCAAATATATTTAAGGATCAAGTCTATTTTACTCACTGAAATTTCCGTAAGTATGCATAGCCCCTTAACTATTTAACTAGATATCCTAGTGGACCACTTATTAAACTCTCTTTTTTCTCAAACATTTCATTAAGGAAAAAAGATATAACCAAGAGGGCATAAAGACCCTTGCTACCCACACATACAGTGACACAATCTACCATAGGATCGTCACACACTCATAGATGCATATGACTAGCTCGCGCAGGAAAGGGACTAAGAGTCCAAGGTGAGCGACTTTAGGAGTAGCTCGCATAGTCCCAGGCACCAGCTGAACACAACAGAGCACTCTCCTACTCTCCTTTGCCACTGTCTGTAAGACCAGTGAGACGCATGTGCTTCTTCTAACCAAGAATCAGATATGTGTTTTGATTTCTCAGGACATGACAAAAAAAAGTCCAAATGCAATGAGACCCAGGTTCTAGTAGGTCAGCACAGGTGGCCTACGTGGCGTGGTGGGATTGTGTCGCTTAGTACCTACATGTCTGTCTTGGGCAGCACTGGTTTAATCTGGTGCGGTCTGTGGGTTCTCCCTGTACCTCTATACATAATTCCTCATGTCATAACACTATAATATCAATTGTGCTTAGCTACGTCAAAATGTAATTATATTTATAAGGATCAATTTCCAGTTAATTTTGTCCTTCCTTCATAGTTTGCTTAATCTAGCTAAGGAACCAAGACATAAAGTATCACATGTTCCTTTACTATCAGTTGAAGCTTTTTCGAATTGAGTGATATTATCTGCATAGCCCTTATTCATATTGGGATGTACAGAAATAATTTTTGTTATCATGGTTAATAGTTCGCCTTTCATTGGGTAATATCCTCGGTACTTGTATTCTCATAAAGAGCAAAAATATTCATTACAGCTGTACTCACTTTTAAGTCTCAACCTACTGTAGGAAGAGGAAAGGGAAAATCAAAATCTGTATCTTTTGCTCTATCGGATGCTTCTGGGGTAGGTACTCCTACAGATACCAATTCTGAGATGGGTAACATCGGCAATTCCTGTAGTGACAAATTGACTGATGAAAATTTAAGTAACCCATCTCAGCAGATGACTGAAAAGGTCAGTATATTTCTGCTTAGAAGATGTAATGATCTATATTTACATGACTACTACAAGGTTTCTCATTACTCTCCTTTTCTTCTTTCAGCATTCTATTACTGAGGACCAATATTCAAATGATCAGGACCACGAGAGGGAGCCACTAGATCATCTGGTTGAACAGCAACCAAATTCGGATGTTGGAGAAATAGCATCATCTATGAAACTATGTTGCAGGAAAAAGTTGCAAAAAGTTGGGACACCTAATCACACTGTTGATGACTATTTTGATGAAGACTGTGTTGAACCTTCATTATCTGAAGAAGATAATGATAGTGGTGGTGATCACACTACTGGTAATAAGCGCAAGGCTAGGAAAAAGTCAAGGGTTGGTGTAGAAGAGTCACAACAGCAGAAAGTTCAAAAAAATAAAAGCAAGGTGTCTTCACGGGGCCGCAAAAGAACCTTGAAGGATGAATTGGCAGCGAAGCCTGAGAAGAAGCTAACCCACAGAATTCGTCAGAGGACACCAAAAGGTTGGTGGCTAAAAAAAAAGTATCAAAGCTTCACTTTTGCATAATGTGAGTTTTCACTCTTGTATATTGGGTATTTATTTTTTTAGAGATTGAGACTTTACTGGAAAGTGAGAAGATAGATCCCATGAAGCTAAGTGCAGCACATCTCAGGTTGTTACAAGAAGCTAGAGCGCATGTTAATGTGAGTTTTGTGGCAATTTTTATTGTTATATTTGTTTTTTTTTGGCTAATTCTCATGATTTTCTTGACGACTTCAGCCAAAAGAGACTCCATCTGGGCCATCCTCTAATACAAGGTATACTTCTTTTTTCTTCTATTTCTCTATGTATGATACCATCTAACCAAAGTAGATTTGGGGCATTTGGGTGGGCATAAATGAACATATTGGACCAGTGTACCACTCCATACTTTCCAATTTTCCATCCAGATATGTCATCTAACAAAATTATTTTTACTAGCATGTTTAGATATTTATTTTTTCAAAGGGGATATTTTTATATTTCATACTCCCTCCATTCCAAATTATAAGATGTTTTGGCTTTTCTAGGTTCATAACTTTTGCTATGCATCTAGATATAGTGAGTATAAGCTATTTCAAGATGACATTGATGTTGCTCTTGCTGGTTCCAGAGTCATTATTTGCATTCTTCAGTTTTTTTGGACTGCATCAAAGCTTCTATCACACTCTGCTAGTGCTATGTATTCCATTCCTGACATTTTATTTCATATAATATACACCTGTTGAATAGCCAAGACCCTTCCAAAAGCAACTTCTGATTGTTTTGGCATCATAAAAGCCTTTTTGTGCTATGTATTCCATTCCTGACATTTTATTTCACACCTGGAAATGCAGCTTAAAAGCCATGATTTTTTTTAAATGGCTGATTGGTTTGTCTGAATTTAAGTTGAAGATTAAAATATTTAAAACATCCTTGATCAAAATTTAAAATTTAAAGGTTCAAACTGAGTACTATAGTTTTAATTTTTATTTGCATTTATTCGATTCTTTCGTTAATATGTTATCTTATGCACAGAAGCTTTGAACTAGAAGATATGGATGATTTGGACTACAGAGATGAGGAAGCTAGGTTCTTTGACAACGATGGAACAGAGAACCATGTACAAAATGCAACAAAATTGAACTACCAATCCTACATGAACAAACCAGCCCGAGGAAAATGGTCAAAATCAGATACTGACTTGTTTTACGAGGTTTATTTTTCTATACAAATTAAGCGCTTGGAATGCTATATGTAATTTCATATGACCTTAGATCTTCTGCTAAGATGTTATTGTATTAATTTTGGACCAGGGTCTTCGACAATTTGGTAGCGATTTTGCAATGATACAACAATTATTCCCTGATAAGACTCGCCATCAGGTGCGGCAAAAATTTAAATCTGAGGAGAAAAAAAATCCATTGCTAATCCATGATGCTATAATTCATCGCTCAGGAGGTGAGATGTCGCTTAATTAGTGGGTCAACCTGCATTTTTTTTTCTAATCTTTCATCCAGCTTAGTGCTTGTCATTTACCAATTTCACCTTTCTCTGCAGATAATTTGTATTTCAAAAAGGTAATTAAGCAGCTCAACATTGAAGATGTTGTGCTGCCAGAGATTAACAATACACAAAAACAAGATGGCGCATCAAGTGAAAGAGGCCCTGGAAATGAGGTTTTTCTTGAACAGACATACATTATGTTAAATTTATCCAATTAGATTTATAACTTATTTTCTTCGTTTCTAGAATGTACTGGATGATTTCAACGAGGAAAATAGTTCAAATTGGTCGAACGAAGAGCACGGCGGACAGATGGCTGATGTGCAAGAAGAGCATGATCTTGGAAATGGTGGTGATGATGATGATCTTGGGGATGTTTTTGATTGGTACTAGTTAATCACGGCTGGAATTAGGACTCATGATACTACAATTATGATTCTGCTAATGTTTTCAGGTATGAACATGGTTTGTGAACTTCTTTTAATCATAGTAATACAAATATATACTGATTTGAACAGCGCTGTTGCCAGGTTGAACTATACAAACTATTTCATTTTAGCTTGAGCATCTGTGGGATTTTAGTTTCTTCAATTCTATGTTTGCGCTTTGGTTCCCTAGGTTGCTAGTACTCCCTCAATTCCAAATTGTAAGTCGTTCTGGCTTTTCTAAGTATATTGCTTTTGCTATGCACCTATGTATGTAGAAGAGCCCGAACGACTTACAATTTGGAACAGTATATTGTGTATAGCTCATCTTTCCTAGAAAAAACTATTTCCCAGCTTTTGTTGTTTGTGCCAATGAATTTTCCCCCATACATTCCCCTATGGTTTCCATTATTGACATCCTTTGCTGTGTTTTCAATGAATAACAGATTCCACTTGATGTGTTTGTAGAGTCGGCACCATGCTGTTTATTATCAATTTAAATTTCATTGACAATTGCTAGGACATTGGTGGCTGGTCATGTTGTTTTGATTAGATCCTAGCGAGACTTTGTCGTGGGTTCTAGTCATTATTTTGTGTACTTGGATTGCCTCAGAAGTAAATGGATGCATAAATTTTTGAAGGGCTCAGTGGGGGAGTGGATGCATAAATGGGCTCTGTGCAATCATTATACCCCCAAAGAGGAACACAATGTGCACATACTGCCTTCTACGGCTTCCTGCAATCCTTAATTTTTAAGCAGGTAGATTCTTACATGTTTTTTTTTCTTTTCTGGATCAGGTACCTGACTTGCTGACTTTTGAGTTGCCACCTTCCAAATTGATTGCTAACTAGAGGAAGTGACAGTCAATACTCCTTTTTACGTAGCGCTAAGAGTCGGATGGAAGGGGACCCGTTTTTACAGCCGGAAATCTGTGTAGTGTAATGGACATTGTCCAATTGGATCAGCACATTCTTGGTGGTTACTATCAGTACCATGGTTGGGACAGATGTGTTCTGGATGCCATGTTTTGCAAGCCGATGGGGAGTGCGTGCAACGAGTAGTTGATATCATCTGACGCTGGCATGTTAGATACGTCATATTTCTCTTTGTACTTACTTTTTTTATTACCTCCCACACAAATGTACTAGTGCTGATGGATGTTAGATGCGTCATATTTCTCTTTATAGCAACTTCGATTTCCTTCTCCAGTTGTATGTTGTTGATGCTCTGTGACTTGGATGTTGGTTTTATCTGAAAGGCAGTATCGGTTTCTGTAAAACCTTATTTGGCATCTTTTTGGGTAGCTATCCTGCTGAGCAAGAATGCAGGAACAGTTTGTCTCTTCGTATGGAATTGAGTGTTGTCTAATGCCCCTTTACTTAAGTTTATTACTAGTGCGTCGTGCCGAAGCTTAAACCCGTTGCATTACTTGCATATATCAAACTATTCCTTTATTTATCAACAACGACTTCCCACCTTTACATATAACACAACAAATTTGTAATTGTAGTTCTAACAGAAAATCCGAGCTTTGTCACATGGATGTAGCAACTGAATTTTGATTCCTAGTTATAGAGAAGTGACAAAAACCAACCGATTGGCACTTGGATGTAGCACCTGAATTTTGATTTCTAGTTATAGAGAGAAGTGACAAAAACCAACCGATTGGGAAAAGCGACACTTCTGAGAGACTGAGCCGGTATATATAGAGGTTAACACGTCGCCTAATATCACCATAAAATTCTAAAGAAAAAATGTAAGTATCGTATTAAATCGGATTCGCGTGAACATGTTGTAGCACAAGAACCCTAACCAGCTAGGGCCTATTTGATATAGGGTGCAAGGGTGGCTCGGCCCGTCGGCCAGGCCCAGGCCAGCCACGGCCTGGTCCATAATGCACAGGCCTCCTTGTTTGATTTGTTACAGCTGCGCAGCCTGTCCCAGCCGGCCTAGTGTTTGATTTCAAGCATACAGCCCGGCCCAGCATCAACTACCAGTTGGAGATCATGTTTTATTCTGGCCTGGCTGGGCTACAACCAGCAACCAACGACAGGAAGGAATAGATCACAAGGAAGACAGCAGCATAAGGAACAATGCTTAATGAACAAGTGTATAATCCTAACAGACAACAGATTTGAAGCATGTAAGGTTCAGTTTAACCAAATTTTAGCCAGACAAAAGGTTACAACAATATGAAATAAAGAAATTTGGCAAGAACATGGCCTCAGACTAATTGCTGTTCTCATTCATCATACTTAGGATAAAAAAACGAAAAAAAGCCTCCGGACTAATTAGGTAATTACCCATGGAGTCATAGCTGCTCAAAGTTTACAAACTACCAATGAAGCAAGGTAAAATACTAACATCAACAGCCTAATCAGTAAGCAGCAGTACTTGGACAACAGATAGGAGATAGGAAACAGAAATAGAGTACACAAATTAGTAAGACAACAGCAGCTCATTCATCCTCTAGTTCTAGTCATCACAAGCCTAAGTGGGGCAGCAGTAGTGCCAAGTAGTGCCCACCTTCATCCACAGTCCAAACAGCAAGATATCAAGTGAGATGATCAACACATTCTTGGAGCAATCCAGGCTTACCATCACCATCAGAAGGAGCAATGGTTTGAGGAGGAGCAACATGAGGAACCAGATCATAGGGGAGGGGAGCTGCTGCTCCATGAGATGGATTGACATCTCTCATTGCTGCCTGAAAATCTAACAGCCTGCTCATAGTTGCTATACTTCTTGTATATAGCATTTTTGACCCCAAGAACATGCTTGCTGCACTCCTACCAAGTCAGGTAAATCCCAGGAGTCTTCCCATAGAAAACCACATAGCAACCGACCATTTCTGTGAAAAAAAGGTGTGGTTTAGCCTCAATCAAATGTAATGCATGAAACTTGCCATGAGTGTGAAACTTGAAGATCTACGGTTTGCGATGAAACAAATCGTTGATCTTAAGTCCCTCACTCGATGACCAACATCATCAAGTTCAAATCAACAGTTATGATATCATAGGCATTGTAAGAAAAGATTGGCCTCATCTTTAGAATCTGGTGGTGTTCATCAAGTTGAAATCATTGGTGGCTGCCATACAAATAAAAAACCAGTAGAGCAGCAAGTTACAAATTGCTAGGCAACAGAACAACCAAACTAATGGACAGATTCATCATCGACCATATCAAAAGAACCAACAATGGAGCATAAATGTTTCAGTGCTTGAAATCAACATTCATAGCAACTACAAAAGCATCATGTACCCAAACTATCATTCCATAGAGACAAACCTAAATCAAAATACGGCAACAACAAACCCTAGAATGAAAGCAAAGGTGATTTGGGGGGATTTCACCTCGGGGGAGTCGACGATGACAACAGGAAGCACAAGACGGAAGAAGAAGAGCCACACTAGAAGAAGAAGCGGATCCGGTATGGGACAAAGCAGATCTACCCCAACCAGAGACTAATCGAACCACCATAGGAGGAAGAAGACGAAGGAGGAAGACAACCATGTCCACGGAGCCCAGCAGGAGGCGCAGCAGCGCCGCGGTCAAGCGGATCTCGATCGCCTGAATAGAGATGAAAATCGAGAGAGGAAGAAGACCGCCACGCCGCACCACCACCACACCAACACCACGGTCACTCAATGCGTGAACTCAATGGGGAAGACGGAGCTGAAAGAAGGAGAGGAAGGCAGCGGTGGAGGGAGGCGACTTATAAAGACAGCGGATTTCACCGAGGGCGAGCGCGGGAGGAAGTTTCATGGTTCCTGCGCGAGCCGCCGCCGCCGCTGCCCCTAAATTGCCCGCGCGAGGATGGATGGAGCATGGCTCCAAAGAAATGAACCCTAGGAGCGTTCCCGAGTGCAGGAGAGAGAAGGCCATTTGCATGCGCGGAAGCGGGCGACGGTGGCCAAGCAAATCAAACAGGCCCGGGTTGTAGCTGGGGAGCGCAGGCCACCCCCTTGGCCCTATATCAAACATGCCCTTAAAGATCATGACGTATGTCGATATCATCTCAAGTTGGTGGTCGGTTATATTTGTTCGTGTCTCGGCCACGAACAAGTGGGTTGTCAACTTGGTTCTGTGTTCTAGGAGGATGGAGATGTTGGCTACCGATTGTTGCCCTTCACGGTTCACGTCGTCGCTGCCTCCCAACCAAAGGATGTTGTCACTTCCATGGATCTTTGATGCATGGTTAGACTGACATTGCCTTCCTAACCATGTCTGGACTCTGGTTGTTTCTCCATGTCTGGCTGTATGCTTGTCCACTAACGATACTGACTCTATCTGATTGCTCTGGCAATGCACACAGCTGAAGGATTGGTGAAATCACTACTACAAATCAGGACCAGCCGCTCGGTGGTTGTGATGCACCCCGCCATGGAGTATCACAATTCGAGGCGACTGATGTCTGAGCTCGGAAGCTAGGTAAGTGCTTCCAAAGTGTTTGTTGAAATGCCCTATAGCCAGCAGAAATGCTAGCTAGCATTCTTCTCTCTCTCACTCTCTCCGATTTATAGGGTTAGTTTAGTCATAGAATAAACAACAAAACAACTACTGCTTCCAATTGGAGAATACTTCAATCTAGAAACTGGTAGAGGCATAGACAGTAAAATGAAGCCGGCGTACAACAAGAACTGACAATTGCCTGTTAGAAATTAAGCATTGCAGGTTTTCACTGCGTCTTGAGTACCTTCTACATGTACAAGTGGACTAACCTAAGTTGAAGGCAACAAACTAATTACATCCTATTCCAAATAAGTCCATTCTTCAAAATGGTGCTATTTATAGAAACATAATTATTCAAAATTTGACATAACAAAAGAGGACTGTAGTTAGAGTTTCAGAGACACTGCCTCAATCCATATGCATTGCAAATAGGACCAAAATAAATATTAGTTTAAGGGTTCTTCAGACAAAGACGCAACAACACATTATGACGCTCAACGTTTACAGGTTCCAGACAACATTCAGCTCAGCTTCTTAGGTTCAAGCCCTTACTGTAGTCATATATCTGTGCACATAACATTTGATAGCGGTAGGCAAAACCAACCAATTCTACAGTAGTCGGTAATAAATACCAATAATTCATCTAACGTGGTAGACTAGCTGATGATAAAAATTCTCTCTCCAAGCTAGAGTAGTTATAGCTGCGCTGAGGTGCTACATTAGCCCCATTGTTCGATTCCACAGAGAAGGATTGCCGGTGAGAGGCTAAAGCTCTTCTTGTCACCAATGGACGAATGTATTGCTTGTTTCCTGTGTTCACATGAGAAGAGTTCATCCTTTCTACAAGTAAAAGTTGTAGTGTTATGACTACTTGTTTCATTGTCGGCCTTTCTTCACCTCTCAGCCTCAAGCACATCTCTGCAAGGGATGTGACCTTTTCAATCTCTTCCTCTATTGCTTCCTCAAGAACTTCAGCAGCTATTATCCCTGTGGTCGGCCTTGTCATGATCTCTGAAAGGAAGTAGTTACACAGGTTATGCTTCATTCCTAATTCAGTTGTAAAAAATGGTTGTTTTCTCAGGAAAAGCTCTAGAAGTACCACACCGAAGCTATAAACATCACTTTTCTCATTGAGCTTCCCAATTTGGTAATATTCTAGATCTAAGTAACCAAATGTGCCCTGTACATTTGTACTGACATGGGTTTGATCAATTGGGACAGATCTTGAAATGCCAAAATCTGAATGAGTACAATACACCCGAAGCTCTATGGGCGGAAGCTATCAACACCGCATGTTATGCATCCAATCGCCTATTTCTTCAAAAGTTTCTTGGCAAGATCCTTATGAGTTGCTCAATGGAAAGAAGCCAGACATATCATTCTTTCGAGTGTTTGGTTGCAAATGCTACATCTACAAGAAGTGGAAATACCTAGGGAAGTTCCAAAGACGTTGTGATATTGGCTTTCTTGTTGGTTACTCATCAAGTAACATATGATGTGGAATTTGATGAATCTAACGGCTCCCAAGGAGCACATGAGAATCTTGATGATGTAGGTGATGAACCATTGAGGGAGGCCATGAAGAACATTTTAGTTGGAGACATCAAGCCCAAAGATGATGGAGATGTACAAGTGATTGATCCACCTTCTTCATCAAATATGCCACAAGATGATGATAAAAATGGGAGAGTAGAAAATAAAGATACTCACGTCTCTCATGGTCAAATGGTGGCATAAGCTCAAGATGTTGATGCTCCACAACCTCTCCCTCAAGTGGTTGATAGAAGAAATTCACCCCTACTACAAGCATATCCACAAGATCTCATCATAGGAAGTCCTTCAAAGGATATAATGACTCGCTCTCAAAAACTTGCTTAATATATTGAACATCACTCGTTTGTTTCTTGCATTGAGCCTAAAAAGGTAGAAGAAGCTCTTCAAGATCTGGATTGGATAAATGCCATGCATGAAGAGTTAAACAACTTCACCCGCAATGAAGTTTGGACACTTGAAGAGCGACCACAAGGTGCAAGAGTCATTGGAACAAAGTGGGTGTTCCACAACAAGCAAGATGATCAAGGAATTGTTGTGAGGAACAAGGCAAGACTAGTTGTAAAGAGGTTCTCTCAAGTTGAAGGGTTAGATTTTGGAGAGACATTTGCACCGATTGCAAGACTTGAAGCCATTTGTATCCTCCTTGCATATGTATCGCATCATGAAATGAAATTATATAAAATGGATGTTAAAAGTGCATTTTTAAATGGTTTCATAAATGAACTCTAGTCTATGTTGATCAACCTCTTAGGTTTGAAGACCCTAGATATCCTAATCATGTCTATAGGTTGTCAAAGGCGCTATATGGGCTTAAGCAAGCCCTAAGAGCTTGGTATGAGCGCCTTCGGGATTTTCTCATTGAGAAGGGCTTTACCATTGGGAAGGTCGATACCACACTATTCACCAAGAATCTTGATGGAGAGATCTTCATTTGTCAAGTATATATTGATGATATCATATTTGGCTCATCAAATGAAGACTATTACAAAGAGTTTGGTGAATTGATGTCAAAGGAGTTCGAGATGTCTATGATTGGAGAGCTTACATTCTTTCTTGGTTTTCAAGTCAAGCAAATGAGAGAGGGGATTTTTATCTCTCTAGAAAAATATACCAAGGACCTTCTCAAGAGGTTTAAAATGGATGAATGTAAGCCAATCAAGACACCAATGCCATCTAATGGACATCTCGACCTAGATGAGGGAGGTAAATCGGTTGATCAAATTCTCTACCATTCTATGATTGGTAGTTTATTATATTTGACCGCATCTAGTCCTGACATCATGTTTAGCGTGTGTATGTGTGCTAGATTTTAAGCTAATCCTAAGGAGGCTCACATGGTTGCCGTTAAAAGAATCCTTAGGTACCTTAAGCACACACTAAGCATTGGTCTTTGGTATCCCTAAGGAGCTAGATTCCAACTAGTTGGCTATTCTGATTCAGATTATGCCGGTTGCAAAATTGATAGAAAAAGCACATCCGAAGGGTGCCATTTGCTTGGTAAATCACTAGTGTCTTGAACCTCCAAGAAGCAAAATAGTGTGGCTTTGTCCACCGCCGAGGCGGAATACATTGCCGCGGGTGCTTGTTGTGCACAAATTCTTTACATGAAGCAAACTTTGCTAGACTATGATGTGGTTCTAGAAAAGGTACCTCTTTTATGTGACAATGAGAGCGCCGTAAAGCTTGCTAATAATCCGGTTCAACACTCTTGTACCAAGCACATAGATATCCGCCATCACTTTCTTAGAGATCATGTTGCTAAAAATGATATATCACTAGAAGGTGTAAGGACCGAGGATCAATTGACGGACATCTTCACTAAACCGCTAGATGAGGCTACATTTTGTCGGTTGAGGAATGAGCTCAATGTGCTTGATTTTAGTAACTTCACTAAATAATGAGCTTATGTTGTCCCTTGCATTGCATTGTAATATAAAACATATTTAATTTTTGTAATGGACTTAGGGCTTGTCTAACATGGTTAAGATAACCGCCGAAAAGCGTGTGAAGAAGCTTAATCTTGGATCAAACTTGACAAGCAACTAGAATTACTTTCAAGTATTGCATTGCATATGCATGTGTGTTGCTTTGTCGTTTCTTTTTGGTTATCTTTTGAGCACCCGCTGTGTTTGTCCACAAATAAGGAGAGTATTTCATGCTCCTATTGGTCATAAAACCCTCTTGTGTGGTCACATGGTGCTCCTCGCCCCTTTTATTGCATATTTTCTTAAAAAGAATTATAGCCTATGGCAAAATATTTTGAAAATTTTGAGGGTTTGAGAGAGGTCTCTCACATCAGTCCCAATTGGTGTTTATTTGCGTCTTATTGAAGTTGGGACTTGATTAGGAAAAGGCAGCGCGAAGGAACTTTGAAGATTTGCTGGAAAATGGTGACCGGACGCTGCACAGTGTTCTTCCAGCGTCCGGTGTGAAGACAATCCTATGTCTGGTCAAACGAAGAAGAAGATGCCAGGATCGACCGGACTCTGCAGTGCGTCCGATCATGAGGCACCTGATGTGTCCGGTCACGACTTGAGGAGTTTTTGACCTCTTTGTTGTCGATCGGACTCCGTGTGGCTGCATCTGGTGTGAAGTTGGCCCTACGTCCGGTCAAACAAAGAAGAAGGTGTCAGAATGGATCGGACTCTGCTGTGCGTCCGTTCACGAGGGACCAGACACGTTCGGTCGCGACTTGAGAAGTTTTGGACCTCTCAGTTGTCGACCGAACTCCGGGTGGCAGCGTTCGATCGTTGCCACCGGTGCGTCCGGTCAGTTGAATCTGTGTGGATCCAAATTCCTTTTCTTTCCTTATCTATCACGTGGGGTCACTGTTTATCTTCCCTCATCACGCACCCCCGCCGCCTTGACCTAGCTGCGCCCGTGCCTGCAATTGCTTCACGCTGCCACGCCACCGCACCCGCACCTGCGATTCAGCCTAGGCATTCGGTTTTAACCGAGATTTTAGTTCGGTTTATAGAAAGTTTGGTTTTCAGAAAGTGACACCCGATCGGTTCTTTAGAGCAGCAAAAACCGACAACTTCGGTTTCGGTTTTTTAGTTCGGTTTTTGGTTTTAACAGCAAAAACAGAGGCAAGCGCTCGAACCTCCATCAGTCCATCTCCATGGTCGCATGACCGTCCTGCTCGCACACCGCACCGCTCCCGCTCGCCCCTGCTCGCGCCGGCACCATCGTCGTGCCATGGAGCAGCCACACGGTGCAGCCACCAAGCATGCCGCACCCACGCCCGCGCCGTGGAGCAGCCGCGCGGCGCAGCCACCAAGCATGCCGTGCTCGCGCCTGCGCTACCGCAACTCGCAGCAGTCACGTCACCACGCCTCGCCTCGCCCGCTGTCGCTTCCCCATCCTGCCAGGCCGCCTTCTAGTCGCGCCGTCGCCGTTGCTAGGTTTTAGGGTTTGGATAGGCAGTTGCAGAGTCGGGTGGGAGAGGGAGAGGACTCGGATGGGAGACGGGGTGATTGAGTGAGGGAGAGGCCAGAGGTAGAGGGGGTCAGATAGGAGAGGGAGACTGGGAGAGGCCTCAGGTCTGCCCAGAGCAGTGCGTTGTGGGCCTTGGTGGGCTCTGGGTTGAAGCGGAGAATTACGGAGAAGTAGGCCTGCATAACGGAGATTGCTGCTAACTTCGGTTTGGCGGTTGTTCGGTTCCATTCGACTCAAAAACCGACACCGTAGCCGAAGACCGAAGTTCCCAGGATCCAAAACCGAAGCCGAACCGAAAAACCAAAAAAACCGACACTTCGGTTCGGTTCGGTGCGGTTCGGTTCAGTGTTCGGTTTTCGGCTAAAATGTGCCCAGGCTAACCTACGATTGCCTCACGCCGCCATGCCCGCATCTACACTGCCCCGCCACGCCTGCCAGGCCGCGCCACCGCCGCGCCTACGCTTCTACTGCCTCCGTCGTAGTGCCGCCACGCCCGCGCCTAGCTCGAGCCTATGCCGCCGCTTGCCCTAGTAGAGCCTACATTGCACTGCCGTGCCCTCTCGGTTGCCGCACCGCTTTGCAACGCCTAACCCTAGCCCTAGGCATATCCTTGTCAATTCTGGTGGTGCCCCATGATCCTTTCCTTTGCTTGTCGATCACCGGATCGTTGGATTTCATCAGGTAGCAAGCCATCATTTTCAATTTCTCATCTACTGCTTACTTCTTAGGGTTACTCACCTCTAGATAAATATAGTGATTATTTATATTTCCTATCAATTCCATCGTGCAGCGAGTCGGTGCTCTTGTGGTTGATTTAACAGTTGTTAGTAAACTCGGGGCCAAGCCGGCGAGTACGGATTGAGGCCAAGCCTCATGAGTGTTAGTTGGCAGTTGTTTCCTGTCAGTGGCAGTGACTCTCATTAGCTCCAGAGATGGCACGTTGCAAGAATGCCGGAGGTGGTCCCAGTGATGAGGATCCAAGGCCTCCGCCTCGCCTGATTGCTCAGGAAAAAGGAAAGGCAAAAAAGACTATAACAAAGAAGCGCAAGTTCACTGATGTTGAGGTTGAGAGAGAGCAGCAGCAGTGGCAGCCACCGCAGAGTGAGCCAAGAGAGGTGGATCTAGGAGTGGCGTACGTATAGGCGATTAGTTATCACCAGCACAGAGGCCACCATCGAAAGGTTTGAGACTAGTCTTGGTAGTCCACCTGGGACTATCATGCTTGGAGGACGATGTGTCTCTCTAGAGGAGAGTCAGACTTAGGGGGAGACTGAGCAGCAGACATAGTCAGCAGAGCAGATAGAGGGTACTCAGTAGGTAGAGTAGCTTGAGGAGACAGAGCAGGCAGCATAGCCACAGCTTCGACGCTCCGGCCGCACACGCACTTAGGTGTCACCGAGGCCTGAGACACAGAGGAGGGACTCTCGTCCACCTCCCAGACCACAGGGTCCGCCTTAAGTGGTTCACCTTGACATGAGGTCAGTCACAGCCAGACAGGTGCAGCAGCTACGGTTTGTGTAGTTTGAGGACTGGTTTCCGCCGAGGCGGGATGAGCGTGCCTTAGAGAACTTCTACACTATGTTGCAGGAGGACTTTTATAATGCATATCTTAACAATGGAGTTGCCTTCAGATCTTAGAGAGTCTGCTCCTTAGAGTCTCTTGTTGTAGCTGTAGGTGAGCAGATCTGTCCTCACCTTTCTTATCTGCCAGGCTTAATAGATCTTCTTGGACGGACTGGCTGCTATGTTCCATCATGGGTCCATGAGTTCTACTACTCTCTTTGTATAGACCCAAGGCACAGATTTATACACTTTGCTTTCAGAGGCCGTGACTACAGGCTCCAGAGCTCGAGGGTCAGAGAGATTCTGAGGATTCCAGAGTCCCTTATTCACCTTCATGAGGTATGCTATGGACAGACAGAGCCTTCGAGACGCCCTCATGGCGGACTTATGCCACCTACAGACCTTGTCAGACCATACTTCATAGAGCCATTTGGCGAGGGGTCGAGCAGGACACCACGTGATCTTACACCTACAGCTCGACTCCTTGATGATATTATGAGGAGGACTCTGCTTCCGAGGATGAGCTACCGCGAGGGCCGGACTCGCATTCAGTTATGGCTAGTGTATCACCTTGTGTCTCGGACTACTTTTGATATTTGGGATGTGACGCTTTTAGAGATGGAGGACACTGGCAGAGGGCTTCAGAGGTCACCGTCAGCTGCCTTATGCTCATTGGATTACGTTCCTAATCAGAAAGGCAGTTACACAGAAGTCCCCAAAGACGTTGGCAGAGTGGACAGGTGCTACCACTGAGTTTCTAGAGTATGACATGAGCCAGATGCTATGGCACAGTCGTGCGAGGACACCTCGCTAGCCGAGCCATCGCCCAAAGGCACCAAAGATAGCAGCTCAGCAGGATGAGATCGTCAGGGGCATCGCTGTGGCAGAGGAGGAGCAACTCAATGCACAATAGGGGGATGAGGTCGAGAGCGACCCGAGTAATAGCTCAGATGATGATTATCAGTCGATACCATAGATGGCACCTCGTCCACACGATGGAGAAGCCGGTGGCTCCGGCTCAGCTCCACCACAGCCACCACAGACAAACCCGTCACTCATAGCTGTACTTGAGAGGATGAGACAGGACCAGGCACGTCAGGAACAGGAGACCACCACTACACTTGCTCAGGTTCAGGCATGATAGGATGAGTTTCTGCGGCAGCAGGAGGCCATGCAGCAGTAGCAGCTCATGATTCAGCAGCAGTTACTTGGCTTCATGCAGCACATATTCACTGCTATCGGGACTGATCCTCAGCAGTCTACTTTTCAGATAGGCTAGCCTGTTACCACCACTATAGTGACTCTAGCTGTATAGCCTAGTGAGCCTCTGAGTCAGAGACAGCCAGCTTCTTAGTTTGCCTCACTTATAGAGCAGGTGTCTCAGTGGTTTGCTTCACCAGGGACAACTCAGGGTCCACACTTTACCCCGATTGTTATGGGCTTCACTCCGACTCAGACTTCTTCAGCGTTAGTGGCGGACACCCCAGTCTCCAGGAGTCTCAGCGCTACCTTCAGTGAGCTTATAGGGCAGCCTACACCTCCAATATTTCGAGTTCCTACTCCTACCACAGCTGCTCCTATTATCGAGACTGCCGAGATGATCCCGTTGTCTGTTGCATCATCCGAGCCGCCTCAGACAGTCACTCCTATACTTGAGGCTTCAGCGACAGCGATAGAGGCAAATGTGGCTCCACTTCCTACAGTGACACTTCCAGAGTCACATGACGAGCCAGTTACTGAGCAGACCTAGACCGCTTCACCTTCACTTCCAGCAACAGAGGGTCAGACCACTTAGAGTTCAGGGTCAGAGGATGATGCTGCCCAGTTCTAGATCTCTCACCGCACCTCAGCGCCTAACTCGTCTACTCCTGTCCCGTCATCCGCCCCTTAGGTTTTGGTGCTTGACGCCAAAGGGGGAGAGGGAGCGAGTATGTTAGATCTAGGGGTAGCGTTAGATCTATGGGGAGCGTGTGATTCATTTCTTTTGGTCCTCTATGTGTGATACTTTGTGCATTCACGTTTACCTTCATGCATTGCATTACATAAATGTGATGGTGAGACTTGTGTGACATGTGTGATCTCTATATTGATACTTATATAGATGTCATGTCACTTGGTTATGCTCATTTGCTTTGCTTCTTTATTTTTACTCTGATTCAAATGAGCTTTACTTCATGTACTCATGCTTAATTCATATCTATTGAGTACACCATGTTGGCTTGGGTCATATAAGCATGTCTAACCCCTTTGTTCTTATTGTCAAAAGCTTATATAAACCAAGCATGTTGAAAACCTCACTTATCTCTTCTACATACTCGAGGTTGTGTTGTCATCAATCACCAAAAAGGGAGATTGAAAGCATCTAGGCCCCTAGTTGGGTTTCGGTGATTAATGACGACACAAGATTACTATGACTAACATGTGTTTTACAGAGGCAATTGGAGTTAGGTCATGGTAATGGAAATTGATTGGGCAATCATGGTTGTCATGCCCCTGTCGATGAAAATCGTTTCGGTTTTCAAAGGACGGATGACAAGGTTAAGGACAGACTAGTTCTAAGTGTTGTTTGGTGTTGTAGAGACACTTAGAGTAGTTTATGATCTTATTTTTCCTTTGGCCATACTATTAAGGAGGGTATGGACTAGTAGCTTGACCTAGGTAAGTCTAGCGGGTTAAGTGTGGTGCACACTTATCAAACCTAGCACTAGGTAGCTCAAGAATAGTTCTAAAATCAATTGGAGTAAACTTCATTCACATAGGATTTCGAGTTAGAAGTGAATGGAGGGTCAAATGAATGATCGGAGGCTGGTCTGGTTGTGACCCGACGCTGGAGGGTGAGTCCGGTCAGTTCATTTGATCAACTAAAGTCATCTGGTACTGACCGGACGCTGAGTGAAGGTGCACCAGACGCTGGGGTATCTGTGTCCGGTCAACTTCAGAGAGGTTCTAGAGAGACTTTTTCCTGACTAGACGCGTCTGGTATGTGCTGATCGGATGCTGGTCAGAATTCGGCACCTGACCGGACGCTGAACAGTGAATTGATCGGACTCTAGGTGCCAGCGTCCGGTCAACATTAGTAAGGTTCCAGAGAGCATTTTTCTTGACCGGATGCATATCAGAGTCCGGTCAGAGCTTAACGGCTCTTTCTGACGCAGTGGCGAGTATAACTGACCGAAGCGTCCGATCACCCTGACCGGAGCATCCGATCACCCTGATCGGAGCGTCCGGTCACCCCGCAGAGTGATGACTCAGCCTCCAAATGTTATGTTTTGAATGAGGGAGTATAAATACTTACTCCACTCATCCAAGGGAGGTCTCTTGCCCATTTGTTCAGCTGAGAAACACATTTGGAGTACAAGGGAGAGCAAGAGCCTAGTGAGGTGATTGAGATTTGAGAATCCAAGATTAAGGACCTCATTAGTGCATAGAGAGTAGCAAGTGTGCATCCACCCTTCTTATTAGGCTTGGCTTTGTCAAGTGAGAGTTTGTGCTTGTTACTCTTAGTGATCGCCATCACCTTAGACGGTTCGGTGGTGATTGGGAGCTTGGTGATCATCCGGCAGAGCTTATGGATGACTCAAGTCAAGTTGTGAGCGGTTGTGGGCGATTCACCACGATAGTGTTAAAGAATCAGCCCGTAGAGAGCACTTGATCCTTGCGTGGATTAAGGGAGAGCTACACCCTTGCGCGGGTGCTCCAACGAGGACTAGTGGGGAGTGGTGACTCTCCAATACCTCGGGAAACATCGCCGCGTTCCTTTCCCTCTCTTTACTTTTAGCATTTACATTTGAGCAATTCATTTCATGTCTTTATATTACTAGAATTGCCATGCTAGAATAGGATTGGAACCTAGGGTGTAAAACTTTTGTGCGGTAGAACAATAGAAACACATTCTAGGTACAAGGGGTGAAGTGGGCTGAGTGTAGGGCTTAATTATTGCAAATAATTTAGAATTAGTCCAATTCACCCCCCCTCTTGGACATCTTGATCCTTTCAAGCACCTTAATAATATATATAAACATCAAAATAACAATTAATAAAAAAATAACTACGAAATGTGCAAGCTCTAGGTCAAAACCGTATAAGCAACCTACTATAGACAACCTTATTGCTATGATTTCCAATTTTACCCAAAAGATGCTTTTGAAATTGAAAAATCACCATAACAGAAACAACGCTATATGTTTTACCATACAATTCTAACCAAGTATGAGTACAGCACGACTATCAGCGCTACATACACTATATAGTTCACCTTAGTATGATCCATACAAAATATCAAGTGTTTTATATCAAGTAAATCTCTACAAATTATATCTGAATACATTTATGTACTCATTCCATCCAAAAAGAGTATTATTGAGGTTGAGACCTTCGAGTCGCCACCCCTTATCCTCTTTGAGTCGCCACATCATTATTGATAAGTTACGCCACGTTCTTTGCTCTGAGTAGGTGAGTAGGTTACCCAAAGCCTCCAGAAGGTAGAAGAGAGGCGAGGAAGCAACTAAGCCATGCCTCCAGAAGGGTGAGAAGTTGGAGAAGCCCCGAAGGTGTCTCAGGGAGGTCCCTAAGGTAGCCATTGAATATATACATAATGGGATTTCAGTGATTGATGAATGCAAGTATGTGTGACTACATGTGTGTTTTGCAGGGTGTATTGCAATTGAGTTAGCCACAAGTGGCTTGTCCTCCAAGACTTGTTGTTTGAAAGTATGGCACAAAGGATGAACAAGAAGACTATGAATACCCTAGAGTGAATGTAGGATCCAATCATATGGAGATTTTTGCTACGTAGTGTGTAATAGGTCTTTATTTTCTTTGGCCACACTATCAAGGGGTCCAAGGCGCTCAACTTGAGATAGTCAAAGCTAGAGTATGAAGTGGCAAACTCAGTCGAGTTGATGGTTGCAAGTGGCCTCATTGAGCTGGTTTCAAGTCAAGGATACCGAATATGTTGACTTGGTTGAGATCAGGCCTAAAACAGGCTGAAAACAGCGCCGGAGCATGCACTAGATGATAGGGTTTAATCCCTGGCGGGTCGTCGGTGATGCTATTCAGAGACTTGAACCAGTGAAAACAGTGAGCGTCGTATGATCTAGCAGAGGACTTGGTGACCTCGACGGAACATCCGGTGAAGCCAAGCTTGACTTGGTGACTTGTTGGCCAGCTTACTGGAGGATTGTTGACATGGTTACTAGTGTGCACGTATGATCCAAAGGAGGACTTCGTCACCTTGGCAGATCATCTGATGGGCCAAGCTGGACTTGATGATTAGTCAACCAAGTTTCTATGGTGCTCCCTATGTTTCGATAAGACCGTGTTCTAAAATGTTTCCAACTATTGAAAGAATTTGACAGCAAAGCGCCACCGTATGATCCTACAACTTTCTTTTCTGTTTTTCTCCAAACACCTTCACCGTCGTTCACACATGCACCTCATCGCCATCTACCTGATCAAGCCAGGTACTCCCACCACCACTCATATTAGCTCAAGTCGACGCCTAGCCACTCACTTAGTGCCTCCTCCACCACCTCCCCCACTCGCGTCGGGCTGATCACTACTACAAAATGTTTATCCGCGGCGACCGTTTTTGGTTTCCCGCAGCGGGCAAACTGGTCCGCCGCTGCCGGGAAGTCACGTGTCGGATACCGTAAGAAGGGGTACCCCAAGCAAAATCCAAAAAACGACTGCTTAGATTTCGTAAAGACCGAAACCAGCTAAACGCTGCTGGCCTCGGCCGATTCTCCGACTTCTACTTGAGGCCCCATCACCATGGGCCTCGGCCGATTCTCCGACTCGCTTGAGGCCCCATCCGTGGGCCTCGGCCGATTCTCCGACTTCGCCCGAGGCCTCATCACTGTGGCCTCGGCCGATTCTCCGACTTCGCATGAGGCCTCATCACCGCTGGCCTCGGCCGATTCTCCGATTCGCCCGAGGCCCCCTCACCGCTGGCCTCGGTCGATTCCCTTGCCAGAGGCCTCGGCCGAAGGCCACCGACCCTCCGTCTCGCGCAAGGCGGGGCTCGGCGACGCGCGCTACCTCTTCCTTCTCCGTCCTTACGGCAAAGCGTCGGTGTCGCGTCAACTCGATAGCTGCTGCCACGACAACAGCCGCATGCATGCCCGCGATCTGTGAGAATGGCCGATGGGGACAGAGAGGCAGAGATGCACGAGAGGGTTACCCGCCGACATACTAACCCCGTGCACGCGTGGTTGGCGCCCATGCCTCCTTTGTCTTTGCCAACTCCTGCTCCAAGGACAACGCGGCATGGGGAGCCACGTCTGAGCTTCATTGTGGCCTCGGAATCGGTACCGGAGCAATAATTCCCTCAAGGCCTCGGCGGCTCGCTCCGAGGGCTCGGCGGCCGAGGACCCATGTCCGCATAAAGCCCCGCGATGGCAGCCTCGGCACACCTCTGAGCCACGGCCCCACGACGTCATCACGCGATGACTGACGTCCCGATGGCGGGGGTTACCCGTCACTATGCTATCCATCTTGTACACATAGTTGACACCCATGCCTCAACGTCTTGCGCCAACTCTGCTCCAAGGACAACGCGGCATGGGGAGCCACGTCTGAGCTCTTTGTGGCCTCGGAATCGATACCGGGGCCAATAACTCCCCCAAGGCCTCGACAGTTTGCTTCACGGGCTCGGCGGCTGAGGGTCCATGACCACCGAGCCCCCACGATGGCTCGGCCTCGGCATCTGCAGAGCCGCATTGCTCCCTCGACGTCATTACACGGCGACCCGCGCGTCGCCCGCCATGTCCTCCATCGATTGGAGCCCCCGACGCGCAAGACCGAGTCGACCAGCATGTCACTTCCGCCCACGACAAGGGCGGGGCCACTCCATCGACCATACCACAACAAGATGGCCGACTACAGGGCTCGGACCGCCACCCCATTTCTGAAGCGCTATGTAGCACCACGTGCACGATCCGGTCCTCCCTTAGAGTATAAAAGGGAGGGGCTGGGGCCATTCTAGGGGGGAAAAGGAGGGAACAAGCCGATAGCAGCTGGCGCTCATATGCTTGCTTGGGAACAACGCCTCAAGCAGCCCGCACCACACTCGCCGAGACACAGGGCTAGTTCCCTCTCTCTCACCTAGCTTGTAACCCCCTACTACGAGCACTCGGTGCAAGGAATACAAGATCGATCTCTCGGGATTTGGACGTAGGGCCTCGATTGCGAACCCGATTATAAACCTTGTGTCCCTTTGCGCCACCATCCGGGATTAGGGGCACGCAGCACAAATTCACTCGTTGGTTGAGGACCCCGGTTCCAAAACACCGCGGGTTAGCGCGCCGGGTAGGGAAGTCATTGCGTGTAAACCGTCATCCTAGCAAATTCGGATGGCGAGACTACATCGACCATTGCGTCTCGGCACCATAGTTTGGTTGGGGAGCCTAGAGTTCATGTCTCTAGGGCATGAGTGCGACATGGTGCTCCTCACCCCTCGAACCCCACCGTCCAACAGCGAATGAGTCGCGCCCGGCAGCCAGCCAGCGCGAGGCGCGGCGCCCGCCCGCTCTCGCCACTTCGCCCCCAGGCGCGACGCAGCAAGCAAGGCCACCCGGCGCCACGCTGTGAGCCAGGCGACACGCCTCTCCCCGCCGATGTCCTACGACCCAATTTGTTGATGCAGGGGTCCCTGGTGGGGACTGTCGCGCTGAGCACGAGCGAAGGAGAGTCGCCGGTGGCTTCTGGCGATGCCCGATCGTCTAACCCCGCTCCGCCACTCCACGAAGAGCCGACCCGGTGAAGGAACATGGAGAAGGCACCGATCCCCATACCCCTTTGGGTTGAGAAATGCCGCCGCCTCTTACGCCTACGCTTACTGCCGCCACTCCACGAGCACCCCTCGGAGCGCCGCCCGGCGTTTCGCTCTCGACTTGAGCACCCGCTCCGACTCCTCGGACGAGGGCGAGGCATGGCCCAGTGGATTTCTCCGAACTTCACAACCCGGGGATTTTGCGCCAATTCTTGGCATAGCGACTCTGCCTCGGCTACTCCGACTCCGACGATGGAGGGACTTACGATCCATCTCGTGAGTGCTTCCACGTCCGGGCTCGGGATGCCAAGGGCGGGCGAAGGAGCGAGAGGACAGGCAACCATTCCCGCCCGGGCGAGGCGGCGACGCCACACCACAGCGTCCGAGGGCCCGGAAGACGGGGCGAGAATCCCGCCGCGGGGCGCCGACGCCCGGACTGGAGCAGCTCCACGAGCTTCAAGCCAAGGTCGAACAAGATCGACTCATACGCAGCAACTTGGGACACTCTCGGCGGGGGCGGCAAAGTATAAGGCGTGATGGCGGAGGGGCCGAGGGAGGGCCCGCGACGTCCACCACCGCATCAGCGACAACGAGGGGATGAGCCGCCCCAATCTTTAACGCGCTAGCGAGAATGTCGCATGCGGCCGCGATGCTAGTCCGAGCAATGCCCGAACCCTCCACCACCGAGGCGGCGACGGTCCGCGGAGAGCTCGCGACCTCCTCGAGACGCGGCGGCGGGCAGCGGGCGAAAGTTCCGCCTCCCGCGCTTGGCGGCGAGGCACCGGAGCAACCCACGGCACGACCTCGACAAGGCGAGTGCCTCGACCGTCCCGAACCCGCTCTCGCGCCGGCGGTCAGCAGAGGCCCTCTCGGCGCGCAAGCGACTCGGGGACCAACACGAGGAGCGCAGGCGACCACGGAGTAGGCCGGCGACGGCGACGGCGCCCACGGCAGCGGAGCCGCCCGAGGCTACCACCCACACCGAGGCGGTCGCCACGGACAGCGGTGAGGACGCGATCCTTCCCACGAGTCGCCGGGACCTCGGGTCTTGGCGAGGCCATCATCCGCGTTGCTCCTTTCCCGCCTCCGTTCCGGCAGTACCGCCAACCTCGCCAATCTGTGGCGAGACCAACCCGGAACTCTGGCTCGCCGATTACCGCCTGGCCTGCCAGCTAGGTGGCGCGGACAATGACCTGCTCATCATCCGCAATCTCCCTTTGCTCTTGTCGGACTCGGCGCGAGCCCTGGCTGGGGATCTCCCTCCCTCGCAAATCCACGGTGGCGCGACTTGGTTAGGATCTTTGTCGGGGAACTTCCAGGCACATCGTGCCTGGGAATTCTGGGATCTTAAAAGTGCCGCGGAAGCAGACGAGTCCCTCAAGACTTCATCCGGCGCTTCTCCAAGCAAGGTGCACCGAGCTACCCCAGTCGGCGACTCGGAGATCGTCCGGGCTTTCCTCTCCGGCACCACTTGTCGGGACTTGGTCCGAGAGTTGGGGCATAGCGTCCAGCGCTGCTTGCCGCGCTCCTCGACATCGCCACAGCTTAAGCCGGGGAAGAAGGCGCCGGAGCCATCTTCCCCAACACCGATTCCAAGGGAAGCGGAGGAAGAGGCCCCCGAGGCCTCGACCCCCACCTCCACGAGAAAAAAGAAGAAAGGTCGCCCGAGGAAGGGAAGTTCTCGAGGCCGTCCATGTCGCCGCAGCGGATCGCGAGGGAATCCCCGGCCCCATGCGGCCCAGGCTATTTGGCGACATCTCAAGAAGCCCCGCCCTTACCATCAAGGTCCGGTGAAGCACGCCCTCGAGGAGTGCACCATGCTCGTCGCTACTACGCTGGGCTCGGGCCTCCGACGCACGCACGCCAAGCGGAAGGGCCCGGCGGTCGGAGCGAGGACAAGGACGACGGGTTCCCAGTGCATAGCGCTTTCATGATCTTTGGCGGACCCTCGGCATGCCTCTCACTGGCGCCAATGAAAGAAGAACGCCGGGAGGTTTTCTCGGTCAAGGTGGCCACCCGGTACCTCATTTGGTCTCGGGAGGCAATCACCTTTGATCGGGATGATCACCCGATTATGTTCCAAACCCGGGCAAGACCCGCTTGTCGTCGACCCGATCGTCGGCAACACCCGACTTACCAAAGTACTCATGGACGGAGGAGGCGGCCTCAACATCCTCTCGTCAAACACTGGAGCTCCTGGAGCTCGACCAATCACGGCTCCGAGGCGGTTCCGCGCCCTTCCGGCATCGTGCGGGGAAAGCGCGACGCGACCCCTCGGGCGCATCGACTTGCCCATCTCGCCCGGACTCCCTCCAACTACCGCAAAGAGGTCCTCACCTTCGAGGTGGTTGACTTCAAGGGGATTACCACGCCATCTTGGGCGCCCGTGCTACGCCAAGTTCATGGCGATCCCCAATTACACCTACCTCAAGCTCAAGATGCCAGCCCCAGCGGCATCATCACCGTCGAGTCTCACGTCACGAACATGCATCTGATTGCGACGCCGAGTGCATCGAGTACGCCGAGGCCATCGCGGAGGCCGAGGCCCTCATCGCCGATCTCGACCAACACTTAACGAGGTTCCGGCGCTAAGCGGGCGCGGCCGGGACCTTCGAGCCAGCGGAGGGCGTCAAGCTCGTCCCCGTCGATCCCACCGCCCCCCGACGGCCGGGATGAAGGTCGGCGCCACCCTCGACGGCAAATAGGAGGCCGTGTTTCGTCGACTTTCTCCGTCTGAACGTCGACATGTTCGCATGGCCCCCCTCGGACATGCCAGGCATACCAAGGGAGGTCGCCGAGCACGCCTTAGATATCCGGCGGGCTCGGACCCGGCAAGGCCGGCGCTGCGCCCGGTTCGACGAGGAGAAGCGCGAGGCTATCGGCGAAGAAGAAGCGAAGCTTCGTAGCGGCCGGATTCATCAAGGAAGTATTCCATCCGAGTGGTTGGCTAACCCGTATTAGTCGAGGAAGAAAAGTGGCAAGTGGAGGATGTGCGTGGACTACCTTTGGTCTAAATAAAGCATGCCCGAAAGTCCCGTTCCCACTACCACGAATTGACCAAATCATCGACTCCACGCTGCGGGATCGAAACCTCTCCTTCCTTGATCGTATTCGGTTATCACCAAATCAAGATGAAAGAGTCCGACCAGCTCGCGACTTCTTTCATCACTCCATTCGGCATGTCTTGCTACATAACCATGCCGTTTGGCCTCGTAAACGCAGGGCTACTTACGGTGATTGCATGATCCAAGTCTTTGGCGAACACATCAGGCGAACCATCGAGGCCTCACGTGGATGACATCGTAGTCAAGTCCGGGAAGGCGGTGATCTCGTCGGCGACTTAGAGAGCGCCTTCACATGTCTCTAGAGAGAGGGCATCAAGCTCAACCCCGAGAAGTGCGTCTTGGGGTTCCCGAGGCATGCTCTTGGGATTCATAGTCTCGGAGCGTGGAATCGAGGCCAACCGGAGAAGGTCTCGGCCGTGACCAACATGGGCCCAATCCGAGACCTCAAAGGGGTGCAGAGGGTCATGGGATGCCTCATGCCCTAAGCCGCTTCATCTCGCGCCTCGGCGAAAAAGGCCTGCCCTATACCGCCTCTTGAGAAAGTCGAAGCGTTTTTTTTGGACCACCGAGGCCGAGGAAGCCCTCGCCGGGGCTCAAAGCCTTGCCACCAACCCCCGTCTGGTTTCCGCCCACCGAGGGCGAGCACCTCTTACTCTCGTCACGCGACAACCCAAGTGGTCAGTGGCCGTAGTAGTCGAGAGAGCGGGGAGAAGGACATGCTCTACCCGTCCCAAACATCTACTTCATCAGCGAGGTGCTCTCCGAGACTAAGATGCGCTACCCCCACATCCAGAAGCTGGTTTACACCGTAGTCTTGGCTCGACGCAAGCTGCGTCACTACTTTGAGTCCCACCCGGTGACTGTGGTGTCGTCTTTTCCCCTAGGAGAGATAATCCAAAACCGGGAGGCCTCGGGTAGAATAGCCAAGTGGGCTGTTGAACTCATGGGGGAAACCTTGTCTTTCGCGCCTCGGAAGCGATCAAATCACAGTCTGGCCGACTTTGTAGCGAGTGGACCGACACACGGTACCGCCGTTCGTTCAAATCAATCGAATCTTTGGACCATGTACTTGACGGGTCTCGATGAAGGCTGAAGATGGCGGGAACTGCTCTGGTCTCGCCCTTTGGAGTACACATGCGCTACATGATCCGGCTTCACTTCGCCGCCTCAACAATGTGGCGAATCACGAGGCCCTAAATCAGCGGCTTACAAATCGCCATCGAACTTGGAGTGCGGCGTCTCGGCACGGTGATTCGCGGCTTCGCCGTCGATCAGTGATGAAAGAGTCGAGCTGCCATGACCCCAAAATGAGGCGTCTTGCCGCGATGGTGCGTCGTCGCCTCGAGGACAAGTTCGACGTGACCTCGAACTCAACCACGTCGCTCGAAAGTTCAACGAGGCCGCGCAGACGAACTAGCAAAGATGGCGTCGGCGACGGACCCGGTTCCCCGAACGTTTTCGCGAGAGACCTCCACAAGCCATCCGTCGACTACGCCTCGGCGATAGAAGAGGGCCCATCGACCGAAAGCCCGCCGCGAGGCTCGAGGCTCCCTCTACCACCAAGACCTCGCCCGGTAAGCCCGAGGCCATGGCGATTGACGCAAACCTCCCCAAGCCGACCCGAAACGGATGGCGAATCCCTTTCCTTGACCGCCTCGTTCGGGAGAGCTTCGATGATGAACGAAGCCGGCGGCTCATGGCGGCCGCCAAGACTTACGTCCTCTGCGGACGGCGAGTTGTATAGGCGTAGCCCATCCGGTATTCTCCAACGATGCATCACCACGGGGCTGGCCAATCCTTACTTTGGGACTTGCACTTGGGGTGCTGCGGGCACCACGCTGGCGCCTCGGTAGCTTCGTGGGTAACGCCTTCCGCCAAGGTTTCTATTGGCCGACGGCGGTGGCCGACGCCACGAGGCTAGTACGCTCTCTGCGAGGGATGCCGATACTACGCGACAGACGCACCTCCCGCCCAAGCCCTCCAAACCATCCCCATCACATGGCCATTCATTGTATGAGATAATGGACATGGTTGGGCCTCTGCAAAAAGGCACCGGGGCTATACCCATCTCTTTGGTAGCTATCGACAAATTCTCCAAATGGATCGAGGCTCGTCCGATCGCTCGAGATCAAATCCGAGCAAGCGGTCTTTGTTCTTTACGGATATCATCCACGGGTTCGGGGTTCCTAACACCATCATCACCGACAATGGGACACAATTCACGGTCGCAAGTTCCTAACGTTCATGACGACCACCACATCCGGGTGGCCTGGTCGGCCGTAGGACACCCAAGGACCAATGGCCAAGTAGAGCGTGCCAACGGCATGATCTTACAAGGCCTTAAGCCAAGGATATTCAACCAGTTGAAGAAGTTTGGCAAGAAATGGCTTGCCGAACTCCCGTCAGTCATCTGGAGCCTAAGAAATACCCCGAGCCGAGCCACGGGATTCACACCGTTCTTCCTGGTCTATGGAGCAGAGGCCATCCTCCCCACTGACTTAGAATACGGTTCCCCGAGGCTACAGGCATACAGCGAGCAAAGCAACCGCACTGCCCGCGAAGACGCCCTCGACCAGCTGGAGGAAGCCCGGGACATCGCGCTGCTACACTCGGCCAGGTACCAGCAAGCCCTACGACGTTACCAAGCCCGGCGCATCCGAAGCCGAGACCTGAAGGTGGGCGACCTGGTGCTGAGGCTGAGGCAGAGCAACAAGGGCCGCCGCCTGGTGACCCCCCCACAGGAAGGACCGTACATCGTCGCTCAAGTCTTTGAAGCCGGGACCTACAAGTTAATAACGAGAGAGGCGAAATCTTCACCAACGCTTGGAACATAGAACGACTACGTCGTTTCTACCCTTAAAATTCCAAACGTTGCTTACATTGTTTCTCGAAATGCAATAAAGAAGCGTTCTTAGTCATTTGTTAGAACTTTTCGAGAACCCCCCCTTTTTTAGACTAGCCGATTGTATAGAACCCAAGGATCGTGACGATCGTCTCAAAGGCGAAAAATTTTCTGAGCCGTGAAAGCGGCCTACGCCTCAAGACTCTGGCGACTCCTCACCACCTTTTCACCCAAAAGACAGGCAGTGGGCTCGAGGAAGTTACATGCAGAGCTTGTCTATCAATAGGGGCTCGGCGTCTCAATAGCGCTATAAGGGAGACTCGTGTTGCCTCCGCAAAGCCGGGCCTCCCTCGGGGCTAGAAAGGGGAACCCCTAAGTCCCGAACACCATTTGTTAATGGTCTTTCAAAAATTTCTACGCATAAAAACTCTCTCGCTCCGATGGGACCTTCACAAGAAACCCAAAGACCAAAAGTTTGTCTAGAGGCCAAAGGGCCGGTCGAGGCGTGAGAGCGGCCCTCGCCTGCAGGCTACGGCAGCTCCTCACCACCCTTCGCCGAAGGACGGCTTAAGTCCCGAAGGTGTTCTTTCTGGGTTCCCAAGATCGAGACAGAGGCACTGAGGCTCGAAGTAGTAGAAGAGAAGCGATAAAAAAGAGCGCACATCATAAATACTTTTAAAGGCCTCGACGGCCACAAAAGCGTCACGATCGGCACCTAACCCAATCCGGTTACATGGCCCCTTGGCCCCGGTCAAAGCTCAGGATCGGTGGTGGCGCGGGAGGGACCACCTCTTCTTCAAGCAGACGAACGGGCCCGGTGACTGTGCGGTGCCTCGGCCGCCTCTAACAGACTTCATGACCTCCGCATCCGCCTCCTCGTCATCTTACGGCAACACGTGGCCGTCGGCCGAGCCTCGAGGTTGATGGCATAGTGCGAGGAGGCGGCGGCGGCGGGCGCGCTTGACACCGTGTGCAGCGCCCCTCGGAGTCTCTCGCGGACGTGGCCGCTCAAGCGCCAATCAGCGGCTCCCAAGGGAGCTAGGCGATTGGACCTCCTCGATGTCAAG